>CM033647.1:20046364-20467446 GCA_019512145.1 Engystomops pustulosus
TACAGAGGCTCAGCATCATTGACAGCTGTGCACCCGCTAAAGCAGCAGTTGCAGTTGGTAGAAGTGGGTGGGTGGTACCGCACTGAACTGGAACGTTGGGGCAGTCACCGGCCAGTCTCTACTTCCAGGTCTCAGTAGAAACACCTAGAAATCTCTTGTTACCGACGCAGCCAGTGAGCCGCTGATCTGGAATCGCTAGGTATTTCCAGCATAGTCTAGACATGATGGCCCACATTTACTAAAATCAGTGCAAACTGCGCTATGGTTTCTGGCGCCCATTCTTCATAAATCTGGCACACCCTGCACTGCCCCGACAGAATGCACCAATTTTTTTTTGTGCACCTTTAACATAGGGTGTGCGACACACTTCTGTCGGACTTGGCATGATAAATCTGGCGCACGGTACGACTGAGCACCGGAACACCCGAGTGCAGAAATTTGTGTTGCATGAAGAATAGTGCAGCCGCCCCACAATACAGTGGCATGCAACACAAATGTGCCACGCACCCTTCTGCAAGCAGTTTGAACTGAAAAGAATGCACAAAGTTGACAGAAAACTGGAGCACGGCGTTTAGTAAATGTAGGCCTATGAGTAAAAACCAGAGAGCTAAAAAGCACTTTAAAAAAATTTCTGCCAACTTTCTCCAAAATTTTATTCCACCACAAAAAAACAAAACAAAACTACTGTATATTATGTGCCCAGGGAACTAAAGAGCAAGAGGCCTGTGAGGTGAAGATCATTCAATGATGTCAATGTCATTTGCTTAATTAGTATGGTAATTAATAATATAATGATTCCCGATTCCTTTATTTATATAGTGCACACCGAGCGCTGCACAGAGCTTCCCAAATCGGTCCCTGTCCCCAATGGGGCTCACAATTTAATCAGCCTACCAGTATGTTTTGGACTGTGGGAGGAAACCAGAGGACCTGGAGGAAACCCTGGATGGTCAACATTTGCAAAGAGTTTGTATGGTCCTCCGGTTTGCTCCCACACTCCCAAACATACTGGTAGGTTGATTATATATATTTATTGATATTTGTTATTTATACATTCGTCAGGTAATTGCTTACATAGTAAAGTATAGGCTATAAGTAAAATATATGGCAAAAAATGCCATGGAATTGGTAGTTGTGATAAGTCATGTGAAAGGTGGCTTACAATACTCTGCCTTGGCCTATTCATGCTGAAGCAGCACATGGGAAGTAAATTGTACAAGGTATCGAGCTGGTTTATGGACTGTCACAGAACTAGTTATGAAGCTGTCATACCTCACAACAACATATAGAAACATGCTCCCTTTGGTTTTACTCTTTCCATCCTGACATTATTTATACTGACCTGCAGTCCCCTGGGATATTTTTTTCATTTCTACACATAAAGTATTCCATTTTCTCTTATAAAGAACAGGACTGAATGATATATGTTCATATGATGGAAAGGTTTGGTTCCAGTGTTTTAAAATCAGCTTAAGATGTATGGATATCAGTGATGTGGTTACAGAAGAGCATCCAACTTAGTCATGGTATGAAGTAGAAAAGTATCTTCAATATAGACACAAACAGGATATCCTCCAGAAGATGGCTATGCCTGCACCATCTCAGCTGTCAATGGGTTAATTACGTCTGCTTTGTATAACTTGTGCTTGTTGTGGAGAGCAGTTTTTCAGTAGGTTTTAAGTAAACTGGGTACCAATTCTTCTTCTTGAACACACCAGTCTGGTCACTCTGCAGAAGACGAATAACCAAAATCTTCAATTTTTACGCTTGTTTCTTTCGGGTTCCCAAAGTCTCTCTCTATATTGTTGGTCATGAACATCGACTCCCTAAACCGCAACGTTCTCTCTTTCCACGTATCTCATCTTCTCTACCAACAATTGGCCTACTTGTGCTCCCCTCTGCGCATTCCCTCAAAGTGCATTGTCGGACCGGAATGTCGCGGTTCGCGAAGATCATGCGTCTGATATCCTGTGCATGTGTCGCTTCCCCGCTTAGGTCCGCCGGAGTGCACCTTCTTCTTCCCAGGGTATGTAAGTGCATCGACTTGCAACACAAATTGAATGTTAAATCCCGCACTCAGTCCGAATCAGTCGGATCGTCCGACGCCCCCCCCCCCCCCCCCGTTCTAAAAGCCGGCTCCGCTATGCCAAAATCCGATTGCGTGCAGCACAATCCCCAGCTTAATCCCTGTCAAAGCGGCGCAGAATGTAGATCCCTATGGCACCTGAATGTTTTTTTCTCTGGTCAAAAATGTTTCATAGCAGATTCAAAGGATTCAAAGGACCATGCCACTCAGCCCCCTCCCCCCCATAACCAGCTATGATTGTTTTGGATTGGTGGTTAGTAGTGCAAAAAATCTTACAGCAGCAGAGTCCGTGGAGCGACACTTATTAGAAGATACAAAAAGTTGGAATTGGTGAAGTCATTGAAAGGTCCCCTTCAAGTACTCTCCTACCACTGATTGCAATACGTTGCTCCACCAAGTGCAACAAGGTTGACTCTCACATTCGTAGTGGGGTCTACAAGGAGCTGCCCTGATGTCAAACAACTCCTTCCAGCTACAAATCAGGAAAATGGGTTTTCATGAACCACAAATCCTGTGGACAACTATTAGAGATCACAAAAACACTCAACAGTTGATGGGGCAACTCTCACCCCAAGGATAGCCGCTACTCTCCCATGCCCACAGCTCTCCCATATCCCTCTCGCTTATAAGCTGAAAGCTTCATGAACTTTTTTTTTTAAAGAAACATTGATCAGTGTGTTCATGAACAACGTAAGTGTGGAATTATAATGGTTATTTGTATACAATATATCACGACTCCCCTCAGTTGGGATATAAAATGAGGCCAAATTGCTATGACTCAAAGTTTTCTTATAAATGGAGTTGTGTGACTGAAGAAATGTTACTTAAATTAAATCTCCCATCAACGACTATCTTCCTGCACTTGCCATAGGTTGCAGGAGCGTAAGAGTCATTGGTTGTCTTGGGTACGGCAGATTCTAGTGTAAAGTAAGGCCATGCCATACATGGTTACTATGATGTGTTGCATAGCAGCCGCTCTGAGCTAAGCACGTGATATAACCTTTATCGCATTTTATCATTTCTATGCTAGCTTGAAAATGTTAAATAAAGTTAATGTATCTGCCATTGCATAAGCGGCTAGCCATTGACTATGCAAAGACCCCTGGAGCACCTTGTGCACAGGATAACAGCTCATATTCTGCACTGCCTATACATACTAAGGAGTTATGATCCTCTGTATAGAAAATAGTTCATAATCACACTTTTCTCCAAGTATCTATTGTTCCACCAAGGTATTAGAAAATTCTCAGGAATCAGTCAGTCCCCGTGTTACGAAAAAGATAGGTTCTGTGGGTTTGAATTTGTATCTAAGCCGGAACAAGCATATTTTATAAGTAAAGCTCCAATCAAAATAGGATTTTGAAAATTTTGGAATGTCATGGGAATAAGGACTAACAATAAAACTTCATTGAGACACTTTCCTAACTCGTACAGTTGAAAGCAAAGAATATTTCAGCAAAACAATGACACCACGCACCGCTCCATACACTGAAGTATAAAAAAGTTATTAGTGCCAGAAGATGGCGAAAGCAAGAAATTCATTTTCTGTAAATTAAATTTTAATTTATTTAATTGTATTAAAACACAATAAAACTTTTAGAAATGTACTATCCCCTTGGTCCCATACTGACCCAAACAATAAAGCAGACATGTCATTTGGGGGCGCACAGTGGAAGCTGTATAATCCAAGCCCACAAGAAAATGGCGCAAATGTATTTTTTCACTGATTTCACTGCATTTGGAATTTTTTCCCACTTCAAAGTACAGGCAGTCCCCGAGTTACGTACAAGATAGGGTCCGAGGTTTGTTCTTAAGTTGAATTTGTATGTAAGTCAAAACTGTATATTTTATAATTGTAGATCTAGAAAAAAATTTTTTTTGCCCAGTGCCAATTGGAGTTTCAAAATTTTCAATTTTCAGGATTATCTATAAAGCTTCATTACAGACACCTTACAGCTGATCATTGCAGTCTGGGACTATAGTAATGTATCCAGAGACTTCACCAGAGGTCACAGTGGGGAGAGGGCTCCGTCTGTAACTAGGGGTCATCTGTAAGTCGGGTGTCCTTAAGTAGGGGACCGCCTGTACACAGCATGGAATATTAAATACCATCCCTATGAAGTGCAAGCCCACAGACATCTCTGTACACAGAAAAATAAAAAAAATGTAAGTTTTTTAAGGTGGGGAGTGAAAAATGCATGTGCCATAAATGAAAATGAGCCCCTAATGAACCCCATTTAGGGGATAATCAGAGAGGAGCACAAGCAGAGCTTCGAGAAACTGCTTACTACGAGTTTGTCCTATTTGTTGTACACTTCACAAAAAAAATGAAAACCAAATGTACAATGTGGCAGCCTCGTTCTTTACATGCAAATCCTCGAAAAATCGAATTTCATTCCAGGTTGTGTGATAGAAAAATAGGAAAAATGTAAAGGGGGGTGTGAGCCCCCCCACAAGGCAATGTATAGTCTCAGAGGCTGCTATATACATATCACTGGCCTGTAACTACCATGTAGTAATGTGAGCGATTTCCCTTATCTGGCGCAGTGCAGGGCAGTATAAAGCGTAATAATAATATCACACAGCAGAGAACATTGCAATGGATCTAATACGCAGAATTCTGATCACACTGTTTAATATAGATAAGTAAAACATAATCCCCGCACCAGACGCTCCGAGCCCAGAGCAGGACACCACCTCCATTACTGTCTGATCAGGGGCGCCTAATCCCGTTTTACTTTTTGGTATTTATTTTTCACTTTTACATCTCATTTTATTTAGTGATTCAGGCAGGTTCTCAGTTTAACTCTATGAAGTATTTTAGTCCTGGAGAAATAAACCTGAATGTGATATCATTAGGTTTTATTTCTCTGCTGTGATGTCAATGGACAGTTACCTTTTCATGTGGTTTGTTTGTGTGTAATATTCCTGTACTGTGACATCACTGTGTGTATTACCCCTGTACTGTGACATCACTGTGTGTATTATCCCTGTACTGTGACATCACTGTGTGTATTATCCCTGTACTGTGACATCACTTTGTGTATTATCCCTGTACTGTGACATCACTGTGTGTATTATCCCTGTACTGTGACATCACTGTGTGTATTATCCCTGTACTGTGACATCACTGTGTGTATTATCCCTGTACTGTGACATCACTGTGTGTATTTCATGCTAGGCTCTTGAAAACATGTTAAATAAAGTTAATGTATCTGCCATTGAATAAGCGGTAGCCATGGCAATATGCAAAGACCCCTGGAGCACCTTGTGCAAAGGATAACAGCTCATATTCTGCACTGCCTCTATAACATTACTAAGGAGTATGATCCTCGTATAGAAAAATAGTTCATAATCACCCTTTTTCCAAAGTATGGTGTTTCACCAAGGTATTAGCTCTAATGCTGTGTGGTATCCATCAAGAGGATCGAAAGACACCCAATAACAAACTGCACCCAGGCAACGAATTTTAAAAGTTATGTCTTGAGCCTGCTCTAATCCACTACCTCCTATAATGTGATTGCTGCAGGGTGTACATTTTGGCCGTTCAGGCCTCAACATCATCCTTTGTCGTAAAGAACGGCAAAAGATGTGCTGCTGACTTTAAAGGAAACTACCACTTCGTGGTCGGGCTTTTTAAGTGGAAAGCCGGCACCAGCTCAGGTGAGCTGGTGCTGGCGCTATATCTGTTATGTTTTAACAGTTTGAAAGTGTTTTAACAGTTTATTAATGTTTATACCTTACATCTTCACCGCACCGGGGTCCGCGCTCGGCGCACCAGACGCTACGTGTGTGACCTGAATAGGAAGTGGTGTCGGGTTAGCGCGCATGGTGCGCCGAGCGCGAACCCCGGTGCGGTGAAGGATAAGAAGTAAGGCTATAAACATTAATAAAACTGTTTTATTAAAACACTTTCAAAATGTTTAAAAACAATACGGAGATAAGCGCCGCACCAGCTCACACTGTGTGGTAGTTTTCTTTTTAATTTGTATTAGTTTGCATTCTGTCCTGCACTAGTCTGAACACTGTATTATTTCGCTCCTAACGTCTTAATTGATTCCACACACTCTTATGTCTCCTAATAATTTATTTGGGCTTACAGACAGTTAAGCTAGCTGCGATTGACAGAGCCCTCCTCCAATCACTTTTGGTCATGATTTCAATTTGTGCAGGAGGGAATTGGACCAGTTGGTCACCTACCGTTTAGGTAGGATAAGAAGTAACCATTAGTCCATGTCTGTACCTCCATTCCATCTTTGCCTGTTCCCCTACAGAAGCACCTATAGGGGCTCAAGAGGTCCCAGAAGACCAAAGGGTCCCACCAATCTTATGACCCATTGCCTCTATTGTAGGCATGAACTAATCAAATGAACTGATGGCTTAAAGTTTCAATTTTCCTTGCTTCCATTTATATAATTTTCAATCATTGCTCGTGGTGGAATTGGACTACAAATTAATGTAGAAAATGGATGGATTTGCGTGCTCTGCCTTTGTGTCTGATCTTAAAAATACACATTGGAAAATAACATAACAAGTTGCTGATAATGTTACTGCATTTTGTGTTGTGTGAATTAGGAAATGTCATGACAGTTTGTGCATACAGTATATCACACAATGAAGAGAGCATGGATGGGGGAAGTTAGATGAGATTTTGACATTGTTTATACATTTTATGTTTTTGTGAGTAAACAAATACAATTCAAGAAAATCCAGTGTTTGTGTTAATACTCTAATAGTTTGTGTATTGAGCTCTTTTTTCAGTTCCAGCCCAAATAAATGATCGGTAATTGACCGTAATCAGTAATTGTCACACGTTGAATATCGAAAGCCATTTATCCATTCATCCAATGAAACTTAACATTCATAGAAATGAATGGGAAATCAGGGGGATTCCAGTTTAAATTTGTGAGCCTTTTGGATCTAAAAAAGCTCAAAAAGCAAAATGTAAGTTGCTCTGTTGCAGAGATTTATCTATAATCTGCATCATTTACGCCAAATAGGAAAACCCCTATAAGTACCTGACAGAGTCATAGTATGATTCAGGTGTACTATGATTCCTAGGGACATTACTATAGAAGTATACATATAGCAATAGAATACACGTCAATCCACAATGAACATGATTAGGTAAAAATAATGATCAAAACATACATAAAAAACCTCAATTAGGGGGGGAAAAGAAAATGTGGCAATTATCAGCTCTGTGGAAAACAGTTATGCAGTGGAGAAGTGTTTCCTCTTCCATTCCTCGGGTCATGTGTACCTAGTATTTTTATCCACATCAGCTGACTCCTGTAGGACTTCGCATCATGAGGTCACTGCTCATCTCTGTGCCAATCTGTAAAAAATGTAAAATCGTGAAGTTGACAAAATGTCCCTTTAAAAACAAATAAAAAATAGTATGGACTAAATAGCAAGACAACCAAAGCTGAAATAAAATTCATTGAAGGACAAATTTTCTATTTATAATGGATGTAGGTAATATAACATATCATTGTTAAATCAGACAATTCATTGCATATTAAGGAACCCTTATTGTAATGGGGACACTGGACTCAGAGACAACAGACAAAACACTGAACCCTAAAACCCCCACAGCCCTGCCTGACTTTCTCTGCATATCCTAGACAATACGAGACCACCACAAAGACGGTCTCTCCCTAAGCCAAAGTGTGGACGCAAGTCACAACAGATATAGCAAATCAGGAACAAAATCACAGATACAATGGATAGTCATGAACGAGAGCGAAAATTGGAAACCAGAAGTACAGAAGCAACAGAACAATAGTACAAACTATAGAACTAGAAGAAAGATACTTTAACCAGCATGGGAATAGTACACAATCATCTTAGTGGACTGGGAACTCTGCTGAAAGGGACAGGAGTGAGGTGTCAGAGCAAGTTAACCAGTGCTGTCCAGCACAAGCTTGCAGAGAGCGGGCATGGCAGCTTCATGGGCCTCCAAGCATGGCTTTCAGGAGTCTAATGATATTGATGCAGGATTAAAGCCAAAAGCAGATATCTATCAGAAGGAAATAATTCTATGTATACCCTCAGTGTGGACCACACTGCAGAACAGTAGGGGTGGAGTAGTGTGCAGTGTGCAGTGTGATCTGCCTTGATCCACTCCTCAATTCAACCTCATTACAAAGAAAAAAAAAATATTACAAACACAAAAAACAACATTCATATTACACCATCATAAAACAAATAAAAAAAAAAATACTAAAATTCTCAGGAATCAGTCAGTCCCCGTGTTACGAAAAAGATAGGTTCTGTGGGTTTGAATTTGTATCTAAGCCGGAACAGGCATATTTATTAAGTAAAGCTCCAATCAAATTGGATTTGAAAAATTTTGGAATGTCATGGGAATAGGACTTTACAATAAAACTTCATGGAGACACTTCCTAACTCGTACAGTTGAAAGCAAAGAATATTTCAGCAGAACAATGTACACCACGCACAGTCCCATACCATGAGTATAAAAAAGTTATTAGTGCCAGAAGATGGCGAAAGCAAGAAATTCAATTTCTGTAAATTAATTTTAATTATATTAATTGTTTATTAAAAACACAATAAAACTTTTGAAATGTACTATCCCCTGTGATCATACTGACCCCCACAATAAAGCAGACATGTCATTTTGGGGGCGCACGAGTGGAAGCTGTATAATCCAAGCCCACAAGAAAATGGCGCCAAATATATTTTTTCACCGATTTCACTGCATTTGGAATTTTTTTTCCCACTTCAAAGTACACGGCATGGAATATTAAATACCGCCACTATGAAGTGCAAGCCCACAGACATCTATGTACACAGAAAAATATTAAAAGTTGAGTGTTTCAAGTGGGGAGTGAAAATGCATGTGCAAAAAAAACAAAATGAGCCCCTATGAACCCATTTAGGGATAATCAGAGAGGAGCACAAGCAGCTTTCGAGAAATGATTACACGAGTTTGCCTATTTGTTGTAACTTCACGAAAAAAATGAAAACCAAATGTACAATGGGGCGCCTCGTTCTTTACATGCAAATCCTTGAAAATCGAATTTCATCCAGGTTGTAGGATAGAAAAATAGGAAAAATGTAAGGGGGGTGTGTGAGCCCCCACAGGCAATGTATAGTCCAGAGGCAGCTATATACATAACACTGGCGTATATTAACATTTAGTAATGTGAGGGTGATTTCCTCTTATCGTAAGGAGCGTGGCAGGGCAGTATAAAGCGTGAATATAAATACACAGCCAGAGACTTGCAGGAATCTAATATGCATAATTCATCACACTGTTTAATATAGATAATAATAAAAACATAATCCCCGCACTCAAACCTCCGAAGTCCAGAGCATGGAAACCCACTCCATAATGTTGATAGGGGCGCTTAATCCCTTTTACTTTTGGTATTATTTTTTCACTTTTAATATCTCATTTTATTAAGTGATTCAGCAGGTTGCTGCAGTTTAACTCTATAAGTATTTAGTCCTGGAGAAATAACCAATGTAATGTGATATTCATTAGGTTTTATTCTCTGCTTGATGCAATGGACGTTTACCTTTTATGTGGTTTGGTTGGTGTATATTACCTGTACTGTGACATCACTGTGTGTATTACCCTGTACTGTAGTTGTGTCTGACAATCACTGTGTGTATATCCCTGTCTGTGACATCACTTGGTGGGTATATCGCTGTACTGTGACATACACTTTGCGTGTATTATACCTGTACTGTAATCACTGTGTGTATTATCCTGTACTGTGGCACTCACTGTGTGTCTTATCACCTGTACTGTGACATCACTGTGTGTACTATCCCTGTACTTGACATACATGTGGTGTATTTCGGACTGTGTCCTTGTAATACTGTGACATTACCACTGGGTGTTTATTATCCCTGTAGTGACATCACTGGGTGTATACCCTGTATGTGAATCACTGTGTGTATACCCCTGTACTGTGACTCCGCTGTGTGTATTATCCACTGTACTGGAGCATCACTGTTGTGTATACCCTGTACTGTGACACACTGTGTGTATACTGTGAATCCGTTTGCTATGTTTGTGTTTCTGTACTGTGATCATCCTGGTTATCCCTGTAACTGTGTACTGTTATTTCTACTTGACTCATTTGTATTATCCCTGGACTGTGACATCAACTGTGTGTGATTTATCCGGTACTGTACATCACTTGTGTATTATCCCTGTACTGTGACATCACGTGGTATTATTCCCTGTACTGTGACATCATGTGTGTATTTCCGTCTGTACATCACGTGTGTATTATCCCTGGAATGCTGACATTCACTGTGTGTAATTATCCTGTACTGTGACATAACGTGGATCCTGTTGTGACACGTGTGTACCGACTGATCACGTGAACTACTGGATCACTTGTAACCGCTGTGCACAGTGTGATTATCCCACTTGCTACTGGTGATACCCTTCTGCTATGGTTATTATCCTGTACTTGTGACATCACTGTGTGTATTATCCCTGTTACTGTGAGCTATCACGGTGTGTATACCCCTGACGTGACATCACTGTGTGTATTATCCCGTTACGTGACATCACTCGTGGGTATTATCCCTGTACTGTGGCACTCACTGTGATCCGTACTGTGATCACGGTGTTACTGTAGTCAGCACTGGTGATACCTGACTGTGAGATCCGGTTAGTATCCCTTGTACTTGACATCACTGCGTGTGTAGTACCCCTGTACTGATGACATCACTGTGTGTAGTATCCCGTACTGTGAAATCATGTGTGTATTATCTGTACTGTGACATCATGTTGGTATGTATATCCCTGTACTGTGACATCACTGTGTGTATATCCTGTACTGTGACATCATGTTGTATTACCCCTGTACTGTGACACACTGTGTTGTGATTATTCCTTGTACTGTGACACACTGTGTGTATTAACCCTGTACTGTGAACATCACTGGTGTATACACCCTGTACTGTGGACATTAATGCGTGTTGTATTATCATGTACTGTGACATCACTGTGTGTATTATCCCTGTTCACGTGACATCTCACTGTGGTATTATCCATTTGTACTGTGACATCACTGTGGTGTATTATCCCTGTACTGTGACATCACGTGTAGTGCATCGACGCTGTTTTTCCCTTGTGACATCACTGGTGTATTATCTCTGTACTGTGACATCACGTGTGTTTATCCCTGTATGTAACATGACTGGTGATTATCCCTGTATTGTGTGATCGCTTGTGTTGTAGTATCTCTGTACTGTGACATCACTGGTGTTATACCCTGTATTGTAAATGACTGTGTCATTATCCCGTGTATTGTCACTGACTCTGTGTGCGTATATCCCTGTACTGTGCAAATCAATGTGTGTATTATCCCTGTCACTGTGTGTGTGAATCGCTGTGTGGGTATTATGTACTGTGAACATCACTGGTGTATACCCGTACTGGCACCAACCTGGGTATGATACCTGTTACTGTGACATCACTGTGTGTAGAAATCAGTTCTTGTACGTCCACTCTGGTGTTTATCCCTGTGTACTCCTCTTCCCTTGTGTATTGTACTCTGTACTGTGACATCACTGTGTGTATTATCCCTGTACTGTGACATCACTGTGTGTTTTATCCCTGTACTTGACATCACTACAGCACTGTGTACGTCCCTGTACTGTTACATCACTGGTGTATTATCCTGTACTGGTGACATCACTGTGTGTATACCCTGTACTGTGACACACTGTGTGTATATATTGTACTGATGACATCACTGTGTACTTATACCTGTGACTGTGACATCACTGTGTGTTACCTGTACGTGACATCACTGGTGTTTGTATTTACATGACTGGTGATATCCTGTTGATGTCGCGCTGTGTCTATCTCTGTACTGGACATCACCTGGTGTATTATCCCTGTATTGTACTGCTGTGATTATCCCTGCTGTCATGTGGTGTCATCGCTTGTGTGTATTATCCCTGTACCGTGACATCATGTGTGTATATCCCGTACTGTGTCATCCTGTGTGATTATTATTGTACGTGACATCACTGTGTGTATACCCTCTGACTGTGACATCACTGGTGTGTATATCCCTGTACGTGACATCACTGGGTGTATTACCCCTGTACTGTGACATCATGTGTTATTATCCCTGTACTGTGAATACACTGTGTGTATCGTTGTCCCTGTACTGTGACATCATGTGTGTATTCCTGTACTGTGACATCAATGGTGTGTATATCTCCTTGTACTGTGGACATCACTGTGTTGTATTATCCTGTACTGTGACATCACTGTGTGATATTAACCTGTACTGTGAAATCACTGTGTGTATATCCCGTACTGTGACATCACTTGTGATCTCCTGTACGACTTCCTGCGTTTACCCTGTACTGTGGACATCACTGTGTGTATTATCCTGTACGTGACACACTGTGTGTATTAACCTGACGTGACATCACTGGGTGTAATTATCCCTGTACTGTGACATATGTGTGTATTATTCCTGTGTACAGGTGATAATCACTGTGTGTATATCCATGTACTGTGACATAACTGTGTGTATTATCCATGTACTGTGACATCAGGTGTGTATGTCCTGCTGTGGGGACAATACGCGTGTATATATCCCTGTACTGTGGACATCACTGTGTGTTTATCCCATGTTACTGTGACATCACTGTGTGTATTATACCTGTTGACCTGTGACATTCACTGTGTTGTATTATCCCTGTACTGTGACATCACTGGTGTAGTATCCGTACTGTGACATCATGGTGTATTATCTCTGTACTGTGACATCATGTGTGATTATCCCTGTATTGTACATGACTGTGCATTTCCCTGGATTGTGTGTCGCTGTGTGTATTATTCTATGTACTGTGACATCACTGTGTGTATTACCCTGTATTGTAACATGACTGTGTGCATTTTCCCTGTAGTGTGTCATCGCTGTGTGTTATGATCCCTGATACTGTGAAGCACTGTGTGTATTATCCCGTAGCTGTTTGTCAATCCTGGTATTAGTAATGTGTCACTTTTATTATTTGTACGTGACATCATGTGTGTATATAGTTGACTCACTGTGTTACTTTATGTGACCTCACTGTGTGTATTTAGTGATAGTGTGTACTGCCTGCTGTGACAACTGCGTGTTATCCTACTGACCTGTGTGTATTCCTGTAGTGTCAGGTATTGTTACCATGGTGACCTCACGTGTGTATTATCCTGAATGTGACATCCTGGTGTATCCTGTACTGATCCAACGTTGTATCTGTGACGGAACATCACTGGTGTATTATCCTCTGTACTGTGACCTACTGTGGGTATTAAGCTGTACGTGACACAACTTGTGTGTATTATACAGTACTGTGACTCACTGGTTGCACCTATATCCCTGTACTGTGACAATTCCATGTGTGATAGCTTCCGGACTGTGACATCACTGGGTATGTACCCCTGTTACTGTGACATCACTGCTGGGTATTTTATCCCGTGTACTGTGACACGCTGTGGTATGTCAAACCTGTACTGTGAACATCACTGTGTGTATTATCCTGTACTGTGGACATCAATGTGTGTAGATATCCTGTACTTGGACATACTGGTGTATGATCCTGTACTGTGACATTTCACTGAGTGTATTTCTCCTGTACTGTGACATCACTGCGGTGTATTAATCCTGTACGTGACATCACTGTGTGTATTATCCCTGTACTGTGACATCACTGTGTGTATTATACCTGTACTGTGACATCACTGTGTGTATTATCCCTGTACTTTGACATCACTGTGTGTAGTATCCCTGTACTGTGACATCACTGAGTGTATTATCTCTGTACTGTGACATCACTGTGTGTATTATCCCTGTATTGTAACATGACTGTGTGCATTATCCCTGTATTGTGTCATCGCTGTGTGTATTATCTCTGTACTGTGACATCACTGTGTGTATTATCCCTGTATTGTAACATGACTGTGTGCATTATCCCTGTATTGTGTCATCGCTGTGTGTATTATCCCTGTACTGTGACATCACTGTGTGTATTATCCCTGTACTGTGTCATCGCTGTGTGTATTATTATTGTACTGTGACATCACTGTGTGCATTATTCCTGTACTGTGTCATCGCTGTGTGTATTATTATTGTACTGTGACATCACTGTAGTATCCGTGTACTGTGACACGACTGTGTATTGTACTGACATTACATTGTTTAGGCTAATCCTAAGCCCTAGTGTACTTGGAGATATGGGTCTGTATTGTAAATGGACCAGTGGTTACCTTGTATTTACACAGTAAAACATTAGTATCTTCAAATATAGCTACGTCTGAGTGTATACCATACCGGGCGTAGACCATACCGGGTGTATACCATACCGGGCGTAGACCATACCGGGTGTATACCATACTGAGTGTATACCATACCGGGTGTATACCATACCGGGTGTATACCATACCGGGTGTATACCATACCATAGCTGCTGTCACTCGGGCACTGCTGATGCTTGTGCTTCCGCTGACGTCTGGGCTTCCATGGGTCTGGGACCGACTCCAGCACCAGGGTCACCATCTCTTCTGTGTCTTCCTCCACATCAATAATCTGTAGTTAAAATGAATAATTGTTATTTTGTTTACATATTTAACATCTTAAAATTTGCAGCCACTGTTTGGTTTTCTTATTTTACCTCCTGGACAGTTGGTTCCGTGTTTGGTGGAGGGAGGTCGGCCATTTCCACAAGTTCCACCTCAGGATGAGCAGAAGCCACTTCCCGAGGATCTTCCTTCTTTGTGCGGCTAGGAGATGAAACAGAAACATTACTCTTTGCTTCTACATTTCCATACATTTTAAATACTGTTTGAATTTCTCTCTTTTGGTCCCTGCAGTTCATCCTTCCGACATTTCTCAGAAACTTCTTTTGCCTGACTGTGATGTCACTGAACTGCTTTTGTATTTGCCGTCTGGAAAGGAATTTCCCATACTTTGCATGTAGATGGGCAGAGAGCTGCTCCATGATCCTTGTCTTCTCCTTATAACTCCCTGAATCATGGAGCAGCTCATAGCCCTGCTCATTGTCAAAGGTGATGATGTCAATGAGCTCAAAGGGAAAGGACTTCTTCTGGCTGCTGCCACCTGGGTTGTCATCTGTAAAATAAAAAAAAAACATGATATATGATAATAGTTTTTGTGCTGGATTGGAAGGTTATGTGTCAATTCTCTGTTCACTATCTTGAAAGAACGGCGGATTAATGTAGCAAATTTATTTGCCATTCACATCAAATGTAAATTTGAATCATCCATTATGTTCCAATATACAGGCGGTCCCCTACTTAAGGACACCCGACTTACAGACAACCCATAGTTACAGACGGACCCCTCTGCCCACTGTGACCTCTGGTGAAGCTCTCTGGATGCTTTAAAATAGTCCCAGATTGCAATAATCAGCTTAAAAGTGTCTGTAATGAAGCTTTATTGATAATTCTTGGTCCTATTACAGCAAAAAAATTTGAAACTCCAATTGTCACTGGGGCAAAAAAAAAAAATTGTCGGGAACTACAATGATAAAATATACAGTTTCGACTTACATACAAATTCAACTTAAGAACAAACCTACAGTCCCTATCTTGTATGTAACCCGGGGACTGCCTGTACAGGTATCCGTTGTCCATTTTTTTTTGGTGTAATTTTGGGTAAGTCCAGAAATAGCCTTTTTTTTTTCTTTTTTTGGGGGGGGGGGCACCAAAACGCATATAAAGTAGATACCTGCCTAAATGCAACATAAAGGAGTTTTCTTAAAAAAACTTGATGGGAATCTGATTTTATATAGATATGTGAAACCTCCTTTTTTAACAATATTTTAAATATATAAAGCAACAGCATTTGGAACATTCTGGTGAACATTGCCTTGTTCTGTGCTGGTCCTGCTTTGTCTGCATCCATTAACCCCTTAATGACCAGGCCCTTTTTTATTTTTTTGTTTTCATTTTTCACTCCTCATATTCAAAAATACATTTTTTTATATTTCCATGTAGAGAACTGTATGAAGGCTTGTTTTTTGCATAACAGAGTGCAGTTCAAATTGACTGTATTTAATATTCCATGCCGTGTACTGGAAAGCGGGAAAAAAAATTCCAAATGCAGGCAAATGCAGGTGAAAAAAAATGCATTTGCGCCGTTTTGTTGTGAGATTGGATATTACGGCTTTCACTGTGCACCCTAAATAACTACTTTATTCTTTGTGTTGGTACGTTCACAGTGATACCAAATTTGTATAGGTTTTATAATGTTTTCTTACATTTACAAAAATTAAAACCTCCTGTACAAAAAAATTCTCCATTTTGCCATGTTCTGGGGCTGATAACTTTTTCATACTTGGAGCTGTGGGTGGTATCACTTTTTTGGGAATTTTGATGACATTTTTAATGCTACCATTTTGAGGACTGTATGGCATTTTGATCACTTTTTATAGAATTTTTTTCTATTTTTCAAAATGGCAAAAAAGTGGCAAAATTAAAAAAAAAAAAAATTCCCATTATTTAAGACCATGCAAGCTTTCTCCATACACCACTCGCAGCACGAGGACGATATAGTTTGATAGCTGTTAAAAGCAGTTTTACGTGAAGATGTGCCCATGTTGTCTAGGATCTACTGTGGTCCTGAATGGTGGCCGGCCACTCCCATCCGTCTCTATTCCTAGCACTTCTGTTTATATGGGGCACGGAGATGGCAGGAGAGATGGCAGGGCGGGACCCTGGGAGGGACTGCAGAGGTAAGTAAATGTTAATTTTTTTTAACTAGCCGCCTCCTGGCCACCAATGCTGTTTTTTATGCTCTCGGACAAACCTTTCAAGGCTGAATTGTCTTACTATGGCATTGTTTTGGGGGCTTTTGGATTGTTTTTCATGTACTTTGCTGTACTCATATGTTGGAGTGATGGTGATCAGCTCCTGATCTCTTTCTCCTTCTGTGACACCAGTGGAGTTCAAATTTCTATTGCTCCACTATTTATTTGTGCATGTGCAGGTTTTTTTTATTACAGTTCTGATGCAGCTGTTTGGCCGGCGGAGGGAACATTCTTGTATTATATTTCTACATAATGCAGGGACTCCTGCCCTCTGATCTGTGTGCAGCCCGTGTGAAACAGCCCTTAGGAAACGATCTTTTACACGTTTGTTTGGGTTTCCTCCAGGTCCTCCAGTTTCCTCCCACACTCCAAAACATACTGGTAGGTTGATTAGATTGTGAGCCCCATGGGGACAGGGACTGATTGGGCGCTATATAAATAGAGGAATTATTATTATTAAGTAGGGTTACTTTGCAGGATGTGATAAGACCTCTCCTCGCTGGTGCTCTCCTGCTGTACACCAGTCGGAAGCATTCAGCACCCCACTCTGTACTGCACTAGTTTATGTCTGTGACACCCAATGTAGCATTTTTTTTTTATATATATATATCCGGCCGCTGTTACCAACAAATGTTACTTCCATTCCTTAGCGCAGATGAATTTTCTGATTTAGTACGACAGTGTTGTCAAACAGTTGGTTAACACAGAAGTAATTAAGTGTAATAAATCCTGGAATGTTTCACTATTTAGTGGAGTAGTAAATTACCGCAGTGGCGACCCATCCTTCTCAACACATGTTATAATCTGCCCGAATATTAGGTTACTTCTTCCTGCAGAATACCCAATGAGATGCGTGATGCGCTATCCTCTGCATATAGCGCATAATAAGTTCTACTCATCTGCAATCACCCAATGATCTTTTGAAAGTGGAAACTTTATGAGAACAAAAAAAAAACTTCTTCTTCTCCAACATGATCTATAGCCACTGCGAAACCCAACCTATCACGCCGCGCATTCATTATGGCGCGGGTGTCAGGTGCGGAGACACAACTGATTGCTAAATGCTTGTGTTGAGATAATGTAACATCCCATAATGACAGCTGCAGACACCGGGATTGAACTCTCATTCACCTCCATCACACAAGCCGCGCAAATTCTCATCCCTTTCCTTAAGAGAATCACTGACTGAAGTCTTGATCTTGTCACAATGCATTCATTTAAAAGGAAAAACGCAGAACTCAAAGAAAGCCTTCAGGTAGGTCAGAACATGGGATGATAAAGGTAATCTGTGCTGTGAAATGTGGCTGTCATTTTTGAGGATTTCGACTAAATTAAATAGAAAAGTAGAAAATTCTAAGTGAAAAAAATAAATGTGTCTGAGTTTTTGTCTTCTCTCTTTGCAGTTTTTAGCGAAAGTGATATCCGGTCGATTATTATAGGTTGTTATCACTCCAAATCTTATGACTCCTGAATGGCAACCACAGTGTCGTAACTTGAAGCTAATGGGTCCCAGTGCAAAGTCTGTGCCAGGGCCCCGACTATAATGTATGGTTTATAGTAATAGTCCTCTCATATGGGAAAGTGACACCTTATGGGCCACCTAAGCCTCTTGGCTCTGCACCCCCTCAAGTTACGCCCCTTTCCAGCCACAACAAAAAGCCAACCGCCCCCAAGTAAAGCCTCACCCACTGATGGTGCTCAATGGCTGCAGGTTTGCTGAAACGGACCATGTTTTCCATGCTCAGGAAGTAAGATCTCTCCCTACAGAGACTTTGCCAATGAAGGCCACCTTGTAGGTGTGCGGAGATTTACAGCCCTTGAGCCTCCACTAGGGGATTCTGGGAAATATTCGAATACGTTTTCCAGGATGGGAGGAGGAAACATTGCCTAGTTTGGTTCCCTTGTATGGCAGCCCCCTTACCATCAACATAGAAAAAGGATGCCCAGCGCACACGTGATATATTGGGGGTCATTTACTAAGGGCCTGATTCGCGTTTTCCCGACGTGTTACCCGAATAGTTCCGATTTGCGACGATTTTCCCTGTATTGCCCCGGGTTTTTGGCGCATGCGATCGGATTGTGGCGCATCGGGGGTGTGACCGAACGATAACCCAACAGATTCGGAGAAACCGCTGCATTTTTTTTAAAAAAAGTGTCGCGGGACACACGCTTAGCTTCACCCAGGATGGCTTGGTGAACTCCAGTGCGTTCCGATGCTCTTCAGTGCAGCAGCGACACCTGGTGGACGTCGGAGGAACTGCCTTAGTGAATCGCCGGAAGACCCGGATCCACCGCAATGAACGCGCCGCTGGATCGCGAATGGGCCAGGTAAGTAAATCTGCCCCATTGTATTCATATATGGATCACTCTGTGGTTAGAACCCCAAAAAGAAAAGTAGAGCGCCCACCAACTGTGACGAGAAAGTGGTTTCTCCTCTCAACAGACACGGCGCTAAAGGACAGTAGCGCCTCCTGGTGTACTGGAGAAAATGCGAACACATATAACAAGAGTAGCAGGTTACTTGGTGCGCTATTCAGAAGTATAAAAACAATGATAAGATGTATATGCCAGAGGCTCTATTGGAGTATGAATAGGATGCCTAACGTGTTTCGGGAATGGATTATTACCTTCGTCAGGTCCATAAAAATGCACTACAAGAGAAACATTAAAATACAATGCCATGTAAAATAATGTGAACATATGGAAAGCATTTTATGTATAGTATATGTAAATAACAAGTTAATTTAAGCAATTTCATACAGTTCTCAATGCATTAGAATAAATAAATAGAATTAATACATTTCATAAAAAACACAAGAACCAATTTTCTATGTGAGTCCACTTATAGAATAACAGTAAATAAAATCCAAAAAACATAGTCATACAAAATAAATATGTCTGGACATGTGGTAATACTGACTGTATAGCCTCTAATCATAGGAAAGGGTGAAGGTCCAGAGAATTCACTAAATAGAACACTTCTAGGATATAAAGAGTGATGAGATATGCGTGTAAGCCTGCCATAACACTGAAATGTAGCTAGGGACTGATTTACTGACCATGCGGCCGAATCTTGCCTCAATTCCAAAAGTATATGGGGGATAGCCAAATAATGTTCTGGAATCTAGAAACCTACAGATTGTATATGATAAGAGAGAAAGATGTGAAGAGGGCTTCAAAGTAAACTTACATCCGGGCGGTGTAGGCAAAAATATTACAATTTGTAGACCAGACCTCTATTTTGTTTTAACCCCTATAAAACACCTAAAGAGTTAACAAACTTATTAACAGTATATAGTATATAACAGTATACAGCCAGCCCCATGTAGTATACAGCCAGCCCCATGTAGTATACAGCCAGCCTCCTGTAGCATGCAGCAAGTCCCCTGTAGTATGCAGCCAGCCCCCTGTAGTATGCAGCCAGCTCCCTGTAGTATACAGCCAGCCAGCTCCCTGTAGTATACAGCCAGCCCCATATAGTATACAGCCAGCAAGCCAAGCACATTAAAAAAAATAAACTTAATACTCACCCTCCAGCGATACTCATTCACCCCCGATGCTCGGTGCGGCTCCCGATCCTCAGCGCGGGTCCCGGCTACTCCTCTTCTTTCTTCTCTAGCCGGCAGAGTCGCATCTAGTGCGAGAGTCACGCCAAGGATCCGGGCGCCGGAGGGTGAGTATTAAGTTTTTTTTTTTTTATTGACTCCTGTATGAGCCGAGGTGAGGTTTTTCAGCACGTTTTATATACGGTACTTCATAACTAAATATAAAAGATATCATCCAAATGTTTCAATTAATTTGAAGTACAATGTGGCACGGGAAAAGAGTCTCAAAATCCCCTGGATATCGTATTGCGTTCCAAAGCTATGACCACTTATTGCGACTCAGGGCAGATTTGAAAAATGGGGCCGCCACGTCGTTGAGTCCTGAAGGGGTTAAGTAATATTAATCATTTTGACATGATGGAAACAATTGGCAATGACAATGGTGAAATGTTAGAAATATATGGTAAAACTAAGTATTGGCCAATGCTAATGAAAATAGGCATACAGCTAAGGGCTCGAATGGGGAGAATAGCAACGATTCTAAAAATATATATAAATAAAAATCTAGTTATAAACATAGAAAGCTGTTAACATTCACAGACTTAAAATAAGTCTGGGTTGTGAGGCGAGTTCCAGCATATAGAGATCAATAGATCCAGAAATTCAATATGGCTAGGGGACATGTTGAGTGTCTAGGTAATGCCCCAAGGGTTGTGGTTAATCATCTGTAGGAACTCCTCTGCCTCTTCCTCGTTACCATCCCAGATAATGAACAAGTCATCAATGTATCTCTTGAGAACTTTAATCTGGTTACTGTACTCTGTGTAGCCCAGGATGTAGGTGTTCTCAAATTCACCCATAAAAAGGTTGGGATAATTGGGTGCACAACATGTGCCCACTGTCGTACCCTTTTTTGTTGATAGATTGATGACTGAAACATAAATGTGCTTTACTCCAGAATAAACTGAATACCCCGAATTAGACAGTCTGCTTGTTTAAAGGGCGAGTTAGGTTCCTATTTAAAAATTGGGTAATAACTGCTATTCCAGACGGGTGTGAAATATTGGTGAACAACGAGGTAACATCCATGGTGATAAGATAGAAAGTAGGTTCCCATTCCAAATTTTCAAGTTCCAGGAATAGTTGTGAAGTGTCCCGGAGAAAAGACACTCCTTTATACATATTTTATAATATATATCTGTTTTATACATATGTATTTTATAATGCTTTCCATATCTTCACAATATTTTACATGACATTGGGGGTCATTTTTTCTGATCCGAATTCTAAAACTCACCATTGAAGTCAATGGATGCGTGGAAAAAGAAAAGATGCCGGTTGCGTGTCTGCTCGCCAGCATTTTCCCTAGGATCATCATTCTTCGGTGACATTTGACTTTCCCGGATTGCATTTAAAGGGTTGACACCCGCGATCAGTGCCAAAAACAATCATTGGTGTTACCAGCAGGGGTTGGCCTGGACGGTGAACCCAAACTTCTGGCTGAAGTCCAAGACCTGCACCTGCAACGTTTGACATGGACATTCGAGTCCTGCTCATCATTCCATCATTTCATGAGACTGTGACCTCAGTTGGACCATCCTATGGGGGAGATTTATTTTGCCTTCTCCACCGGTTTTCAGCTTTTTCAGGCCTGCAGCAGGCAGCTAGAGTCTTAAACGCCTGGACCACCAGATTTACTATAGACTATAGAAGAAACCCCCACCAGATCAGACCGTGTCTAAACAGAACTGGCGCAGACTGCTCTCGTCTCTACAAAGAGGCAGGGGAAACGCCGGTGGGGGAATTTTAAGATTGGTGTTGAAAAAACAGTCTTAATGAATTCCCTCCCACATGCCTTGTTTACTGCCACATGTTGCTCATCCCCAATGGTAAGCATTTAGTCTCAACACATCTGCGGTCAGTAAAAGCTCCTCCCTGCCGATCTTGTATTGCGTTTGTAAATACAATTCAAATGCAATACGTGAACGCAGCCCCGGTCCGATCACCCTTGATCAGATTGTTAGGGAGATGTTCCTACTTGAACATTTGCCACTGCAGCCTTGAGTATCCTTAATAATGTACGGTGGTCACGGGGGAAGGGAAACAAAAAAAAAGAAACACAATCTAGACAAAATCATCTATTGGTTGTGTTATTGATCATTCGAGGCTGTTCTTGTAGTCTTAATCCCTTCCCCAATTAACTTCTTCACATCGGCTTGAAAAAAATCAAAGCCCTGTGACAAGGCGGCGTGTGATAGAGACTAATTGCCGCTGCCTCCTAATAAAACCGCTCTATGTACAGGAGCGCAGGAGCGGCTCCTATGTCATTACTCATTATAGATCGCTTTTATGTTTTTTATTTTACTATAATTAGTATCTTCTTTGTGTCATATTAAGCCGTGCTCCAAATGGTGGCCTCCATGTATATGCGGATGTATTGATTGCCTATTATCCTGTGCATGTTGTTGCTGTTTATATAGAATTACTCATGTAATATCCCGTTTTCTGACAGGCTATCATTTACACTAATGGATCATTTTATTTGCATATCTATCTTCAGTTTATTAGTTTTTTTTCCATCTCTTACATGGTAAGCAGTGCTAGCAGTATACTGTTGTGTGATCTGGAGTTTGTCGGTATTCACATTGACATTTGGAAGCCAAAACCAAAAGTGGAACATACATAGAAGGCATATAATAGAAAGATTTGCATTTGTTCTGTGGTTTATATCTATTCTTAGTTTTGGTCAACAAAAATTCACCATGTCATGTCGGTTCAGTTCTATTCGTCTGTGTTTGGGCCGGATGTTCCAGCCAGAAAGCAGTGCGAGTGTGATACAAGGGACCTTAGGGTGTAAGGGACCTTAGGGTTCCCTTACAGACTATTGTCTTTTTACTGACCCATTGGACCACATGTATCATAGTTGTTTCTTTCTTTGGTGAATTTTAGTTTTTGCACCTTATGTATGATCCTGTCCTTTTACTTGCGATACTTGTTCAGTTTTTCCTATCCTGGCAGGCGCAAATTTTGACTTCTTTTTGAGACTTTTTGTTGCAAATGTCTCAAATCCACATGAACACAAGCCACGTGAGGGGGATATATACAGGAGATGACACAAGCCACGTGAGGGGTTATATACAGGAGTGGACACTACTGTAAATTTTGGATTTGAGGCTGTGTCCTGCATTTTTAGGCAAAAAAATGATACATAAGTGAAAAGTCACACAGACCATCTGGGAAATAAAGACACATAAGGCACCGCACAAGGTGCAGGCCAAGGTGTACTTTAAAGAACGACAGTGAAAAGTTGCAAAAATGAGACAATTTGACTTTCAGAAATAAAGATACCTGTCCCCCAGTAAATTCTCATTGGTTTTTAAAAGTTTTTTTTTCATGTATCCAAGTTCCAAGCAAAATAAATCAAAACATGTACTATTCTTTCCTCAACCGCAAACCACGGAATTCCATGCTTCTCCGACACCAATATTGGGCGCACAATTTGGGCACTGCTTGGAAATCCGATACTTTTACTCCGCATCGTTTTCCGACACGTTTTTGGGGGCAATTTTTGGCACACAACTACAACTGCAAAAAGCTGGACTCTGAAGTAATAATTCACCTTCATGAATGTGAAAACAGCTCCAACCCTTTTCGGGCCTGCGCCACAAATTAACATCTCAGTGAAAATTATAGCACAAACCATGCACCAAAATTGATAAATGCCCCACCATGCGTACAACGCAATTCAAATGTTTTTGGTTTTGGCAGAAATTGCTCAATTCCTCTGCAACAAAACCCCATTTCCGAAACCCCATCAGCCGGGAGTAAATACATGACTTATTCCCCTGTGTAAAGTGTTAGCCGTAGCCAGAGAGTTCTACAAGGACGTTCATTCCCTTAGAAGGCCCTTTGCTTCCTATTGACTATGTAATGTTGTGATCTAGTACACATCCCCCGGAGGATCGCGGTGACCTCAGGTTTGAGGACACAAATTAGAATCTGTTTTGGCGTCTAATAAGATGTCACTTGTCTCTCCCGAGCATTTGCCTTTTGCTGTAGGATGAATATGAATGTTAGTGCTGCTGACACTGATTTATTAGTGACCACCACGTCCTGGGGTACATGGCAGGCATCCATTAGTGGGATGAGCTGCACTTTATCATCTTGAGGATCTGGAGAAAGATAATACTGAGCATAAACTGACACCAGGAACCCATGCCGTTTAACCTTTTGTAGCCTGTTTCCCTGGTCTTTGATGTTATATCCATTTGTCATATTCACTATATGAACACCTGAACCAATATGCAATATGCAGGAGATTGGAGTCTGACAGTTCATTCACATGGACATAATGGGGGACATCTATCTTAAGCTGGAGACCCTGCGTGGACACAAACCACAACCCACACCTCTAGGCCAAACTCTGTGTGCTCATGCGGATGGGATAACGGTCATAGTACATGGCCTGGTGAAGAAAGAAGGGAGAACGAGCGTTCCTCTCCCCTCTCCTCTCCATCGAAAGCCGTGCGGGCCACTACATATGAGGCAAAATATAGGACATGTCCTATATTTTGTGGTGCAGCTACCCGGCTCGGTCACGTTGTGTTGAGACACCCTGTACTGACTGCAGCGTGACCAAGTGCCATAGACTTGTATTGTGACTGTGATCTGACTAAGTTTTGTGGCCAGATCACGGCCCCAATTATGGCTGTGTAAGTGGGGCCTTGACTAACAGCTCCAAAGATCAATATGATGTTAATAGGTTGCTTCATCGAAATAATGTATGGGTTTTCTTCCATACTACGGTAGATATACAGTAGTATAAGCATATCATGGCCGGCTCTAGTCTACCCCCACCATAGGCAATACTTTCCAACTTTCACAATACCTCTGGGAAGCTTCCATAAAGAGGAAAGACTCTTAGAGTCCCGATAGAGTCAGATAACCTCTCCTGCATTGTGAGTAATTATCAAATTATCATGGCACTTGACTGGCATCTATCACAACATTTAGGGGTGGTAGACTGTCACCAAATGCATGCTCGTTCTCCTTAGGGGTGAAGGGGGGATCCTCCTGCCATGTTCTGGCACATCTGCCACATTGCAATAAAGACTTTGTAAGTTTATGCAAATAAGCGGGAGACGCTCACCTCTCCTCTAGCCGAGCACCTCCTGGCTCCGTCGGAAGATAATTTATGCAGGCCCCCTCATTGATATTCCCCCACGTCACCTGGCTGTCTAGAGAGAAGTGTGACTGCGCAGGGAGACACAGACACGACTTTGTCTGGCCAATGGGAGAAGATTAGCAGACAATTGGGTGACATCACTGGCTGATTGCGGCACTTTTGGCTGGTGACGTTGGGTAATAGCAATGAGTGGCATACATAATTTATCTTCCGATGGAGCCAGGAGGCGCTTGCCTAGCGGAGGGGTATGCGTCTTCTGGTCATTTGCATAAACGTACAGTCTTTATTTCGGTGTAGCAGACATGCCGGAAAGTGTCAGGAGGCTCCCCCATCACCCCTTAGGTAACGAGCATGCATTTAGTGACAGTCTACCACCCCTAAATGGGTAAATACCTGTTACTGACCTGCCTTATTAACAATCCTGGCCTGGACCAGTTCTTCTTATATTCAGGTGCAGCCGTATATTGTACAAATCAAAGTTTGAAAATTATGTAAATGAGTCGGCGGCGCTGCCACCATAGTGGATCTTGGCTCCGCAGGTTATTAATTTATTTAATGTAGCTACAAGGAACAGAGCAGGAATGTGAATAAATTAACAGGCGGTGGAGCCAAGAAGCTCTCTGGTGAAGTAGCCCGGAGCTTCTCTGAATCCATTCAATTTCTTCAATATGCGGTTGATCCTTCTTATAAGAAGAAGTGGTCCAGGCCAGGATTGTCAATAGGGGAAGGTCAGTAATAGGAATTTACCTTCAGCCAGTCTGATGGTAAATGTCCTTTAAGTGCACAAGGCAAAAAGTTGGTATTTCATGCCCTTATATAGGTGTTTCATGGTCAGCCAGTAAACACATGTCTGAGATATGATCTTCTACAGTTTGGCGTAATAATGTTGGCAAGTGTAGAGTAACCATCATCCTAGTAGTGAGCTACAAGGTATTCTTTCATTTTGGATGTCAGACAAGGCTATTATTTCTGCAACAGCACTAAAGGTTAAATGACTGGCAGGATAACACTACTATATGTGGAGGTAAAGCTGGAAAACTACAATTTTTTATGAACATTGCTACTGTCCCTATTGTCAGCCAAATGATTCTTTTACCATTGGATTCATCATCCAGTCCACAGAACATGTAGTAAATGTCCCCTTATCCTCTCCGTCCCTGCGCCTGCTAGTAACATGTTCCTCCTGCTTAATCAGCAGCAGATGCGGTGGATTTCTGGGGCCTCTGATAGAAGACACTGCTGAGGCAGCATTTCCGGGTTTGGAAGGAAATCATTGATCTGTTTAAGGAATGGTTTGTCCCTCTGCCCTCTGCTTGAGGCCTGTGGGATATACCTGGATCCAGTTCTGCTGCGCTGGCGGAGTAAATAGCCAGTTGTTGCAGATTTCTTTATTCCATTAATAATGATTCTTTTAGATTTTTTCTTGGTTTTTAATTTAACCCATGCTGAGAAAACTTGTAATGCACGGTATCTAATGATTAGAGGAGCCATAATCACGGTTGCTATGGTAAACTTTTAGTTTCTTAGTGCTCCAAAATAGGAGAAAACGAAAAATCTACATTAAAATGAATATTTCTCCGTAGAGACCTTTCAGAAGTAGAACTACCAGAATTTGTAAATAAGAAATGTGAAAAAAGGTTTTTACGTAGATTGCATACTGTTACAGACTGAAGAACTGCAACTAAAGTGGGTTGCAATTGTAAGCATATCCCAAGAGATTTTCTCATTTTTAAAGGCAAATACTTAATGCAAAGCTTAAAATTTGAAGCTATTTTTTATTTCCAAAACTTATAGTGCAAGTGACGATATTAAACTTTGAAATATTCTTCTTTACTGGGGTAAGTAATGTGCTGAAAAAACTTAACTCGGCCTAAAAACCTAACTTTCCAACGCCACCTGCAGGTTGTCTTCTTGTTTCCGGTGCTCTGGCTTCATCTTCGGGTCCCTGCGGCACCCACATTAAGGAGTGAGCCGCTTTCTGAAACAAGCGGCGGAGCAAACACAATGATGTCGGCAAGAGGCTGTCATCATAGTGTGTTTGCGCCCACAGAGCGTGGGTACCCAAAGATGGAGATGAAGTACCGGAAGAAAGAATAGGACCTGTGGGGAGCGTTGGAAAGTACAGAGTTATTTATTTTTATAGGCTTGGCATACTCGGGCAGGGTCTGCTGGCTATTAAATAGTGGGCATGGGCTGGCTGGCTGGCTATATACTGGGGGCATTGGCTGGTTGCCTACATTCTGGGGGTTATGGGCTGGCTATACACTGGGGGGCATAGGCTGCCACGGCTATATACTAAGGGGAACTAGCTGGCTGGCTGTATACTGGGGGGCATGGGAATGCTGGCTATGCACTAGAAGGCATGGGCTAGCTGGCTATATACTGAGGGCATGTGCTGGCAAGCTGTACACTAGGGACATGGGCAGGCTGCCTATATAATAAGGGGGATGGGCTGGCTGACTATAAACTAGGGTGCATGGACTGGCTGGCTAGCTATATACTGGGGGGCATGGATTGTCACGCTATATATAAGGGGCATTGACTGATTGGCTGTATAGTGGGGGGGCATGGGCTGTCAGGCTAAATACTAAGGGGCATTGGCAGTTTGTCTATATACTAGGAGGCAAGGGCTGGCTATATACTAGGGAGCATGGACTGGCTATCTAAATACTGGGGATATGGGCTGGCTATATACTGGGGACACGTGGCTGGTTAGCTATATACTGGGGTGGCAGGGATCTGGCTAGCTATATAGTGGCTGGAGGCTGTGGCCAATGCATTTCCAACTCTAGGCTTATGCTCGAGTCAATAAGTTTTCCCATTTTTTGTGTTGAAATTAGGTACCTCAGCTTATACTCGGATTGGCTTATACTCCTGTATAAATAGTATATTTGATTCTTTTAAAAGCCCATGACTGCTCTCAAGTTTACCCTAGTGCATACAAATGTAGTCTCTTGCAAACCTTCTTTTAAAGGGGCCAGGTACCCAACAAACTTTCAGTAAGCCTCCAAGCAAGAAGGGTTATTGACCTCCCTTTGCCTAGGAAGAGATGATCCTGTAGCCAACTTCTACTGCTCGTCCACCGAAGTGTCCACTAAGAAGCCAATGAAGGTTGCACCCTCCTTCAGTGAGAGATGACAGGATAGAAAGAACTTGTTTGTGTCCCACCTAACCTACTTCCTGTTACAACAGTAACTCTGAAGATAAGTGTCAGCACCTGTCCAGCAACTGCGCAACCACAACCAGGCTTGGTGCTAGCTGTCAGACTAGGTAAGTAGTGGCAAACTCACCCTGCGACGACCCTGCCTAAAGTAGATAAACCACCCTGACAAGGGCGAACCCACTATGAGGAACCTAACTGATGGTCCCTGTGCGTCCCTACAACATGACAGGGAAGACTTACTTCGTCTAGCAGCTGCTGGATGATGGAGCGGACAGGTAACCGGAATACAGGAATAGACTAGTGTTCACACTGGCGCACAGAAAACAAACACAGGTCTAAGACAGGTCACGCCAGGAGACAACAACACTGAAGGACAAACCACACATAAGACAGACAAGCGGAGTCAAAAAAACTGGGTCAAAACCAAGATGGCGGCAAAGGTACAGAATTGTATAGCAAATAGAATGGTACGTAGGCAAAACAGAAGTCAAAACACAGAATAGCAAACAAGATAACAAGAGCACTAGATACACAGGTAAGACTGAAATAACCAGCAAGGTCTGATGGGAGTAGGAAGGTATATAAGGCCATTCCCGGACACACCTCCAGCAGTACTCTGGGGGAACTGTCCATTGGGCTAGTAACCCTTGCTGGGCAGGGCTGAAATGCAAGGAGCAGGGTGTGGCTCAGTTAATCCAAACACAAACACTAAGTCACAGTTCACACACAAATTAACGCCATCTATTCTGCCAAATGGAGATAGTGGGACGTTTTGGCATGGACGTTACAATATGCTTCTGCCAACATACTGTCGATTGCTTGTGATAGTGCATATGAGGAGAGCTCAGCATTATGGGAAGTGAGGAAAATCTGCTCTAACCTCAGTTCTCAGATCTCCAACTAGGAAGTCACAACTATTTCAAGAGAAGCTGTAGAGAATTTTACAAAAAAAGAATGATAGATATATCAGGCTATATCTCAGGCTAGGAAGAAGCCAGCAGCACGATATAGGTATCATTGGAATTGTTGAATACCAAAGAAAGATAACCCAGTACCTCATGTACACCTCCTAAAATTGACAAAAGACATACAAAATCAATGGAAATATATAGGATACCAAAGTAACTAGATGGATGATAAATCATGTAATTTCATACTCAATCCGTAAATCCAATATACAACTTTATTTAATCGGCCATCAAAAACATACGGTTAAAAAACACACATAAAAACCACAAAAAGTGTGGCGGTGGTCTCAAATAAAGCAATACATGTTAAATACATCAAAGATATCAGACACAAAAGCAGTATACAAAATCAGGCTGTAACCAATCATATTACCCACCAGGGTGTAGTATGTAGCCAAAAATTGTTAAAAGTAGTAACTCCGACCACCGCCACAGCACCCCAATTGGAATTGTTGTCAGAGGCTCTCTAAAGCGTTTAACAACTTGACATACCCCTGGCTTTATTCATTAGAACTCCTCAGCAACCCTGCCTTTTGCTTCATACACTTTCAATGGGGGAAGTGGCAGCTCTCTGGAGTGGAAGCAGCGATGCTGCAAACATTTTAAATGTGATGGCAGAGCAGACCTCAGTGGTATTTGGCATCCTCCTCTGTGATCCAACTACTGAGGACAATTGGCTCAGCAATATACTTACACAATACATCTGAACTACAAATGGATATCTTCATATATATATATATATATATGTGTGTGTATGTATTAGTAAGTGTTTGTATATTGTATATCTAGGTGTATATATATATATATATGACTATATGTATATCTTTAGTGTGTATATCTATATATATATAAGTGTGTGGTATATAAAATAGAAAACGTAGGAGAAAGAGCAAACATACAACTCTTTAAGTTTCCATGGTAGCAAACCAATATAATTAAGTATATAACAATGGGATCAAATGTCATCCAGCTCATAAAGCTTTGTATTGTAAGGTAAATAGTTACAAATTCAATGCGGAGATAAACTTGGATCCAAAGAAACAAAAATCTTTTCTAAAAATAATAATCATGAGATAAGTCTGTTTTATTTGGTTATTATGATAATTTATTGTTCAAAGAACCAGTTGTTATAGAAACATATAAGTAACAAGAACTAGAATTAAAATAGTAAGATGCGAGTAATATTAAGGAAATGTCACTGAACTCCAGATTCCAATCCGCTAATTGCTAGAGGACTGTCAGTATTCTACACAAAAGTTATTTAAATTTTTTAGCATTTTGTACTTATTAACTTTTTTTATGTGACCTTTTTGCAGTGTAGTCTTCTGCTTCGGGGGATTCAGAGTTTTGGGGTTTGACTGCTTTTACCTCTTGTCACCCTGAAAATGAAAGGACAGTGCACAGTATTAACGTACATTGGGCTGGAAGACACAGTGGGGGGAGATTCATAATTGAAGTTACATAATTTTTTTGTGGGGTGCTGTGGTCTGGGGGTACTGTGTACATGCACTTTTCAATGAAGATTTGCATCACTACGTTCCTCCTTGGAGTCATCTATCCATTTTTAACAGACAAGATGCACATTTTTAAGGGATCTGGTAAAAAAAAACGATGATTTATTTACAGTGATTCAATGGTGCCCTTTTTTTCTTTTTTTTTTTCTTTTTAGTTTTGGGCTTGTATAATTTATCTTAGCATGTGCTAAATTTCAGGACTTTAACATCTGGATTCAAGTGTTAAATCAGGCTCAACACAGGATAACTCAGGTGCCAAAAACAGAACAGATCAAGCACTGAGCCTAAAATACATAAAAGATATTGGGGCACATTTACTTACAGGGTCACCAGAGTTCACAGAAAGTGCATTGTCCGAATATAATGCACTGTGCCGCGATTCACTAAGATCATGCGCCCGATATCCTGCATGTGTTGATTCCAGCTCAGATTCTGACAGAGTTCACCTGCTTTTTGGTGGTGCATCTTGTCAGGGCTTGTGACACAATTTGAAAGTTAAATCCCATGTTCAGTTTGAATAATTTGGACTCACCGACGGCACGCCCCCCTAAATTTGAATATTAAATCCCATGCTCAGTCCCAATCAGTCGGATCATCCGATGGCCCGCCCCCCGATTTCTGTCGCATGAAAGCCGACACTGCTGCGCCACCATCCGATTGCATGTGACACAATCCCCAGTTAAATACCTGTCACAGTGGAGCAAATACAGAAAATTTCTAAAGTCCGACGAAAGTGCGATCGCCGGGACCTTTAGTAAATAAGCCCCATTATGTTATTTATTATGGAACATGAGAAATTTTTGAAGACAGAATCACAAAGAACAACTTTTTGAAAAGTTGCTAATTCAGGTGTAAATCTTCTCCAGTCCTCTTAGTAATGCTGATTGAAAAATCTGCCCCGTTGGTCTATCTTCACTGTTTGAGTGAAAGGAGCACCATTTTTTGTTACTTGAGACAAGTCCTTTAAAGGGGTTGTCTGGGTTTAAAAAAAAAAAAAATATATATATATACACGTCCGACCTGGAGATCTATAAAAACCAAATAAAAACGTATGCTTACCTTCTCCAGAGCTCCCGTTTTCCTGTGCCGCCACCCGTCTGTGCCGTAACTCTGTCCGTTTACAGATGCAGATACTAACTAACATCAGCCTACTTCCGGTTGCCATATACAGCATTGAATCTAGTGCTGTATCCAGTGTGGGGCAGTGGATACTTGGGCGTATACAAAGAGAGGCATGGCACCGATGGGCGGGAAAATGTGAGTTCTAAGGTTACTTTGGTTGCTTTTATAGCCCCCCTGGCCGGTTACATATATATTTTTAAACCCAGACAACTCCTTTAATGTTTGACTTGGTTTTTATTCAGTCTATATGTGTGCCCGTCCCAGGATCTTGTTTCTTTCCACTACCGCACTTTGTTGAGTCTTTCCATGTGACACAGAGCCGCACTCGTGCCGCCTGCTGAACCACTTAATTGAATTACAGCTTAAGATTTAATCTCCCGTGAATTCCCTGCAAACAAACATTTGCTGATATCCATTGTTGGGAGTGTTTTAATTCTCCTAATGGATCTTCTTCTGGCTGAGGCACATGCTATTCCCACACTGAAAAAGTTGCCAGCCCCTTGGTAAATGATTATCATTCAGGAGATAGCGGCTAGTACAAGTTCAGTTTTTCAGGTGTGTTGAGGGTCTCGGATTTAAAAGTCTGATCCCAGAAAGAGTTAATTACATTCACGTGTTTGGTCTCATAGCTGCGTCCTGAATTGTCTGCCCATGTGTTGCCGGCCGCAGCATGACCGCTGTCTTATTGGTATAATGCCAGCTGGAAAATACTTTAAGGAGTGAATTGTCCACAATTTTTATAAAATGGGATTTGAGCATCGTCGAGCTTTCGTTGTGCATTAACCCTTCATTTGCATTCAAAGATGCGCAAATAATTTATAAAGTGGACGGAATAAGAGAGCAAAGTTTTTGCCCAGATGTCACTAAGGTAAGGACAACACACCTTCCTAAATTTGAAGACTCTGTATGCTCCTGGCGCTAGACTAAAATCATTCCATGACTTTTTTGACTACCGGTAACATAACAAACATGTTGAACCATGGTTGACCCAAGTCATCCACAACATCCCGTAGAAGAATCTAGAGGTATGGCCTCTAAGAGATGGTTTTTTATGACAAATTTAGCCTGCAACTTGAGCCTAGCCTATGTGACTAAGTTTAGTGCATGGGATAAATTAGTAGAATAGCACTCCAAGGACATAGATTTAGAATGGAACCTTCATTTGCGTCCTTGAACCGCAAGTAATTTCCGGCTATTATTTATTTCATGTGTTGAGGGCTGCATATAGGGACTTATGAAACTCACTTCTTCACTACATATGACCAACACCAACAATATAAATATATGTAGAATATAACCCAGTCAAGCTTCAAGGAAAATACATTGTCAAGCAATACTGACTTTTATGTAAATTCTACTGTCTGGCAATATCAGTGTATGTGTTCTACTTACAGGAATATGGAAAACTTCTAGGCCTGCGGTAGGGATAAAAAGAACCTGCTACATCCAATGAGTGACCTCCTCTGACACGGGACGTCACTTCTCTTTTCCAGTAGACTTCACTCCAGGACAGAGGAGGCCACTTGCTGAATAAAGCATCAGTCTCCTTGCAGTTTTTCATATTCCTGGAAAACCCCTTTAGTGGGCCCTCCTAATTCACTTCCCATTGTAGTCATTTTTAAAAGAGACACCCCCAAAGCCATAAGCAAAGGAGGACAAGACTTTAGTAAGAGGGGTCTGTTTATCATGTATTAAGTTTATATAAACCGTATTTTGTGGCTAAATGTTTGTGTAAAGCTATTTTTAAAATCTTTTTTTTTACCTGGACCACACTGGGCCGAAGGATAAAGATGGCCGTCCCGCAATGCAAAAGGACTGCAATCCCTTCATGCTCAGCTCCCACTGAGGACAGTAATTGGCTGAATCCAGAACACCAGAATGTGCAGTGGCTACACGCAAGCACGACAGGAGTCAGCGGAAAGACTCCTGATCTTTACCAAGGGGATTGGGGGGGGGAGACAAAAGTAGGTAAGGGGTGATAAATGATTTCATTGGGGCAGATTTACTTACAAGGTCCATTCGCGATCCAGCGGCGCGTTCTCTGCGCTGGATTTGGGTCCGGCCGGGATTTATTAAGGCAGTTCCTCCGACGTCCACCAGCTGCGCTGAAGTTCCCCGGAACGCACTGGAATACACCGAGCCGGGCTGAGTGAAGGTAAGTGCAAGTTCCGCGACACATTTTTTTTTAAAAATGCGGCTGTTTTTCCGAATCCATCGGGTTTTCGTTCGGCCACGCCCCCCGATTTCCGTCGTGTGCATGCCAGCGCCGATGCGCCACAATCCGATTGCATGCGCCAAAATCCTGGGAAATCGGCGCAAAACGGAGATATACGGGTAACACGTCGGGAAAACGCGAATCGTGCCCTTAGTAAATGACCCCCATTATGTCTAAACCGGTCATGAATTTTTAATAACAATAAATTAAGGTGTATTTTGGTTATTGATGAAAAGGCTTATTAAAGGCAATGTTTGTGACCACCCAAGCCCTTTAATGATATTGGTGTCTGGATGGGTGCCGTAGCCCTACCCCAGTAATAGCAGTGTTAAATCGCTAGCTTTATCGGAACATACCAATAAAGCTAGCAAACACTGCACTACTTAGCCACCTGAACAATAGACCGTGTTTGCGTGGGTTTCCTCCGGGCTCTCCGATTTCCTCCCACACTCCAAAACATACAGGTAGGTTGATTAGATTGTGAGCCCCATTGGGGACAGGGACCGATTTGGCAAACATACAAGAGAACATGCAAACTCTTTGCAGATAACTCTTTCATTGTATATAGATAATACAGGATATTAAAAACTTGATTGAAAACATCAGATTTCATTGATATTAACAGATTAATTTCCTATAAGTACGGGACAGTCCGTTCTCTTACTTCTGCCTGATTGTATAACTAGATTTATCTGTGTGTAATGGTTAATCCAGATGTGCCATTCTCTCCATGAAGGAACCTCGAAGTAGAAGTTGAATCTATCTGGGTCATGGGGGAATTAACCTAGTCCAGGAGATTAGTTGATTTGTAGCTCGTAACCGACTCAACACAGACAGTAATAACACTCGAGAGATTCTGCGCCTAACACATCGCCTAATATTTGGCATATTTATACTGATAGGGGCAATATTTTACATGGATTAAAAGCTCATCTGGAAAATTAAGACTCTCATATGGGAAAATAGCACCTATGATTAGGTTTTAAAAGCATTGCACATAGATTGTAATGATGGGAACTTCCAATAAGTACGGTAATAGAGAATATAAACCATTTATTACATAGTCTAATATTAAACATTCACCTATAGCTGTGATATAGCTTAAAAAAACCAAAACCTCTAAACACACAGGTCTTAAAGAGGCTCTCCGGAGGTGGAAAAACATGGCTGCTTTCTTCCAAAAACAGCGCCTCACCTGACCATGGGTAGTGTACGGTATTGCAACTAAGCTCCATTTATTTCTATACAGCCGAGCTGCAATACCTGCACAAACCATGGTCAGGTGTGGCACTGTTTTTGGAAGAAAGCAAGAACCCCTTTAAGTAAAATTTTTTTGTCTCCATTATATAAATTTTATTATTTTATATCTTTTTATTTCATTTATATTTCATTTTTTTCAGCTCATCTTTTTTCCTCTTTTCCACATCTCTCCAAGTTTCTGAACTTCGAAGATCACAAGCAACAACAACAACGAAAAGTTATAAACATTCATCATCATTTTAGGAACAGAATATGGGACCCTTGACCCATTGGAGTATATTTACTTAGGATAGTGCAGTCTGTATTATGTGCAGTTGCTTGTGTAGTGTGCGGGGAGCGCCATATTCAGGATTTGTGGCGCCCGTTCTTCAGGAATATGGCGCCCCCTGCACTGCCCCGACAGCGACACAATCTATTCGGTCCAAACCGTTGTTGCTTGTCCTGAAAATCGGTAAACACAAATTTATACTATTTGTCCATTTGTGTATATATTTGGCTTCCATTCAGATAATCGACGCACATTTATCAAAGCGTTTGCACAACTTTTCTGTCTGACTGTGCACTCAAAAGAACGTGCAAACCGCTTGTAAATGTATTTCTGAAGTGTTTGCGCCAGTTTTGTCTCATGACTGCTTAGTCTGAGTTTCCGCCACATTTACTACCCAATCAGTATAGGGGGCGCCAGATTCATGAAGAAAACTGCAACTTTGCCCCCAGTCTTCAAATATTTTTACATTTTCAAATATTATTTCTCCTGTCACAATTCACTTTTTGCTCTACCATGGCCACGTGCAGAGACTTTTCCTATATGTATAGTAATGTAGGGTGAATGGACCAAACCTTGGCCTCAGGAACTGATTAAAGGGGTTATCCGGGTTTAAACATTTTTTTATGGCCGGGTTGGGGAGGGATAGTTAAATATAATAAACATGGACTTATCTCCTCCGGCGCCGCCGATGTCCCGCGCCGCGGTCACTTCGATCCGTGCCCCTGTAAACAAAGCCGCGCACAGGGAGCTTCCGGACCGCGTTGTGGACGGCTCCTTCCATCCGTCCCTATCTCTCAGCGTTGTAAGCGCTGGGAGATGGTGCGCATGGGAGCATCGGCCGGCCGGAAGGTCCCTGTGCACCCTTGTACTGAAACCGGCGCACGGAGAAGACGGGCCGCAGCGCGGGACATCGGCAGCACCGGAGGAGGTAAGTACATGTTTATTATGTTTAAATAGCCCTCCCCAGCCCGGCCATAAAAAAATTTTAAACCCGGATAACCCCTTTAAGACTGCCATGAGCCATGGGCTGTATGAATATTACAGCCCCTACGAGTCTGGAGACATTTCCTAAATATGATACTAGAATCAGCTTCTTGAGGAGTGGAGGTTGTGTCTGTTCTGCATGCTTTTCTTCTACGGTTTCAGGACATTTGGAGGACCTTTAAAGGTCCTAAATGGCTCTAGTGTACACGTGTAGTGAGAGCAGGAACAGATGTATGAGGATTTAATGGGTGAAGGTCCTTCTCAGTATAAAATTATGTGGGTGGTTTGGGTGGCCAAGGGCCCCCTATGATGTTTGGTACCAACTATTAAGCATGCAATGTGCATATTTACCATTTCTGAAGGCTTATGTGTATGATCTGACACTCATGTTGTTCCTAAATACGATGGCTTAATGGCCACACTTGTTACACTTTAGGTGGTTTCTTTTAGTGATATCATGAGTTTCACATTCCTATATTGGCTGAGCATTGGTTGTGCACAAGACCAGTGACCAGGTAATGTACTGGTAAGTTATATTGATACATTTTGGGTATTTTCCTATATTTGGTTCATATTTTATCTTGTTCTTTGCCTTCTGAGTCAACGTACTGGGGTTTACTTAGCGTTTACTTAGCACCTTGTGCCACTATTCTGTCGGACTTTGTACATTCTTTTAGGTGCAAAAGGTATTTAAGAAGTGTCCGCACCACTTATGTGTCGAACACAACCCTTTTTTGGATTGGCTGAACTATTCTTCATGTGACACTAATTTTGGCACTGAAATGGGCGTTCCGGTGCTCAGGTGGACCATGCACCACACTTATAATGCAGCGCCCAACTGAAATGTCTTGCACGCCCCATATATTAGATGCCCCAAAATAAAGTTGGTGCACTCTGTCGGGACTGTAAAGGGGGCACCAGATTCATGAAGAACCAGCTCCAGAAATCCTGAATCTGGCGACCTCTGCACAGGGAATCTGCACATGGGGCGGTTTGCACTGTTTTTAGTAAATCTGCCCCATTATTTCTTAGCGACAGCTATGAAAAAGGCAAATAACAACCAAAACTCAGAATCACATGAAAATGTTGGTGAATCAGGAATGTTTTAATTAAAAATGTCTAAACAGAGTTATTCCTTAGACAAGTTTAAACAAATTGGATAAGATTATAGCTTATTGTATATCAGTAATGAAACGGGCTAAGTAACAAGTGCTACAAAATCCAAAAATAGTACATCACATCCTAAAAATAGAAATACTGCTCTGTACTGTCTTACAGGGTCTCTTATCTGCTTTAAAAGCCTCTTATGTACTTACATTTTCTCTGCTTTCTCTTCTTCTCTAGAAATCTACTGATGTCTCAGCATAACATCACAAGGGATGGGAGAATCTGTGTTTCCATATCATAAGTACAGGCAGTCCCTGATTTAAGGACACCCGACTTACAGACAAACCCCTAATTATAGTTGACCTGTTTGCCCCCCGTGACCTCTGGTGAAGTTCTCTGGATCCATTACTATAGTCCCAGTCTGCAATGATCAGCTGTAAGGTGTCTGTAATAAATTTTTATTGATAATCCTTGTTCCATGACAGCACAAAACTTTGAAAATCCGGTTGTCACAGGGGCCAAATTTTTTTTTTTCTGGAGTTACAATGATAAAATATACCAATTCCGACTTACATACAAATTCTACCAACCTCAAGTACCTATTTGTACAGTGTACATTTATGTCAGTGCATTAATGTGTGTGCATTAGTGTATAAATGTGGGCATGTGTGTAAAAGTCTATTAATATGTGAGTATACAAATATGTATATTTTCTGAGGGCTAGGGTAGCTCATTAACATAATATTACAAGTTGATTTTAGAAGGAAGGAGGCCATGGATAAACAAATATAAGAAGATGACCACAGTCTTGGTACCTGGGTCTATGAGTAATGTCTCTGGTTTATCATGATGGATTTCCCTTCAGATGAGCTGATAAATTTCCACACCTATACGGTTATAGTAGAAGATATTTTGTAGGGAAACATCAGACTCTATATACAGGGTATAACAAAAAGATTACATTGATTTGACCTTGGCCTTTTTCAATTTGGGTGACAGATGGCGCTGTAATCACCCAAAAATCAAAATGTGTGCAAAAACATTGAAAAAAAGGAATATTTCGATAACAACATGTTAGATCCAAAATCCAAAATCAGAGGGGAGGAAACCTAAGTTAAGGTGGAGACTCACATGTGAGAGGCAGGGACTCACATGACACCAATCCCCAAAGAGAAAAGAAAACTACTTGTGTGTCCACATCGTTGTTCCTGGGTTACACTAAATGTAGTTTCTACATGAAAAATTTGATTCGCCCCACCTCACCCCTAGGAGGTGAAAATACAGGGTCAATTTTAGCATAATTGGGTAGATTTTTAAGAAATATTTGTCAATTTTTTTTCGTTTTTCGATGCAATGTGTAATTCTCAAGAGATCAGAGAAATTACAGGCAATCATATCTAATATATAAAGCTGATTGTATGTCTGTTAAAGGAATCTGCACCGTCACGTTTACAGTCACCAAATTTTGCACAGCCGCTCTCTTTGACTCAGGGAACATCAGCGGTTTTGAGCCAAAATTTTCACCCTGCGCTTTCCAAAATCCACTTATTACCCCCATATGCAGTTGCCATTGTCTGCTGCTGCTGTGGCAGTTGGATGCTGAACTGTGATTGGTTGCTATTCTACCACAGGTCATTAATATGAGCTCTGAACTGTGATTGGTTGCTGCTCTGCCACAGGTCATTAATATGAGCTCTGAGTTGTGATTGGTTACTATAGGCAATGAGTATAAGACACTTATGTGTGAGGTAATATGTGAGGTAAGATGGATAGAGACAGAGAGACAGACAGACTGTGACAGGGACTGACAGTCAGTGACAGATAAAATATTTGTATTTCTATTTTGTTATAGTTATTTACTACCCCGGGCAATGCCAGGAGCTACATCTAGTGTGTCAATAAAAATGACTTGAATTGTACAGTAGATTGAATAAATGCAATTTTTCCTGGAGACTCCGAACCTGCAATAAGACATGAGAGTGCCTATTTAATATTTTAATGTTGCCCCCTACCCTACCCCTAGAGTGTGGGGGTAGGAGGCTGCGTTTGGTATCATTGGATAGATTTTTGACAAATATTCGGCACATATATTTACATTTTTTTGAACTGATGTGTATTTCACGAGAGGAGGAGATTGGAGAAGTCAGAACTATGCTTTGCTTGGATTGTTCTGCACATGAATGTCTTCGGTAGAGAACATAACTGTTGGCTGCAGACCCAGACTCCCTTGACATATTTCGCATGGGGGAGCGCCACCCCTTACCATCCCTTCCAGAGAGCAGCAACCCAACATTGATTACATAAAATGGTACTGAAAATATTTTGAGACTCTGTGTGTGATGGAACATATGATCTTTATTTCAAGAATATAACCAAGAAAACACTGAAAACACTGTCTTGGTCACTACTGGTTTAATTCTCTGATTTATATTAGTTTTCCGTACAGTAGATGCTCATGTGATGTTCCTCAGTTCCCAGTCACAAGTTCTCAAACCATGTGAAGATGATAGAGCTGGGTGCTTAGGAATACAGCATTAAGTTTTGGTCTTCATGTTCTAAAAAAATATATGATTGTTTAAAGGCACTGAGAGAAGATAGCCAGGTCTAAAGAAGTTAGTCGATGGAGTTTGCTTGGGCATCTCCTATCTGGAAGCTGCAGGAAGGGGATATCTCCATCAGGAACTACTTCAGAAAGTATTTTCTCGATGGTCGATTTCCTTTAAGCAAGATATTAGGAAAATATTTAACTCCAAATTTGAGCATTTTTGAGAGTTGTTTGATACTTGAAGGCCCCAACTCGCAATTTATAAGACGGTGGCTAACATTCTCGTGGCGTCCGTACTATAAAGAATACAATATTAGGTCGGGGGTCATCCTCAAACATTTTAATGATACCAGTTCATTCCTTTTTATAATTAGAGATGAGCAGCCCTGTTCAGTTTTGGGTGCATTGAGTTCAGCCGAATCCAAACCTGAAAGTTCAGTTCAGAAACCCAAACCCGAACACTCACATCCACCTTTAATACGAGGATCGTCTCTCACGATGACATTATCAGGAGACATATAGAGTAAGTAGCAGACAGCACCAGTTGCAGGTGTTACTGGCGGGGGTTGAGCTCTAACCCGATCTTCTGGCTAAAGTTCGGGGACCCGAACCTGCAGTGTTTAGCACGTGCCCAAACATTATGGGTTCAGATCCACTAAACACTATTTATAATCCATTTATTATTCTTTAATTTTTAAGAAAAACACCTTTTGTCATCTATTTGCAAGTACCTTAACATGTGGACAACTGAGCAAAGATTTCGGTTTATAAAGGCCACAGCTTTCCACTGTTTTGTTTGTGTCTCGGTAACAGGATTACTGAATGCTCTCAGGCCATGTGATTCAGTCCTCTAGCCACATCAAGAGGTCACCAGGAACATGGCAGATGTGAAACAGAGGCTCACAAAGGACCTTCAGAGTACATCATATCAAGAGAGTGATTGTAATATCCTCTTAATTCATATGCATTGGCTTAAAGTCTTAGCTGTATCGGAACAGAAGGCCAGCCAGCTGTATTGTGAAGGTTACAGTATGTCCTACTGTGTGACTTCTAATTGTGTGTAGCACGTACGTACTGTATAGAGCAGTATTGGTAGACTATAGATTAGCAGAGATGAAAGGCAGTCAGTAAATCATCGGTGTTTTTCAGACACTGGTTGCCATCCTTTAGTAACACAAGTACTTCATCTAGTAGCATTCATTCAAGGTGCAACTAGGTAGGTCAGTGGTGCCACCTCACCAAGCTGCCGATCAACACCAAGCTATGGACTTTTTGTACTGCACTACTTGCCAACCATGCGAAAGTGACTCTGGAGTTAGCTCCTGCTCCCTCTTTATACTTACCACAACAAGTGGCCATGGGGAGCTCCCTTCCTTTGCACCCACTGCCTGTAGAAGTCAACTTTCCTTCACCAGTATGGCTGGTAATGGTTGGCCGTACAATACAATACTGTACAGTGATTTTACCAAGCAGTTCGAAAGCTGCCCCCACCGGGATGGCCTCCGTTCTGTGCCACTAGCCTGTACCCACCAATGAATACTTTTAAGAATATGAAAGGAAGACATATATCCATGTAATACATGTCACTCCTGGTAGATTTGTCTGGTGCCAAAGTAGGATACAACTTCTTACACCCAATCCAACAAGCAACTAAGAACACAAGTAGGATGTGGTGAATAATCGTTTTATTTACAGATGTGCCATCCACAGTAAAATACTAGCGACATTTCCGTCAATAATATGACCTTCCTCATGGACAGATTGGGGCTTATTTACTAAGGGTCCGCGGAGCACATGTTCGTCAGGTTTCCCGACGTTTTCAGTTTAGCGCCGCATTTAACAGGGGATTTTGGCGCATCGGCACCGGCTTGCACGCGACACAAATCGAGGGATGGGCCGTCAGACAATCTGACGGATTTAGACTATGTGCAGGGATTTAACATTTCCGATTGTGTAGCAAGACACTGGGATGAAGAAGGTGAACTCCGGCAGACCTCAGCGGTGAAGCGACGGATGCAGGAACTCGGGCGCATGAGCTTCGTAAATCAAGCCGGACTTCATCTTCGTCGGACCGTCCAAATCGGGGATCGCGACAGGACCAGGTAAGTAAATTTGACCCATTGTGAATAAAAAAGAGGTTAAGATAGCTCTGAAAGCGACAGGCAGCAGGTAGAGAGGCAAATGAGTATTGATAGCCCGCAGGCGCTTAGCCGTGGGGCTAATGACTGCCTGCAGGTTCAGGCGTGAAAATTTTGCAAGGTTTTCAGCAGGTGCAGCATGGCCCCTTTAAGAAAAGTTTGTTTATACCCTGGGTACATGGTCTACGTGACTGGGGGTGGGCTACAGGTGTGGGTGGTATCTAGGGGTGGGCAAAAGTGATAAAGCAGGCTGCAAGCCTGAGCTCACCCTCTTTCCTGCGGATCTTCCCACCCTCCCTCCCCTATTTGTAATTATATTCAATGTCACAGATGGCGGTTTTTATATCGGGTATGTGACCTACATGCCCTCTAGAAGGCGGGCTCACGGGTGCCCGGGTTTATTTGTTATATGTTACAATGCTACTCTACGAGTAGGAGTTACTTATTATAAGTTTAATAAAGCTGTGGCCGACTCTCTAGTCGTCATACCACAAAGTTTAAGGTTAATACGTGTCTGTGGTCTTTTTTGGCTGAGTCAAAAGGGGACATTTGGGTGGGCCTATCTGGGTTTTGGGGAAAGGATATGCAGGCAGTCTCAGTTATATTGTCGTTGGAAGCGTCTCTAGTGTTTTACTGTGGATTACACATCTGTAAATAAAACTATTATTCACCGCATCCTACTCGAGTGCTGAGTTGCTCATTGAAGGAAAGGAAGACAGGCAGAAACTCCTTATCACCTATTTCAAACCCCACGACCGGGCTAAGGCTACTTCCATACTGCCATGTGCTCCCCTCTCCATAGCGCCTGGCATGCTCTATCTTTTTCCTGTGCATGGCAAGAAAAATCTGATCTTACATTGAAAAAAAAGCCCTAGATTCCGTATGGCAGCCTCCAAGATGACGACCGTGTTCCAGATGTTCCAGATAGGTCCATAATCTATTGGAGAGACTTTTCATATGGAGAGAGGGTTGGAGACCTATTCTTTAGTATAGATGTGGATGGATTGCCCCCATGTCCACATGTATTTGGGCATTAATATACATTTGCGTAAAGAATTAGTGAAAAAATGACATTGCATTAATTTTCTGTCACTAGTCTACAGACACATTGATGTGTTTCCCACCATTCTGAATATATTGACATTTAGAAATGTCTGACTAGTCTTGAGGTCTTGTCTTGGGTTACTCTTCTGCCTTTTATGATGTCCACCTTTGAACGATTTGCGGACATCAAGATTTTGGAGACTGCTAGATGACATTTAAATTTTTTTTCTGTATATATGACAGAAAGAAATGTTTGGGGTTTTTTTTTACCATTCATCTTTTATTTCACATATTACATATTCTGTAACAAAAGGACATTCCATCTTCCAACGCCTTCAAGCACTTAGTGAGTCCCGTTAGATTTTTCTTTACTCTCCATTCTAACCTGCGTCTCTGACATCCGTATCAGTAAGTCGGAAATACAGTATGCCAGGTAGCCTTCAACTCAACTTTCCAATAGAACTGGCTAACCTTAGATCAGACGTCTCCTATTATATTGTTGTATATTATTAACCTCCCTGGCAAGGAAAATAAGACAGGCGAAATGATGGACTTGATAACGGCATCTGTTTTATTTATAAAGTAATAAATATGATGGAGTGTAAACAAACTGTACAATGGCTGCCCAATGCCTTGTTGTTCTGAGTTGGAGGTACTGTGTATAAGTTGACGAAGGAAAACGGTGAAATTTTTAGAAGCACTTCCTGTGCACAATGGAGGGTCCTGCCTCATCGTATTCCTGCTTGCTGATCCACATCTGCTGGAAGGTGGACAGAGAAGCCAGGATGGAGCCACCGATCCATACAGAGTATTTACGCTCAGGTGGGGCAATAATCTGTGGGAAGAGGGAAGAAGTGTAAATACATAGCCGAAACTCCACACAAAGAGGCCCCTTTAAGTCTATCATCTACAAGTTTTTCAATTTTCGTAGGACAAGAGAAAAGTCTTTGATCACTGGTTGTGCCTCCATTGGAAGACCACTCATCATGAGGTTAAGCATGGACTTCAGTATCTCCATCAGTCCTATACACTTATAAAGAGTGGAAGCCCTTTTATAGAGGGACAGAGAACCCCTTCGAAGAACGTCCCAGTGATCCGACCCTAATCCCATATCCTCTGACCAACCTACTTAAGACTTACATATATCTAACATGTCAATAGTTCTATATCTTCTATACATAATATTCATCATAATATGATCCAACCTACTTAAGCCTTCCATATATCTAACATGTCAATAGTTCTATATCTTCTATACATTATACTAATCATAATATTCCAATAATAAGCTTGGATATTATATTCTGGTCACATAATGAGATGAGTATCTGATAAAGAAGTAGATCATTTTAGGTACTGACCTTGATCTTCATGGTGCTGGGGGCCAGGGCGGTGATTTCCTTCTGCATTCTGTCAGCAATACCTGGGTACATGGTGGTACCACCAGACAGGACATTGTTGGCGTACAGGTCCTTACGGATATCAATGTCGCACTTCATGATGCTGTTGTAGGTAGTTTCATGAATACCAGCAGACTCCATACCTATGATCAAAAAGAAGCAAGCCACAGTTTGTCAGAGAGAGTATATAGTGATGGGGTAGAACAGGTGTTATTGGTGCTCGAGGCTGAAAATAATATGTTCTGCCAACTGGGAAGCAACTGTCCAAAGCTCAAAGCAGGTGTAAGGGCTTTCAGATCATAAAAAGGTCTTTGTTGAAGTTGCAGCTAATGTTGGCCAGAGATCCATGGAATGAAAGTCATTTCATGCTCTTTAAAATAAATCTATTCTTAACTAGGCTGGATTTAAAATGTGGTCCTACAGAAATGTTTAACAAATGGACAGTGGCTTATCTCAACTAAGAACATAACCATCTGAATTGTTAAAATTCAGCTACGTGATCCTTCTCTCTTGGACATCATGGTAGAGTCAGGAGACCCTGATATATATCAGATGGGCTGTGAGTTCAAACTAATGTGTATTGTAAGGGATGAAATGCATGTGGATATAATGTAGAGACATGAAGGGTTATATGTATAGAGGCTCACCAATGAAGGATGGCTGGAAGAGGGTCTCTGGGCAACGGAAACGTTCATTTCCAATGGTGATGACCTGACCGTCGGGCAATTCATAGCTCTTCTCCAGGGAGGAGGATGAGGCAGCGGTTGCCATTTCATTCTCAAAGTCCAGAGCCACGTAGCACAGCTTCTCCTTGATGTCACGGACAATTTCACGCTCAGCTGTTAAGGTGAGATAGATGAAAATGTTGAACTAACCTCCTTATTACCATCATAACTTTATCCAATGCCCTATGGCACAGTGACGCACTGGGGGCTATTAAAATGTCATTTTTGGGCGTCTAGATATAACATATGACTGTCTTTGCTATCTGTATAATGAGAGGTCAGATACCTCTCGAGATATCATGAAATAAATGTCTAATTTCAAGTTATCTCAAGGTAGTAGAAGAAGGTAAGCGTAGATTAGATGTCTCCTGGGAGGATGGAGCTGTAATTCTGCCCCTGGCTGACATGAATTGGATTTGTACAGTACTGTATGTGCAATATTAGGATTGTGAACTAGTAACAAATTGCTGTAAATCTCATGGAATATGCACTGTGCGCCTCAGGCTTAGCAAATTACATACTCTAGCTCCGTATATATCATCGCTCCTGTAAGTTTTTTTGCACAAACTGACATGGCTATGAGACTAAGCGCTTTTGAGGTTCAGGCCCTACAGCTCGGAAAATTCCTGAATACTAAGAAACGGCATTCAACTTGCCTGTGGTCACGAAAGAGTAGCCACGTTCAGTCAGGATCTTCATGAGGTAATCGGTGAGGTCCCTGCCAGCCAGATCAAGACGCATGATGGCATGGGGCAGAGCATACCCTTCATAGATGGGGACATTGTGTGTGACACCATCACCGGAGTCAAGGACGATACCTGCGGAGGTAGAATGTATAGATTAGCATATTTATGGACAATAGGACATGATACAAGATTATTTTTGGGTAGGGTTGATAGATGGAATAGCAATGCTAATGACAAAGAATACAATGAAACACAAATGGGACCATCGGGGTATCACTGTATACCATTTATGATCAAAGGAACCTACTAGTCCCTCTATTATTATTAGTATAAAAGCTTTAGGAATATGCATTTCTATAACATACATGGGGCGAGAGAGGTACTAAGGATTCGTCAGCTCTTCTCCCCTCCGCTATTTATATAGCAGATGGATGTTACTGCCCTATGTACTCCACAAGTCAGAGTGGGGTCACAGCACTCCATTACCCCTCCTCTGTCGAGTGCTATTCCTGTAAATATAAGCCAGTATTTCAGTAGCACTAAATAGGCTAGATTCGGAGACGAGATGCCCCGTGTCACTAGTGGTAAGAAGATTAAAGCTCCTATCGCATTCTGGTTCAACTCGCAATGAATTAATTTGACTTTGATGTATTATTGGGTGCAGGGTTGGAGTGAAAAAAAAATAATTTTGCTGTCAATTTGTTGACCCTATCTTGTGCAGCTGTTTTTAAGGATGAGCTTTTAAAATGGTTATAAAATAAATTAACCCTAAAAATAAAAATAGTTGTGCATTAATGTGGTTCTCTACATTGTAGGTCAAGGGAGATGTCAGATGCTTGACTGTTTCCAAGAACATACTCAAGATACGAAAAGAGAATGCTGGTTGAGCCAACAGCTAACTCTTCCAATCTCTCCATATATTTGTATGTAAGTCTTACATGTGTCCAGACACATGTCCAAACCACTTCTGGTGGTGAGTCTGGTGGAAACAACAGCTTTAGCCATGTTGAAGCCCAACATATCCAACTCTTCCCTCTACCAACATCTGTGGTCAAGGGAGAGTCAGGAATCGTCTATTGTATTAGATGGTCCATCCTAAACTGGAGGGTTCATACAACTTACATCTAATATATGTGGCCTTCTTATGTTTTCCATTAACTACAATGAAGATAGCCACCTCCATTCCTTGCTTCTAGGGAATCAAATGGGCGAGCATTTAAGTTCGAGAAATGAGATGGCCAGTTATCAGATATTTATGTCATGTACTGAAACCGTCTCAGACGCTGATACCCCAAGTTTAATTACATCATTTGGCACCCCAAGTTTTTGTGTGTTCTCACCTGTGGTACGACCAGAGGCGTACAGAGACAGCACAGCCTGGATGGCAACATACATGGCTGGGACGTTGAAGGTTTCAAACATGATCTGGGTCATCTTTTCACGGTTAGCCTTGGGGTTCAGTGGGGCTTCAGTGAGCAGGGTAGGGTGTTCCTCAGGGGCGACACGGAGCTCATTGTAGAAGGTGTGGTGCCAGATCTTCTCCATATCATCCCAGTTGGTGATGATACCGTGCTCAATGGGGTACTTCAGGGTCAGGATACCTCTCTTGCTCTGTGCTTCATCACCTACGTAGGAGTCCTTCTGACCCATACCTACCATGACACCCTGTAGTGCAAGAAAAGTTGTTATGTCAGTGAAAAATAGGTTTGTTGTTAGATGGAGCATGCATATAATCATATCAACCAAGTGCTTTTTATATAGTGTTTATAACCCTGGATCAAAGTTACCCTGACCTACAAGTGAAGGTGACAAGATTGGCATTAATATCATTTGGCTCCATAAACTGTACAGCTCTTCTTCGCGATGGCCTTAGCACCAGTGGTTCCAGTATATTCCCAGTTGAGGACTTGGCAGGACGGAGCAGTAAATGATACTAATAGGCTGTTGGCAAAGCTTAATTGTAATATGCTCAGCTTCCCCTCATGAGTATTTGGATGTTAGCAATACTTCTGCTGATATTTCAGCTATGGCAAAGCCATTCACCGTGTGCCAGCATTGACTGTATAACAAGGCCAGGCAGTACGACAGGAGAATATGAGGAGGCTCAAAGCTGCCTATTAATAACTGGCTCGTCTTATCGCTGGTCCTAGCAGCACACGGTCTGTGCTGTGTCTATTTTTATCTCATGGTAGTCAGAAAACAAGAAGAGATTAAGAGGTGTGGATGCATAGACATGCTATTAATAATATAGCTGTAGCCTGTCACTGTCCTAGGCACGGGTCCTTGAAGTAAGTGCCTACTTGATCGTTCATTGCTGTATGGCTTATATTATGATTGGATAATTCCACATAGTTCTAACATTTACCAATTGTAAGAATATACACAAAACAGTGGAAGTCTATAGGAAAAGATGTATACCTGGTGACGGGGGCGACCAACGATTGAGGGGAACACAGCACGAGGGGCATCATCCCCAGCGAACCCAGCCTTGACCAGCCCTGAGCCGTTGTCGCACACCAAGGCGGTAGTCTCCTCATCGTCACACATGTTGGCAGGTTATGTTCTGTAAAACAAAAATGGAAAAGTTTAGAACAAAACACAAACTGTAAAAGAACTAGATTTCTAAAGGTAGTTTTCTCACCCATAGGGCATGTATTGTGTATAGATTGGGTAATATTAAAAGTTTTTTGTACCGTGCTAAAGAATGGCTATATTGGTCACTAGAGGGAAAATGGTAAGAGATAACATGGTGTCTGATCTGAGCTGGTTGTAGAGCAGATATAGATAGAATTGAGATCTGATGGGATAGAGAGATATAGATATGATTGGTAGATAAATGGATGAAATAGATTAGATAGATTTGAGATTTGATGGGATAGAGAGATATAGATAGATAAATGGATGAGGTAGATAAATGGATGGAAGAAATAGATAGATAGATAGATAGATAGATAGATAGATAGATAGATGATAGATAGATAGATAGATAGATAGATAGATAGATAGATAGATAGATGATAAATAGATAGATGATAGATAGATAGATAGATAGATAAATAGATAGATAGATATGAGATAGATGATAGATAGATGATAGATAGATAGATAGATAGATAGATAGATAGATAGATAGATAGATAGATAGATAGGAGATAGATAGACAGACAGATAGTTTGATAGATAGATAAATAGATAGATAGATAGATAGATTTAAGATAGATAGATTTAAGATAGATAGATAGATTTAAGATAGATAGATAGATAGATAGATAGATAGATTTAAGATAGATAGATAGATAGATAGATAGATAGATAGATAGATAGATAGATAGATTTAAGATAGATAGATAGATAGATAGACAGATGAGAAAGGAATGAGATAGATATAGGGGCAGATTTATCAAGCTGTCTAAAATTCAGAATGTTCTTAGTTGTCCATGGCAACCAATTACAGCACAGCTTTCATTTTACCAGTGCTCATGAATATTATGACTTTTAGACAGCTTGATAAATCTGCCTCATAGTGTTGATGATAATAATAATAATAACAACAGCAACAATATTATTATTATGAAAAAATATTCAGCATTGCTTGTATTTCAGGAGTTTAGGTGTCCAGTGGGTGGTCTTACTCAGTAATTGACAGTCTACCTGGGATGATTGCACATACGGCGATAACTGACAATAACTTATTAAACCACCCACTGGACTTCTAAACATAGACAAAGCTCAGATACTTAGATACATAAAATACGGATCTATACAAGGCAGCGTTTTACATGGTCAATGTTGGAGGTGCCCTTTAAGTTAGAGCACAATGAAAGTAGTAAGATAAGGCAAGTCACTTCTAACATGTTCAGGTTTCCTTGCAAAACTGTGACTTCTATGACTTAAAAAATCTCTCGCATTTATCTAAACTTTCAGTGGCAAACACCACCAGATACAAATGAATGGAAGTCAAATACATTTCTACAGTAGAATCTTTGAAGGAACCTGGAAGTTTAGAAATTCTCTTTATCACATTTCTACGTTTTAGAAAACTACTAAACTCTCTTCCATATTCTACTTAATAAAATCTCTTCTAGTTGTCATACTACAATCCCCAGCAAGCTTTGACATATGAATGAATGATATAGATGGAATTAGGCTGATAAGGCATGCTGAGGGTTGTAGTGCTACAACACAGAATAACATTTGCAGAATTACAAGTCCTAAATAAAATTCCCCTACCCCCTCCCTCACATGTCAAAAAGAACAGCTGCCTCTAGGACACAAGCCCACACTGTGCCCAAATCCTCGCACAAGTGCAAAATTGAGTTTCATGTTTCTACACCTGACGCTGCAGGCTACAAAGCATAAGGGAGTAATGATTCGCTACTGTAAGTACTGTGCTGTGATGAAGAGGTTAATATGCATGTTGGGAGTTGTAGTCATTGCCTACTTTACATTAGTAATGCTAGATCAGCTCAGCTTTAGTCAACACTTATAGACTAAACATGGAATAAATAGAGTAAAAGTAGAAATAACGCATTCGGATCATGATGCAGAATCTCTATATCTCGTCTATGTGAGTGGTTCTCTGTATATATCCACAAACCAGGGAATGACTATTCTAGTTTAATACAAAGAAGTGGTTAAAGGGGTTGTCCAGAGGTTGAAATATAAAAACTGCTCCTCTTCTGACCATGGGTAGTGCCCAGTATTACAGCTAGAGCATAAAGATATGATAGGAGCTTAGTTGCAATACCACGCACTACCCACGGTCAGGAGTGGAGCTGTTTTTGGACGATTATTTTTCAACCGCTTTAAGTCTCCATAAAACAAAAGCTGCAAATTCCTACAACCACTAGGAAAGAACAAAATCACTTGTAAGATTCCAGTTGGAAAAGGCGAAAGAGACTTAAGTCCAAATTTTTCAGCCTTCCCTGTGTAACAGTCCTGAAGTGGTGAAGCCTGTGGAGCCAGAAGTATTTCATATATAAAAAAAAAGTTTGACTACTTCCAAAGTTTCCAAAAAAGACTGAAGTTTGACTTTGTCCCCATAAGTCTAAGTGCAGAAATCCATCTGACAGGAAGGCGCGACAAAGCCACCTACAGGTCCCCGCTGGTACTCACCTGGTCAGCACAAGAGAGCTGGCTGCTGTGTTAGAAATTGGCTGGGTGCTTCCTTGGGGACTGAGCTGTCAATTTATACCCTGCCTGAAGATGTAGAGTCAGTGGGGAGCATCACAGGGAAAGGCAGGCGCTCTATCCTTATTTGGTAGCTTCTGGGCCATTGAGTAGCAAAGAAGCCATTAATGGAGTAGGTGAGGGGGGAGGGCAGGGTCCATGGACCCCTTAGCCCTTGTATGGAAGGTATGGAGGTGGGGAGAGCACTACGAGGGATAGCCAAATAGGGATTCCCAAAAAAGCATGTCTGCAATGCTGGGTGACAAAAAAAAAATTCACAGCACAATGAAAGAAATAGCACAGAAACAGTGACTGCTAAGGGGCAGACAGGTGCAAGACAATTGGGAAGGGGGGAGGCGGGGGTGCGGGCAGGCAGGCGGCAGGGGGGTGGCATGTCATTACTAAGCTCCACACCAGCCAGATTTTTCTAATGAACGACCGGACAGGACTTTAATGTGCCACTGAATTAATTATGTAATAAGAAACCTCTTAAGGATGGCACAGGAAGCCCGTCTGGTACTCAGGAGCCCACCAGGTACATAGGAGTCTGCCTGGTACTCAGGAGCCCGCCAGGTACACAGGAGCCCGCCAGGTACATAGGAGTCTGCCTGGTACTCAGGAGCCGCCAGGTACTCAGGAGCCCGCCAGGTACTTACATATTTTTTCATACGGAAATGATGGATATCGTCCTACCTGTAGTAGCACTTTAGTTGTTCACTCTTCATCATATGATATTCTATGTAGTAATAACCATTCTACACAACAATATGTAGCACTAAGGAAAATTTCCAAGTTCTCAGTTAACTGCACATAAACCCCCATACTGGAAGCTGACCATTAGGAGTTGGCAGCCCTGCAGGGCTTCACGATGATGGCGGGGAAAGAAAATATATGGTAATATATGGAATTGCTATACTGACTTTTTGTCAAAAACTAAAGAAGACTGAGCATGATACATTCCATTGACGCGTAGTATTGTAGGAATTCGGCGGCCTCAATCGTCGTCTTGAATAAACTATTGGATGTCCTGGTAGTAAGGAGGCCATTTTTCTTCGTCTACTCGATATTTCACATCCTACAAGTTATTATTTGGTGGACGCCTATTCTTTTGTCCCTAAGGTTCAGCATCATCCTTGTGAATCAATACGAAGAGCGAATACTTATCACTGTGGTAATCGGTAATTCCAGAGGCATATTCCATAAAACTTCACATTTTGGCAACAATAGATGTTAAGCGAGCTTATGTTCCACCACTGCCGCTTGTGATGACATTGTCCATGACCCCACTACATGGTTGGGAAATGACACAATCACATGATATGTTTAATTTATTTGAAACCCCACCCCAACCCACCAGGAATTGTCCCATAAATGGAATCAGCATGACAACTTTCCACAAACGATGAGCAATTACAAATGCAAAAAACTACCTAGTGAGAAGGACCATGCACATGAGGGCTTGCAACTATATGGGAGGGGACAATCTGCTGCGGTTTACTGCAATAGGACACTATGTACAAATTGCTCAGATCCTCAGCTCTATAAACAGCTGCCTGCAGATAGGACACTAGTACAAATTCTCAGCTCCTCCGCTCTATAACATGCTGCTGCACATAGGACACTATGTAATCAGTTGCCTCAGCTCCTCCTTCTCTGTAAAATGAGGCCTGCTAGCGGACACTATGTACCAATCTGCGCTAGCTTCCTCTGACTCTATAACATGAGACCTGCAGATAGGACACTATGTGCAATCTGCTCAGCTCCATCCCTGCTCCATAACATGCTGCCTGCAGATAGGACACTGTTTACAATTGCTCAGCTCATGTGCTCTATAAAAATGCTGATTTGACCACCGACTACGGACACATATGACAATATGCTCAGCTCAGTCCTGCTCTATACACATGCTGCGCATGCCTAGGACATTATGATACAATGTACTATCTTCTCCTATCCATAACTGCAGCCTCGAAGGACATATGCATTACTCATCTGCTCCTGCTCTATCACATGCTGCCTGACAGATAGGACACTGTGCAATCTGCTCAGCTCATCCGGCTCTCATAACATGCTGCCTGCAGATAGGACAACTGTTACAATCTGCTCAGCTCCTCTGCTCTATAAAATGCTGCCTGCAGATAGCGACATATGTACAATCTGCGCAGCCTCCTCGCCTCTGTATATACATGCTACATGCAGATAGGACACTATGTACAATCTGCTCAGCTCTCCGGCTCTATAACATGCTGCCCCGCAGATAGGGACACTATGTACAATTTACTCATCTTCCCTACTCTATACATGCTGCCTGCAGATAGGAACACTTTGAAAAATCCCATTCAAATTGTTTGCCTCTATAACATGCTCGCCTAAGATTCAGTTGCATTTTGATTGTGAGAAGTTTACAGTTACACATAAGGGCACTAGATATGTGTATACACCAACTGTTCTCTCTGCCAAATTACAATATGTAAGATCGTGGTCCCTGACCTTAGATGCTGGCGGAGGTTACAGCGATGCAGTTCATGAGTTATCATAATTCGCGTGATCGTATAAAAAGATAAATGAATATATTCTGGCATTGTAGAATTTATGCTCTCTTAAAATGTGCCTTATTTCATAAAAGCCTCTTTAAGATTCCAGCGCTCAATTAATAGAAAACACAACACAATAACTTTCACTCCAGAAAAGTAATAACTAGAAAACAATGGATCGCACATAAACGAGCCCATTCCCAGCCTTTGTGATGGATGGAATGTTACATGGATCTATAAAGCCATCCGCCCCCTCTGATGGAGAAGACGCGGAGGGGGATTTTCACTCAGAACTGGCATAACTTCTTCTTGTCCCAGGGCTAAACTTCAACCTTGCTCTGCCCACCCTTGTTAGATACCAACATGGCCAATATGATATCTAGTGAGAGGTGGAAACCTGTTTATTCTAGACTGCAAGTCTAAACGCATGTAGTGTGCTTCATCTTCCCATGGAGCGCGAGACAGATGCAGCAAGAGCTCTACGGAATGTGAAGCACAGCAGTGCGATGTGTGGAGGTCATAGGTTTTAAAGAGAAATGTACTGATGTCACAGTGAGATTGCTGTCTCTACCGTCTGCAGAGTAGGAGACCAGTCAAGCACCATCCACATAGTGAGTTTCCTTGTCATGATGTATCAGCTGTCCAAAAAGCATCCTGTACGTAATATTGTATTTCCTTATTAAACTACTACCTATCACTTTTTATTGCTCAGTTACTTATTGTTTCTTTTATATTATACCGGCAGATAGTATTCAAATGGATGACTTGTCGATACCCACATGCTCTATAACACTGCTGCCTGCAGACCTCACGCAAAGCTGTTTTCTTTATTCATTTACAAATGCTCAGCTCCTCCTTGCATAAACATGTGCCTTGCAGCATAGGTGACACCTCATTGTATACATATTCTCAACTCTTCGCTCTGTAACAGTACTGCCAGGTAAGATCACAGGGACCTCATTTGGCACATATGCCCGACCAGCTCCTACACGCATGAGTAGAAAAAGGAGGAAGGAAGAGACGAAAATATGGATAAGAGGGGAAGAGCACACAAGGCAGGACTCGAGAAAAGGAATGGAAAGTATAACCGACGAGGCAACGTGACAAAATCGACTCCCCCCAAGCAGAAATGGGGCGGGAAGAGAATGCGAGATGACGGAACCATGGGCTCTTGGGTGTCAGTTTTCCCTGTGTCCTGGTTTGTTTATGTATTCTAGTTTCTCTGGTGGTGAAAGCTTGCCAGGTCAGAACTTTCAAATATTCTTGATTGACATAAAGAAAACGTCGCAATCTCAGCACTGGATAGGATTGGGTCGCCGGCTGAGGGGGGATCAGTACTGTATTTATAAAAGAGAAACTACCAAAATAATTGAAAAGAATCGATAAGCATATACAACCCCCGAACTAACCCCCGCGCCCACCCCTTCCTCTTAATCCCCCCCCCACTCTTTCCTCCCCCCTTACCTTTCCTCCCCCCCCCCCCCCATTCTCTTTTCCCCTTTTTTCCTCAACATCTGCTGTCCTATTGATCTTTTATATTCACTATTCTACACTATGCCACAATCCGCTCAGCCCTCCTCTGTCTCTATAACATGCCCTTGCATCAGGAAGGACACTGTGTGACAATCTGTCATATTGTTCGATCTATATCTATCCTGACAGATAGGAAACTACTGTATAATCTGTACCTCAGCCCTCATCCTCAATACAGGATGACTGCAGATAGGACAGTGTACTTTAACTACTCGTCAGTCAGTATTTTTATATTCTACCTGCAGATGGGCACATTGTTACACCTCTTCTCAGCTCATCCTGCTCTTAACATGCTGCCTGACAAATAGGTCACTATGTACCATCTTCCAGCTACTCCCGCTGATCATAACAGCTGTCTGCAGCTAGGACACTAAGTACAATGCTTGCTCAGCTCCATGCCGTACCCCCTAAAATGCTGCTGAGATAGGAATACTGTACAATATTGCTCAGTTCCTCCGTGCATCTATTAACCATGGCTGCTGCCTTTCAGGACACAACTTCTTAGCAACTCTACAACTTTTATGTACATATCATGTATCCTAATTTGACTCCATAAGAAATGTCCATCAATATTTTGGCAACCCCATCTTGTGCCGTTCGGTCCCTGCAAATTCATTCGCTGACAATGAAAGCGAAAAATAATCAAAGACAAATAGTGCTTACATTATTCCTGCAGATCTGTGTAAAATCTAAGCTTCCAGCCAATGGCGGTAAAGGCATGTTCAATGGAGAACGTATAATGAGTATAACAGCGGGTCCATATACATGTGAGGTAGTCATTACATTGTCAATGCAAAGCCCATTCTGGGGATCATAATATTGTTTTTTCAACGTTAACCAAATCAACCTGGCGGATTTTGCCTAACAGCTAGCGAAAGAATGCTAGAGCTCTGCTCATGTGCGACTCCCATACTATGTTCTGACATGTGCATTCCCACTATTTTACACTGCAGAAAATAGTACGGTGAGGATCTCGTACAAGTGTCTATGGCTTGCAGGCACCCTGTCAGGTTTATTTATTAGGGATTAGACAGACGCCAGACATTATTAACTGCTGACTACAGGGACCTGCAGTCACCACTTCTTATTACGCTGCTCGCGCCCTACCGAGTACCAGGGTGGCTCCGGGCTTGGACATGAGCGCTCCTGGTACTGGCGGGCTCCTGAGTACTGGGCAGGCTCCTGCTAGTACAGGTGGCGCCTACTGCAGTTACCAGGCAGCCTCTATGTAAAGGCGGGCTCTAGAGTTACATGCTGGCTGAGTACCAGGAGGCTCCTGCAGTACACTGGCGAGTCTGAGTACAGGTGGGCTCCTGAGTACATCACGGAGGGCTCCCATGAGTTACCCTGGCGGGCTCCTGCCGTACCTGCGCGGGGCTTTTTTTCCATCGAGTATTCCAGGCAGACTCATGTGTACCTGGCGGGGACTTCCTGTGTTTGTTACCTGGCGGGCCTCTATGTACCGGTGGGGGTCCTGAGTACCTGCTGGCTCCTGGAGTACCAGGAGGGCTCCCCCGGAGTACCAGAGGTACTCAGGAGCCCTCCTGGTACTCAGGAGCCAGCAGGTACTCAGGAGCCCACCTGGTACATAGGAGCCCGCCAGGTACACAGGAGCCCGCCAGGTACACAGGAGTCTGCCTGGTACTCAGGAGCCGCCAGGTACTCAGGAGCCCGCCAGGTACTCAGGAGCCCGCCTGGTACTCAGGAGCCCACCTGGTACTCAGGAGCCGCCAGGTACTCAGGAGCCCTCCTGGTACTCAGGAGCCAGCAGGTACTCAGGAGCCCGCCTGTCATAGGAGGCTGCCTGGTACTCAGGAGCGCCACCTGTACTCAGGCCCAGCCTCCAGGTACCAGGTCCCGCAAGGTACTCTCAGGAGCCGGCGTCCAGAGCCCGCCTGGTACCAGGAGCCGGGCGAATAAGAAGTGTTGAACTGCAGTCCTGTAGTCACATTAATAATTCTCTCTTGTCTAATAACCCTTAATACCTCAGGGCCTGCAGACCACTCACTGGTACAGATCCTCACTGACTATTCATTCTTGGGCAGTGTAAATGGGAATGCACATGTCAGAACGTAATGGATCGCACATGTGCAATCAGAGCTCTACCTTTGGCGCTGACTTTGTAGGCAAAAATCAATCCTCCAGGTTGGTTTGTTAAACGTTAAAAAAAAAAATTCATTATCCCAAATGGGCCTTTGCATTGACAATGTAATGACCTACCTCACAGTATATGGACCCGCTGTTATAACTCTTATACGTTCTCCATTGAACAGCCTTTACCGCCATTGGCTGGAGCTGATTTTACACAGAATCTGTCGGAATATGTAAGCACTATGTTTTATTATTTTCAGCTTTACATTGCATGCGAATGAGTTTTGCAGGGACCTGAACAGGCCAAGATGGGGTTGCCAAAATAATTGATGGACATTTCTTATGGAGTCAAATTAGGATACATGATATGTACATAAAGTTGTATAGTTGCTAAGAAGTTTTGTCCTAAGGCAGCGGCAGCAGTTAAGAGAGCAGGAGGAACTGTAGCATATTGTACATAGTGTCCTATCTGCAGGCAGCATTTTATAGAGCAGGAGACTGGAGCAGATTGTACTTAGTGTCCTATCTGCAGACAGCATGTTAATATCAGCTGGTAGCTGAGAAGATTGTACATAGTGACCTATTTGTCAGCAGCATGTTATAGAGCAGGATGAGGGAGAAGAGTGTACATGTGTCCCATCTGCAGGTGAATATATAAAACATATGACTGAGTAGATTGTACACTGTCCTATCTGCAGTCAGCCTGTTATTGAGGATGAGGAGCTGAGCAGATTATACATAGTTTCCTATCTGCAGGTAGAATATAATCGAACAATATGAGCAGATTGTACACAGTGTCCTTCCTGGAGGCAGCATGTTATAGAACAGGAGGAGCTGAGCGGATTGTGCATAGTGTAGAATAGGTAGAATATAAAAGATCAATAGGAGCTGAGCAGATGTTGAGTAGATTTTGCACGGTGTCCTATCTGTAGGCAGCATGTTATAGAGCAGAAGGAGCTGCACAGATAGTACATAGGGTCCTAGGAGCTAATGCTGCATGCATTGGAGTGGTGAGGCAGGTGAGTTGTATTGTGTGTCAGTGGTAAGGGAAGGGAGTTCTGCATGTCATGCATGTTATAGAGCAGGGGAGGACTGACAATTTGCAAGGCCATGCGATAGAGCAGGAATAGTTGAGAAGTTGTTACATAGTGTCCTATCTGCAGGCAGCATGTTATAGAGCGGGAGCTGAGCAGTTTGTACATACGTTCTATCTCAGGCACATGTATGAGCGGGGATCTAAGCAGAGTATACATATGTACTAGCTGCCGTAGAATTAAAAACAATAGTAGCTAGCAAATGATATTGTTTAATAAGGATAAATATTCACTATAATGTTTTGACAGCTGATACAGTCATACAAGGAAATCACATATATTGGTCTTGACTTCTCCACCTGCAGACTAGACATGCAGGCTCACTGTGACATCCGTATCTTTCTATTTAAAAACCTATGACCTCCCACACATACTCAGCTCTGCTCGTGCTTCACATACCGAGCTTGCTGCATCTGCTCGCCTGCATGAGATGAAGCACACATGCTTTAGCTTGCATCTAGAATAAAAGGCTGTTTCCACCTCTCATAAGCATATCATTAGTCCATAGTTATTCTCTGGCAGAGCAAGGTTGAAGTTTAGCCCTGGGACAAGAATTATGCCAGTTCTGAGTGAAATCCCCCTCCGCTTCTCCATCGGGGCGATGGCTTTATAGATACTGTAACATTCCATCCATCACAAAGGCTGGGAATGATGGGCTCGTTTATGTGCGATCCATTGTTTTCTAGTTATTACTTTTCTGGAGGGAAAGTTTATTGTGTTTTTTCTATTATTATTGAGGCGTGAATCTTAAAGAGGCTTTTTAATGAATAAGCACATTTTAAGAGAGCATAAATTCTTAAGATGCCAAATATATTCCATTTATCTTTTTGTATACAGATCACGCGAATTATGATAACTCAGACTGCAGCTGTAACCTCCGCCAGCCATCTAAGGTCAGGGACCACGATCTTACATATTGTATTTGGCAGAGAGAACAGTTGTTATACACATATCTATGCCCTTAGGTGTAATCTGTACTTCTCACAAATCAAAATGCAACTGATCCTTAGGCAGCATGTTATAGAGCAAACAATGTTGAATGGATTTTTCAAAGTGTCCTATCTGCAGGCAGCATGTTTATAGAGTAGGAGAAGTGGATAAATTGTACATAGTGTCCATCTGCATGGCAGCATTTTATAGAGAGCCGGAGAGCTGAGCAGATTGTACATAGTGTCCTATCTGCATGTAGCATTTTACGAGCAGAGGAGCTGCGCAGATTGTACATATGTCCTATCCAGCGCATTTATAGCAGGATTGAGCTGAGCTTGTAACAGTTGTCCTATCTGCGCAGCATGTTATAGACGGATGAGCTGAGCAGATTGCACATAGTGTCCTATCGCAGGCAGCAGTTGGGCTCCTGAGTACCTGGCGGCTCCTGAGTACCAGGTGGGCTCCTGAGTACCAGGCGGGCTCCTGAGTACCTGGCGGGCTCCTGAGTACCTGGCGGCTCCTGAGTACCAGGCAGACTCCTGTGTACCTGGCGGGCTCCTGTGTACCTGGCGGGCTCCTATGTACCAGGTGGGCTCCTGAGTACCTGCTGGCTCCTGAGTACCAGGAGGGCTCCTGAGTACCATTTAAAAAAAAAAAAAAGTGTCGCTGGACACACGCTTACCTTCACCAGGAATAGGATCGTGAACTCTGGCGGACTCGGTGGACTGCGGTGGACGTCGGAGGAACTGCCTTAGTGAATCGCCGGAAGACCCGAATCCACCGCAGAGAACGCACCGCTGGATCGCGAATGGCCCGGGTAAGTAAATCTGCCCAAAAGTCCTATCTGCAGGCAGCATGTTAGGGGGCAGGAGGAGCTGACCAGATTGTTCATAGTGTCCTATCTGCAAGCAGCATGTTATAGAGCAGGAGGAGCTGTGCTGATTGTACATAGGGTCCTATCTGCAGGCTATATGTTATGAAGCAGAAGGAGCTGAGCACATTGTACATAGTGTCCTATCTGCAGGCAGCATGTTATAGAGCAGGAGGAGCTGAGCAGATGGTACATTGTGTCCTATCTGCAGGCAGCATGTTATAGAGCAGGAAGAGCTGAGCAGATTGTATGTAGTGTCCTATCTGCAGGTAGAATATAAAAGAACAATAGGAGCTGAGCAAATTGATATATAGTTTAATAAAGAATAAATATTCACTATATGTATTGGACAGCTGATACAGTCATACAAGGAAATCATATATAAATGGTCTCAACTTCTCCTACTCTCTGCAGACTAGACACCAGGCTCACTGTGACATCCAGTAGCTTTGTATTTAAAACCTAGGACTCGCACTTACAAGCACCTCTACACATACTCAGCTCTGCTGTGCTTCACATACCGAGCACTGCTCGCCTGCATGGGAGATGAAGCACAACATGCTTTAGCTTGCAGTCTAGAATAAAACAGGTTTCCACCTCTCAGAAGATATCATATATGGCCATAGTTATTCTCTGGCAGAGCAAGGTTGAAGTTTAGCCCTGGGACAAGAAGTTATGCCAGTTCTGAGTGGAAATCCCCCTCCGCTTCTCCATCAGGGGGCGATGGCTTTATGGATACAATGTAACATTCCATCCATCACAAAGGCTGGGAATGATGGGCTCGTTTATGTGCGATCCATTGTTTCTAGTTATTACTTTTCTGGAGTGAAAGTTATTGTGTTTTTTCTATTAACATTCTGAGGCGGGAATCTCAAAGAGGCTTTTTATGAAATAAGCAAATTTTAAGAGAGCAGTAAATTCTACAATGCCAGAATATTTTCATTTATCTTTTTGTATACAGATCACGCGTATTATGGCAACTCAGAACTGCAGCTGTAACTTCATCCAGCATCTAAGGTCAGGGACCACGGTCTTAGATATTGTATTTTGCAGAGAGAACAGTTGTTATACACATATCTATGCCCTTATGTGTAAATCTGTAAACTTCTCACGAATCAAAAATGCAACTGAATCTGTAGGCAGCAAACAATGTTGAATGGATTTTGCAAAGTGTCCTATCTGCAGGCAGCATGTTATAGAGTAGGAGAAGATGAGTAAATTGTACATAGTGTCCTATCTGCAGGCAGCATGTTATAGAGCAGGAGGAGCTGAGTAGATTGTACATAGTGTCCTATCTGTAGGCAGCATGTTACAGAGCAGGAGGAGATGAGCAGATTGTACATAGTGTCCTATCTGCAGGCAGCATGTTACAGAGCAGGAGGAGCTGCGCAGATTGTACATAGTGTCCTATCTGCAGGCAGCATGTTACAGAGCAGGAGGAGCTGAGCAGATTGTAAACAGTGTCCTATCTGCAGGCAGCATGTTATAGAGCAGGAGGAGCTGAGCAGATTGCACATAGTGTCCTATCTGCAGGCAGCATGTTATAGAGCAGGAGGAGCTGAGACGATTTTACATAGTGTCTTATCTGCAGTCAGCATGTTATAGAGCAGGAGGATCTGAGCAGATTGTACATTGTGTCCTATCTGCAGGCAGCATGTTATAGAGTAGGAGGAGCTGAGCAGATTCTACATAGTGTCCGATCTGCAGGCAGCATGTTATAGAGCAGGAGGAGCTGAACAAATTTTGCATAGTGTCCTATCTGCAGGCAGCATGTTATAGAGCAGGAGGAGCTGAGCAGATTGTAAACAGTGTCCTATCTGCAAGCAGCATGTTATAGAGCAAGAGGAGCTGAGCAGATTGCACATAGTGTCCTATCTGCAGGCAGCATATTATAGATTAGGAGGAGCTGAGCAGATTGTACATAGTGTCCTATCTGCAGGCAGTATGTTATAGAGCAGGAGGATCTTAGCAGATTGTACATAGTGCCCTATCTGCAGTAAAACAGAGCAGATTATCCCCTCCCATGTAGATTGCAAGCCCTCATGGGCATGATCCTTCTTCCACTAGGTCCAGAACTCGTCTTTTGGAAAGTTGTCATGCTGATCCATTTATGGGACAATTCCTGGTGGGTTGGGGTGGGGTTTTCAAATAATTTAAACATTATCATGTGATTGTCATTTCCAACCATGTAGTGGGGTCATGGACAATGTCCTCACAGCGGCAGTGGTGGAACATAAGTTCGCTTAACATCTAATTGTTGCCAAAATGTGAAGTTTTATGGAATATGCCTCTGGATACCAACATGGAAAGTATTCCTCTTCTATTGATTTCACAGGATATGGCTGAACCTTAGGGAAAAAAAATTAGGCGTCCACCAGAATAATAACTTGTAGGATGGAAATTCGATAGAAGAAAAATGCCTCCTTACTAAAACACATCCAATAATTTATTCAAGGAAAGCGCATTGAGCAGCCGAAGTAAATACTCGCGTCAAGGAATGTATCAGTCTTCAAGATCATTCTTTATTATTGACAAAAAGTCAGGATAGCTTCCATATATTACCATATATTTTCTCCCCCCATCATAGTGGAAGGCCCTGCAGGGCTGCACAACTCCTAATAGGGTCAGCTTCCAGATGGGGGTTTATGTGTAGGTAAATGAGAATTTGGAAATTTTCCTTATTGCTACATATTGTTGTGTATTGGTTTATTATATTATATATGATAAATCACTAAATGCTCTACATGTGAGGACGATGATTCATTTCAGTATGGAAAAAATATGTATTAGTAAAATCGACACATGAGTATTTTATTTCAGAAGCACTAATGGTAAAATTAGCCCTGAAGAAGGCCTGTTTAATAGGTGTAACGTGTCAGAATCAGTGGTAGTGGATCCCCTGGACCACCACGGACCACGACATAAGCCGATACCGGGGACCGGAGTCTAAGTGATACCCGTTTTTCACCAGATTCCGCCACAAAGCGGGTTGGACTTGCTGCGGCGTGGTAGGTCGTTCTACAGGCATGACTTTGTCCTCAGTGGCAACCAAGACAAAGTGCAGAATCGTAAGGCAAGAGCATGGTCAGGGACAAGCAGGAGGTCGAGACAGGCAGCACAGGATCAGAGTCAGGGACGTAGCGGAAGGTCAGGACGGGCAGCACAGGAGCGAGGTCAGGAACGGAATCGAGGTCACAACCAGAAATCAGGATAATTCCACAGGGCATCAGACAAGCTTTCTCTAAGGCCATGAGGCACAAAGAACACAGGAAGAGGCTGGGAATTTATCAGAATTGGTAACTGGCCAGCGGCAATTATCAGCATGCTGGCATTAGGAGGTGGGGACGCAGGCGCCGTAGCGCCAGCGCGGGATAGCGGAGAGGTAAGAGCAGTGACAGGGGTCCGGGAGTACAGATAGGATTTAGGGTGCGCCTGCGACCCGATTCGTGGGTCATGGGCGCACCCGTGACATAACGTAAGGTAAAGATGGGACAATGAATTCAGCAGAAAGATTCTTTCTTGGGTTTTACTGCCATTTTTGTTTTTATGTTCTCAGCTAAAATTTTTGTAATACCCATTGGCAATCTGACTTTTGTTTCTAGTGTAACCATGACAATGATGCCGGGAGAAAAAACATTTGTGCAGATTGCCGTTGGTGTCACAATTCTAGAGCTCCTATCAAAATGCCATTCGACTTGCCTTGTTTTCAGGGCTGACAAAACCTCATGCAACTAGAGAACGATTGGCAACTTAGATGGTGCGTGACAGTTGTGTTATGATATCTTGAGGTCATAGGTTGCAGCGTGACCCCCATTGACAATTATTAGTTCCGATCTTCATGTCAATGAACACATGTCTCTGACTAGCCCTAGCCTTAGGGAGAGGGGGAGAGCTTAAGTGGATATATGGGGGTTGTGACTGATATTTAGGGCACAAATGGACCATCCAAGCAGTGATTCCACCGATGGACCCTGACACCTGTTGGTTCTGTCTGGGCCTTCAACTCTTTTTGGTGGCAAGGTGTGTCAGTGGCACTTAGACATCATGCTGGCTTTTAATAGGTGGCCATGGATGGGGGGGGATATACAGACTAAGACCTCATACACATGAACCCAATGGGGGAACTTGAACTGGCCACACAGTTTGCGGACGTATCAGTCCCCACAGACGTCTATAGCACCTGGTCAGAGTGCGGTGGTCACATGCTGTCTCACCTCACTGTGACCGAGCAAAGGAAATATAGGACATTGTATAGGACATAGATCATTGAGCAGCACTCAACTCTCCTCTCACCTGCACCCAACTGGACAATAATAATAATAATTCTTTATTTATATAGCGCACACAGATTACACAGTGCTGCACAAAGCATGACAGATTGGTCCTTGTCCCCAATGGGGATCACAATCTAAACAACCTAACAGTATGTTGGAGTGTGGAAGGAAACTGGAGGACCAGGAGGAAACCCACACAAACACAGAGAGAACATACAAACTCTTTGCAGATGTTGAGCTGGGTGGGATTCAAACCCAGAACCCCAGCGCTGCAAGGCAGAAGTGCTACCCACCATGCCAACCCAGGCTACAACCCAGTTTGTGTGTATGAGGCCTTAGACTTCATGCACATGAACATGAGCAAAAACATCAAAAACTAGGTTGGGGTTTGCGCCCCATTTCAGTCCGTCGGAGAATGGAGGTAGCTAACACCTGTCCTATACGATAGTGTGCATGAGACCCAACACTGGAGGGGACATCACGGTATTGTAAAGGGAAAACTTTTTTGATGGGTATTTTCCAACTAGAGATTAGCAAATCTCTATTAGTTGGTTTCTTGATTTTTCTGGAACTGAAGCAAATTTGGATCTTTTCTACTTAGTCTCTTTTAAAATAACGTCTAACTACTGCTGTCATTTATCCCGGAGCTTACAGAGGGGGGTGGGAAATTGACAAAAAATTGCAAAAATATGAACAAAACGACATAGCTTTAAATATTTTTTTAATCTGTGTTTTAGAGGGCCAGAGGGGGTTTTATTCCAGTTTCTAGAACAATTGGCGCAACAATACTTTTGAAAAATTTTGCAAAGCTTCAGTGAAGCAAATCTTGGATTATTCTCCCATCTCTTATTTCCATAGACACGTCACCTATAGAAAGAAGTAGCACCCCTTTTCTGAAGTGTGAAGTGCGTATTTTATGGAATAATGTATCCTTGCAATAAATAGCTTTTTGGGGCTTTGTGATTGTGTACAGAACTCCTTCTACGGTCAAAGAACTTGAAGCTTAAATGCGAAATCACCTCCCCCCCCCCCTTCCAAGTATTATGTATTATTTATAGTACTGGGCTCTTCATATGGGGAGGAGACACCTGATGGCCCCCCTAAGGCTCCTGGGCCTGTATGCATCCTCTGCACTCCCACAAGTTCTCCTAAACTCCTAAACTCTAATATTACAATATCTTTTCAAGTAGGGATTGTATGAAGTACATCCTATTGCCCAAGTATGATCTTTACTTTATATTTTGTATGCACTGAATGTTCATAACATTTTAACCAACATTCTTACTTTCTATACTCAGTTTTTCTGTAATGTGCACATAACGGGATCATATGGTAAGAAAGCTAAAAGTTATCGGAGGTATAATAAACCTGCCAACTCTACAGCGTAAAGAAAACTCCTGTTGTGTGAATGTGTGTTTAGATTTTATATGTTTGTTATACTGTTTATTTGTGGCATTGTAGACACAATGCCACACGTGCAAGAACATGCAAAGTCAGACCGGTGCAGGGGCTTTAATAAATCTAGGTCATTGGGGCAGATTTATCAAGCTGTCTAAAAGTAAGAATGTTCTTAGTTGCCCATGGAAATCAATTACAGATCCCCGTTCAAATATTCATGAGCACTGGTAAAATGAAAGCTGAGCTGTAATTGGTTGCCCCTGAGCAACTAAGAACATTCTTACTATTAGACAGCTTGATAAATCTGCCCCTTTAACCCAGATTCATTAAAGTCCCTGCGCCAGTTCTCTGTGTGACTTTGCACATTCTTTTTAGTGCAAACTAAAAACTATATGTCCAAGACACATTTGTGTCGCGGCTGCACTATATCCAAAGCGGCACAAAATTCTGCACATAACGGGACGTTCCGGTGCATAGTCGGACCGTGCGCCAGATATAACATGCAGTGTCCGACAGAAGTGTTAAAGGTGCACCAAAAAAAAAATTGTGCACTCTGTCGGGGTACTAGATGCACGCAGAAAGGGCGCCAGAAATCCTGAATTTGGCGTCCCCTGTACTATACACAGGCAAACTGCACACAGTACAGATTGCACTCTTTTTGATAAATGTGCGCCAATGTTTTATGTAGTTTTAGGCATCCTACAACATTTAGAAATTTCCAGCATGATTCATGATGCTGCCTATTGGAAATGGTGTAATGGACCCCTGTGGATAGCTGAAAGCTGTGTCTCTGGGTGGCTGAGTATTACCCACTCCTCAGCGCTAGCGAGGCCCTTAATGATCCATTTATCTGAAGTTATTTTTTTTCTCCTCTGGCTATAAATAGCATTTGCAAGGGCAGCATTCCTTGTAGGATGTGTGGCTATATCTAGGTACAGACAAGAGAGATAGAATTCCTTTCCCAGAGGTAGTGGGCTAAGGTGTAATTATGGGAATGTAAGGGTCTGGCTATAATCTAATGCCCCCCCCCCTCCCCCGTGCTCATGAACACGTCTAGAACATGCCAAAGGTCATTGATGGGGTTTCATACATACATACACATGCGTAGTAATAGTAAGACTTGTCACATACAATGGTGAAATGTGTCCTTGATTTGTCCTTCTATAGGCACAATGACAAATGTGTGTAGTAAGTAGCTGCAGAACTGTGAAAAGTGAACTTAATCCAGTTCCTGCAGGTTCTTTGTCCAGGGCTTTACAGCCGAAAGAGCTGGCTGGCTGTACTAACGTCACCGTACCTCGCATGCCAGGCCCCGCCTCTGCGGGGGCATGTCCTCGTTGATTCGTCAGGTGATTGATCTCATTCCCGAGAGGGTCAAGGATTCCGCCATAGGCCAAGCTGTGACTTCCAATACATAATAAACAATGAGAGAAAATAAAACATATTAACAAAACACTTACAAAACCAACAACATTAACAAAAGTAAACAAAAAACAAAAAAGGGGGAGGGCGGGCGGGATCTTTCCTGGCGCGGAGCCGTCCTGAAAGAGGATGGGATGCTCTGCGCCAGGGAATAAATGTCCCGGACCTGCACCCCCGTGTGGCCAGCGGAGGGTTTAACATTCTGCTCCTTGCAATTAAAGGGGTTGGCCAATTTACATCATGTTGTTTTGTAATTTGTGTAAGTGTGGTGGTGGGAGATATTAGATAATTTACTAATATACATCTATTAATAGTTCCACTCCTCTTTATTGATATGTAAAGTGAAGCCTCCTGTCTTTTACCTCATTAGCCAGAGATTCCTGTCCATTAAAATGGCCGCAGATGGAGGGTCATGTGATCTATATCTGGCGATTGTTTATGGACAGAGATCACTCCCCTCTTCTCTGAATGACTGCCGAGTGCAGATTAACACTGCCATGATACCTGGACTGTATGCAGGGCCGGCTCCAGGAATCAGTGGGCCCTTGGACGACAGAGCCTCAGTGGGCCCCTTAGCAGTAAACTCATGTGGCGGCATTAAAAACACACAAATTAATGAATAAATAGTTCGCTGGTCCAAGAATTAACCTCTTAGCGCTCTACACCGTACATGTACACATTGTAACGAATCCTATGTAAAAATGCCATATACTGCAATACATGACCGGGGCAGGGCTGAGCTGAGGGCGGGGGGGGGGGGGGGGGAGGGGAGGGGGTACAGTTATTAAACAACATGCCTTCCTGTCATACGTTAACTAAATAAAACACGACAATATTCTGTTGGAAAAGTGCTGGTCACAGCTTTATTCAAATCTTGTAACAATCTGTAAAACGTAAACTTTATTAAAACATAATAATAAAATGACATTATATTCAACAAACATATTAATATATTAAATTAAGTGGTCGAGTACTTGACAACAAATCTGGATCATTTTAAAATTAATAATTAACACCTAAGTCCGGCACCATTACCAACCAACCATAATTGTAAATACCGCTCCAAATCACGCTCAGCGTGCAAAAAACCACAACTACCATATCCACAAGCCGCTAACCTGAGGTGAGGAAGACGTCTGTCTGTTAATCACCTCAACCACCGACATATTGTCACAATGGAAGACCACACAACGATCCGCCAATCTATCCCCCCACAATTCCATAGCAACCACGATGGGGAATAATTCTAACAGACAAAGGTTCACCATCAGACCGTGCTCCCGCCACCAAACCGGCCATTCGCCTACACTCCACTCACCCTGGAAATAGGCCCCATATCCTACAGACCCAGCTGCATCAGTAAACAAATGAAGCTCCTTATTGGAGACCTGATCCGCCATCCACAAAGTCTTCCCATTATATGTTACCAGAAACTCGTCCCACACCTTCAAATCATCCTTGTGTTCCTTTCTTAACCGAATGAAATGCTCTGGCTTCCTGACACCGGCTGTAGCCTGGGCCACTCGTCTGCAGAAAACCCACCCCATCGGCATAATCCTGCAGGCGAAATTCAGTCTCCCTAACAACGATTGCAGCTGTCTCAATGGCAACTTTGACTTCACCAACGCCTCCTGTACCCCCAATTTCAACTCCTCCAACTTGTCCAAAGGCAACCGGCACTCCATTGCTAATGAATCAATCTCAATTCCCAAGAAACAGAGTGTTGTAGTCGGCCCCTCAGTCTTTTCTACTGCTAACGGCACCCCAAACTCAGCAAACAGCTCCGACCACGTGGACAACAACACCTGGCACCTAAAGCTCCCTGCTGGTCCCACACACAGAAAGTCATCCAAATAGTGTATGACTCCCTTACCTCCAACCCGCTCCCTAACTGCCCATTCCAGAAAACAACTAAACGCTTCAAAATAAGCACATGATATCGAGCAGCCCATTCGAAGACACCTATCCACAAAAAATTACCCTTCAAAACAACACCCCAACAAATGCATTGAACTGGGATGCACAGGTAACAAACGGAACGCCGCTTCAATGTCAGCCTTGGCCATAAGGGCCCCCCGCCCAGCGGCCCTCACTAACCCCACTGCTGTGTCAAAAGAAGTATAAGAAACGGAAGTCAAAGACGAATCAATGTCATCATTAACCGACCCTCCTTTTGGGTATGATAAATGATGAATCAACCTATACTTCCCTTTCTCCTTCTTCGGCACCACCCCTAAGGGAGAAACCCTCAAACCATCCACCGGAGGGCTATCGAATGGACCCAGCATGCGCCCCAAACTCACCTCTTTCTTTAACTTCTCCCTAACCACCCCATGGCAGTCCACAGCTGACTTCAAATTCTTTGCAAACATACCTGGGGCCCGTCCCTAAATGGAATCTGAAACCCCTCCCGAAAACCTTCTATTAGCAACACCGCCTTCTCCCTATTTGGGTACCTCTCGAGCCACGGCATCATGGCGTCTAACCTCACCGGAGTCACTCCCTTTCTGAGAACTGTCCCCGGAGCGCTGTCCCGGTCCTTTTCGTTTAAAACATCTGGACAAGGGGTGGTTGAACCCGCCACAACCGGAACACTCGTGCTTGTACGTACAAGATGTCCCCCATGAGCAACCCCCTTCATTGAACTTCCAACACACCCCCTTCTTGGTTCCGCCCGACGAACCCCCTGACTTAGCGCCGTCGGGCCCTGACTGAAAAGGCGTACCTGCTACCGCTACCCCGCCAAAAGAACCTCCCTTTACCGCAGGCTTCGGCGCTGTCATTATCTGCAGCCAAAGCGACATATCTCTGTGGTCCCATTGCAGTGACGGCTGTATAGACATCCTCTGACGAAATTGTTCATCATATTTCAGCCAAGCTGTCCCCCCATACGTCTTATACGCGCCGCATCAGATACAGGTAACGACTTAGCCACTGCAACTGTCATATCAGTCTGTAAGGCGACCGACTTTTCTGCCGTATCCGGCTTTTCTGCTTGCCCTGCCATAGCAGTTCCTGCCCCTACGACTTCACCCCCAGCCGCCCCCGACTGTACCGCCCCAACGCTCGCTCCTCCCGGCCCCGTTGAGGCCGTCCCTTGGCCACCAAGCTGCGACCCCCCTGACTTCTCAAACTCAGCCATTAACCGCTGTAAACCCTGCATAAATTGGTTAAATGGGGTTTCTCCTCCCCCCACCCCGCAACCTGTTGTGTTAACGGGACCTCCCGTGGATGTATGTGCTGCTTGTGTAGCTGCTGACCCACCTGTCATCGCTGCTCCGCCACCACCTGGAGCCGCCAAAGGGGGGGTGGGGGGTCCTCCATCATCCTGGTGAGTACGCAATCTCCCTAACTCCCGCTCCTATCTACCCCTCCGCAGGGGTAGATGGCTGGCCCTTCCTGCCGACCCTTAAAAACCCCTTCACTCCACCCCCCACCATAAACCCACCTATCAGGTCAACCTATCCTCCACCCCCCAAAACTCCCGCCTTCCCCCCCTCCTATCCCGCCCCCCTCCCAGCCCGCCCCGTCATGGCCGCGCTCCGCCTACCTGCGGATGGCTCCATGCTAACAGTAGTATTAGTAGGCGATCTAGGGTTAATTTATCTACAACTGATATATAACTGAGTAAACAGTAAAAATCCTAAAAACAGGCATCACTGCGTCTCAAAATGTCTGATCGAAATATAAAAACGGTTATTCCAGTAAACCCCATAATGGAAGATAGTGCCTAAGTACCCAAAACGCCACTTTTACACCATTTTACATCACATAAAAATTTTTACAAAAAGTGATCAAAAAGTGGCACAGTCCTCAAAATGGTAGCGATGAAAACGTCAGCTCATCTCGTAAAAGATAACACCACACACAGCTCCTACACCATAGTATGAAAAAGTTTTCATTTTTGACAATGTATTAAAATACAATAAAACCTATAAAAACTGAACACACAATAAAGTGACAAAAATGCATTTTTTCATACAGTTGCTCCATGAATTAATATACAGCCCCACAAACTTGTGTCAACTGTGACAGCCAGGCTCCGTTAATTAAGAATATACATCCCCCTGCCCCATGAATTAATTAAATGCACATAAAGTACCATATTAAGGGCGATAGAAAAATAATAAACATTAACTCACCTCATGCACGCAGGTCCAGGGCTCCATCCCGCGCTCCACTTCACCTCTTCTGGGGCCACCGTCTTCAGCACAGCTTCTACTGTGCGGCAGCAGGGACGCTGGCGGCGTGAGGTCATCACGTTGCCGGCCGTCGTCCTGCACGGTGAGCAGAGACGCTCTGCTTGTCAGTGCCCCTGCGATCACCTTGCAGCGCCGCTCCCCGTCACCTGCGCCAGCACGCCGGCTCTCAATTACATCGGCAACACAAGGATGCCGATGTAATTGAGTTTTGTGATCGGCCCAGCGTGTGCCGTGGGCCCCACTGGGAGCTCCGGGGCCCCGGCACTTGCCCGGGTACGCCGGGTGCTGACGCCGGCCATGACTGTATGGATATTATAGCCCCTACAATTATGGAGCTTACTTCCTACATATGGTACTAGAAGCAGCTTCTTGGGGAATGGAGGATGCGTCCCTTCCATCTGCTTTCAATCTACAGATTGGAAAACCTTCAAAGTTCCTGAAATGCCTCTTGTGTAGATGTGTATTAAGAGGAGGAACAGATGTACAAGGATTTCATGGGTTAAGGTACTTGTCATTATAAAATTTGGTGTGTGGTTTGGGTGGCCATGGTCCCCCTCGAAGGCTTGGGCCTTCTACCGCCCAAACCGCCTGTATTATTATCCACTACTGGAGACTGCTGTAAGTATCCAACCAAAATCCTCTTAGCAAAGGGGCGGGGATGTGGAAAGCTCTTCAGACTGAAAGACCCGCCCAGAGCCCGTGCAAGAGCTTCAAACCTGGATTATATCTTAACTATTGTCACTGTCACCACAAACAACATACATATAGGTATAACTACACATCCAAGGCTGCTGCCTAACACTGTCTGCAAATTTTGAATATCAAAACGGCTGAAGAACCATTTGGGGCCATAAGGTGTCTCCTGTTCATACAAAGAGACCAATGCTGTAAATGACACCTTAATGGTGTTGCTCTATCTGTCTCTGTGTGTATGTGTGTGTGTCTGTTTCTCTATCTGTTTGTCTACGTCTCTCTCTGTATGTCTATCTCTTTCTCTCTCTCTGTCTCTGTCAGTCTCTCTGTTTCTCTATCTGTCTGTCTGTGTCTCTCTCTCTGTCTTTCTCTGTATGTCTTTCTCTTTCCCTCTCTGTCTCTGTCTGTCTGTCTGTTTATCTGTCTGTCTCTCTATGTATGTCTAACTCTTTCTCTCTCACTGTCTCTGTCTGTCTGTCTGTCTGTCTGTTTCTCTATCTGTCTGTCTCTGTCTCTCTCTCTGTCTCTCTCTGTATGTCTATCTCTTTCCCTCTCTCTGCCTGTCTGTTTCTCTGTCCCTCTCTGTATGTCTATCTCTTTCCCTCTCTCTGTCTGTCTGTTTCTCTGTCCCTCTCTGTATGTCTATCTCTTTCTCTCTCTCTGTCTCTGTCTGTCTGTCTGTCTGTTTCTCTGTCTGTCTCTGTCTCTATCTGTATGTCTATCTCTTTCTCTCTCTGTCTCTGTCTCTCTGTTTCAATCCATATGACCTTGCACGTAAGCTGTCTTATACTCATTGTAAACGCGATGGTGCAGATTTCTTCAGCGGACATACATACGTACACTCAACTTTATATTATATATATATATATATCAGTAACAAAAAGGAGGCAGTAACCTGAGTTATGTGCCGACCACACAGTTTGTTAACCCCTGGCACGCCAGTGTTTATCAGGTCTTCATGGCGCTGCTGGTGTTAATATTGGGGGCGGGGGGGGGGGGGGGTGTTAGTGCATAGGGCTCATTGTGTTATCGCAGCTGTCCCAGCAGTGGGGGTGTGAGCGGATTCTTATACAAGCCACCAGAATTCTTTCCCCCTACTTAGAAACATCCCAGTCACAAACTGCATTCCCTGGGAGGGGAGAGAGATAAGGGGAAAGGGATTTAAAAGGAGACAGGGAGGGAGACCATGTTGCATTCTACAGGATATAGTATTTTTTGCAACATGTCTCTTGTTTCCAAGAATATTCCTCGCCAGTAAATTCATAAATGGACATTGAGCCTTAGGGGAGTTTCTTAATATTCCCAAATGTATCATATATTAAAGTATCCAGATTAACATAAAACAAAACGTAATTTTTATAAGAGAAAAATCAGATAGGTGATATCAAAGTTTGTTTAAGTCAAAGGTGAAATTATCAAAATCCCAACATGGGGTGCTGGGTGATAGAAGTTTATAAGAGGCAACATCTTTCATAAAAGCTCTAGGATCTTTTCACTGCTCAACAAGCTCAATACTGCACCATGTATATTGTGGCTGTGCTTGGTATTGCAGCTAGGTGTAATTTACTTACAGCAGAGATGAGTGGTCCCAACCAAACTTTAGATCAGGCACAGATCCACCTAAGGCTGCATTTACATTAACCTGCTCACCACTGTCCGTCCCCATAGAAGAATATGGCGCACAGCGCCAAATGCCGAGAAAAGATAGGACATATCCTATGTTTTCACAGGGTACAGAATGGTACAGTGCCGCACTTGTACTGCATTGTACCGCTCCAGTAGGGCGCCTTGCGGCCATTGCCGTCTATGGACGTATATAGGCCATATATACGTCGGCCGTATATACGTCCCCCATAGGGCAGTGTGAATGCGCCATGTTGCTTGTTGGGCTGCACTGCAGCCAGTCAGGTAGCTTTAGGCCCCTAGCAGCTAGGCCAGGCTGTGATTGGTCAGTTGGGTCCACATAGTGTCCACCTGACCAATCATAGTCATGCCTAGTTTTTAGAAGCATATAGCTGCCTGATTGGCTTCTCTGCAGCCCATCAGGACACATAGGACTAAGGTTCGGAATCAGGTCTCCTCATCGATGTCACATATCCAAACAAGAGAAGCTTTCCGAGTTCTGCGTGTGCTGTGAAGGTATTTTGTTGTGTAATGACAGTGATGACAGTGACTCTTGGAGTCAGAATCGGTAGAATTTTCTGTTTAACCACAAAGATGCCACACTCAATAGCAACTGTGGCATCTAAGTGGTTTCCAGATGAATGACATTCCCTCTCTCACCCAGTAAGCCCTTTGAAACATGATTGCAAGGTGCCAATGGGTTACTATGTCAGCGGGAAATCTAACAATTGTCTCCCGCTCTACCAAAAACAAAGCAAAGTTCAGTGAAGTATCAAAACGCTTTCTGCAGAACAAATATTTATTCGGTATCGCTAGATTCATAACCATGCAAATGACAACGTTATCATGTTACTCGTGCTGCATGGTGCACACTATTTTTAAGAAATGCCAGAATTAACTATTTGTGAACCATATTTTATGCATCCGGAAAATGTATCAACAAAAACTACAACTTATCCTTCAAAAAACAAGCCCTTCAAGAAAAATGATGACATTAAAATAGGTATTTGAATTTTTGTTTTGTGATTACCATATATACTCGAGTATAAGCCTAGATTTTCAGCACAAAAAAAATGTGCTGAAACCCCAAACTCGGCTTATACTCGAGTAAAACAAATATAGGTTTAACCAGGTTTTTGTGATAAAAAATATACTTGTACTTGGGTCGGCTTATACTCGAGTATATACGGTATATTATGCGAAAGTAGTAATATTTAGAGAAAAAAAAAGCTACAATGGCTACAAGAATTTGGGTTTCCTTCATAGATTTAAAAAATGTTCTAAATAGATGTAGAGCATTGAGTGTGAATACAGGACAAGACCATGTTCTTACACTGTTTTTAAGTTTGAGGGATTGTACTCTTTTTCTCATATTTGAGGAGTTGCAATGAGTATTTCTTATGATAGAGGAAGAGTCATTGGCAGGACAAGCTGTTCTGTCAGAAGTAGATTGGATTGTTCCTTTGCTGTATCCAGAGTATAATTCAGGAGATGTGAGGTCTTGGGAGCTAATCTTCAGATTGCAGATTATTTTAGCATTGTGTCTGTATAATAAATGACAAAACACATCTCCAGTCCCTGCACCGTGGAATAATAATCCATTCTCTGCTTTGTAAAATGATATCGGCAATGGCTCCATTACTGAGTCTGTTAGTTATTGAATTTATTGCATTGTACAATCCAGGGGTGGTCCCAAAAATCCACAGGATAGAAAATAATATTGTGCTCGGCCCGGCTAATCTCTGGTACACATACAGATATCAAGAACTGGGGTCCCATTACCCTAAATTTCTGGGGTAGGTCAAGCATGAACCAAACCTACTCTACGTGCGTACCAAGGGGTGACCTACAGTAGTGGATTATAGGCGGTTGAAGCGGTAGCCCAGGGCACAAGCCTTTAAGGGGTCCATGGCCACCCAAACCACCAACCAACTTTTATTCTGAGAACGACCTTCACCTTCTCAATACTAATGTACACAAGAGCCATTTCAGGACCTTTGAAGGTCCTCTAAAGGAACATATCCTTCATTCCCCAAGAAACTTGATTCTAGTACTGTATGTAGAAACCCAGAACAAGGGCAGATCTTTCCATTATTATCCCATATCTCTGTGTAGTTACTATGTAGCCGCGTTGCTACTGATACCAGCTAATCTGTAGGAGGCACACCGATCCAAAGCGAAAGACTGATACTAAGTATAGGTTATCAATATCAACTTCCGGGAAGGCCCCTTTTAAGGGGTTTTCCTACAAAACAAGTTAGGCCCTACCCACGGTATAGGGCCTAGCTTGCTGATCGGTGGGACCACAGTAATGACCATCACAAGAAAGGGGGTCCGACGTGTGAAGTAGCCAGTTGCCCCATTTATCTCCATGGAGCTGATGGAGATTGTCAAGTACAGTACTCGACATAGAGATGATATGATCGCAGTTGTCCCAATATTTTGTCACGTGTAATACACTTGTAGTGTGACATCCTATTCCTTCAACGAGGTAGTAGCCCTCAATCCTATTGTTTCATATGACTGTTGTTACTCTATAATGTCTTATTTCATTTGTATATGTTCCCCAGTATCTGTTAAGCGCTACGGAACCTGATGGCGCTATATAAATAAAGATGATTATTATTATAGGATAGGGGTTACACTTGGATCTATTGGGTCCTTTGTGGAAGATCTCTAGTCCATAGTTGACCTTCCATACAACAGCAACGTAACAATATCATATCATGTCATAAGACATTACTCATGTCTTTAATTATTATCGCTGCTCAGTCTATTGCCCTCAGACGTGTATTCTCTTAAAGGGGTTGTCCAGGATTTTTTTTAAAAAAACTTGTCTTATTACATATTCACATATACACAGTGCCACATGATCTTTGTGAATATTTTTGCCCCTACTAGTCCTGGTAACTCTCAGCCTTCATTGTTTACCTGCTTAAGTACATGATTATATTGACTTGTCTCATCAGCCTTGTACACAGAGTAGATGGGGGAGGTCTCCTCCCACTGCTCCATGCTGCTTCTGCCTCTAATATATAAAGGGCATCTACCACAAGAATGAAGGACTGTATGCAAATGAGCCTGAGGGGCTCCAGGCTCCATAGGTGTTAATGGAACCTGAAGCCCCTCAGGCTCATTTGCATACAGACCTTCATCCTGGTGGTAGATGTCCTTTAAGCCTCATGCATATGCATATCTGGGCTGTAATGGTTCTCCTCCAGGCTCTAAAAGTGTCTTATCTCAGGCAAAAAGTGACTCTTCTCAGTTTTTTTGCATATGACTTTAGAGGTGATGTATTCTTTAGATAACTAAATGGATACGATTTTGTATAAAATAGAGAATGCTAGAAAGGACGCTTTATAACCTGACTAGTCTATAGTAGTTTAATGGAGTAAATGCTAGTGGAAAAGGCCCTTTAAGCATCAAGCACGGACTACATGTTTTGTAAAAAAAAAAATTTCAACAATGTCACTTCCCTTTATAACTTCCTTCTCTCCTCTCAGACTGACGGACGCACTGTCATATTCTCATACTAAATCTTCTCACTCCTATCTCCAGTGCTGCACACATTCTGCGGAATTCGCTGTCCTGGACTATGATCATCACTAACCAGGGTGACTGGTTTCTGCAATGTTATCTATAATCTCCATTCCAGCATAGGACGCCCTAAACAAAACTAGCGCTATGTACACATGTAGCAGGTGTAACATCCTGGTGTCAGGCACCTTACATGCCTTTAGACATAACCTGCTCAGGATTTCTTTCAAAAGTAGGCAAATAAATATTAGTAACCTTGACCAGAGTCCCAATATCTGTCAAATTGATCTACTTCTCAGGGATCTCGGCTGCCATGGTGCAGGGACTCCTATGTAGTTAAAAAGGACTCTGCACTGACCAGAGATGAGTCACATTTTGTATCTGAGACTCAGATGGTTACATCCGTCTTAGTAAACCAATGACTGCAGGTAACAGAGTCCTTTCATTTGAGATGCTGGACAGCCCCTGCATTCACATCAGGCAATCCATTACAATGTATGTAGTGTGAGCCTTTTATACAATTCCATAGAAATTGTAAGCTCTTTCTGGTAATGACTGGTCTTCTGTCATCTAATTGTTCATTTGTTGTGATTATCTACCTTTTTACTTGTCACGGGATTGCTCCAAATTTGTCTTCTTGTAGACCCGCTATAATGTATGCTGTCACCATAGGAGCCCCCTGGAGCTATATCCATTAACTTAAAGAGTAATGGCAGAAAACTTCCCGTTATAGTGACTTATAGTCACAACTTGTGATGGTTGGGGGCGTCCAGATGCTTTGAAACTAAGAATTTTTAAATATTTTTTCATTTTTTATTTCATAATGTCCACCTCTGCCTTTGGCCTCATTTACACTTTAGTAATGATGAGTATTTTTCATGTTCATTTTTAGATTACCCATTAGGTTAACAGTAAGAATTTCACAAGAAATCTAAAATGTATAGTTAAAATATCCTCAAACTTTGTGGTGTGATTTCCATTTTATAAAATAATCTCAGAATGTATGTATATATTATATATTGTGTTGGCTTTAAAGGAAATCTACCATCAAAATCCATCACGATATACCAGGGACACTTACTCATATATCCAGGCACCGGGACTGCGGTAATTTTCCTATATTTGTAATCCACTGCCTCCTTCCTTCTACTTTTACAATAATGCTAGTTAGCCTGAGGGTCGCCTGGCGGTGTTACCAGAGCCCCTCCTGCTGCAGATTGACAGGCTGTTACACTGTCTCCCCTTCCTCTGCCTGATGTAATCTCACTGCAGCACAGGTTTCAGCACACAGTGGGCGGTTGGAAGTGCTCCTGCGAAGCTTCAGCTTGGTAACACCCCCAGAGCCCTTCGGACTCATAAAAATGATTTTAAAAGTTGATTTTAGAAGGAAGGAGGCCGTGGATACAGATATAAGAACATTACCATAGTCCCGGTGCCTGGATCTATTAGTAATGTCCCTGGTTTATCATTATGGATTTTGATGGTAGATTTCCTACAAGCCAAAACCAGGAATCCTGAAATCCCTACAATCTTATCTTGACTAAGAAAAATGCTGAACAAATAATTAGGCTTTATTAAGGCCCAAATCCCATCCATACTTGTCACGGGTGCTCCCACGGGCACACCCCGCTGCCCCGGTCCCCCGGCAGGTCACTTACCTTGCCGCGATCCAACGCCGACTCTGGCAGCATGGCGCGTGCCTCCCTGCATCCTAGGGCGCGCCCCCTTCAGGCAATTTAAAGGGCCAGTGCACCCTTATTTGGTGTTGGCCATTTTCAGAAAATTACTTAAGTCTGCTTCTTCCTACACTTCCTGCCGCATCTTTGAGTCTCACAGCTTTAGAAAAAGCTCCTTTCTTGCGTTCCTTTGTTTCCTGCGTTCCTGTACCTCCAGCGTTCCTGTGTGTTCCTGTGTATCCTGCGTTCCTGCTCCCGTGTGTTCCTGCTCCTGAGTCCTGTTACCGTGTTACCAGAGTCCCTCCATGTTCCTGTGTTACCAGAGTTCCTCCGTGTTGCTTTGTTCCTGTGTCCCGTGTGCCTGTGTTCCTGTTCCCATCTGCCTGACCTCCCTTTGCTGACCCGGGATTGGACTTGACATTGCACCTCTGCCGCCTGCCCTGACCTTGAGCCTGGACCTCACCACGACACTGTCTTCCGTTAAGCTACCTCATACTCAGCTGCCACCGCGGACTAGTCGCACCTTTGTAGTGACCTGGTGGTACCCTGGCGCAGCCAGTCCATCCCGCTTTGTGGTGGGCTCTGGTGAAGACCAGGTGCCACTTAGACTCCGGTCCCAGTTGTCGGCTAGTACCACCTCCCGCGGTGGTCCAGGGGGTCCACTGATCCTGACAATACTGCAGGTCTATTGATCCAAATGTGTAGAACAACATATTGGATTTTCTGCCGTTATATACACATATGATCTTTTTAACTCGGTTCCCGATACATCCTGGTGCTGTCTGCTCTGTATGTTCTGGTCCAGGGATGAAGTTGTATTACAGGGGAAAGTCATAAATGGCGACCTACTACACTGCATGGGGGACATTTATCATACGCCCCTCCAGTGGTGTAACAAGAAGGTGATGGGCCCCAGTGCAAAGTCTGTGCCAGGCCCCCGACTATAATGTATGGTTTATAGTACTAGTCTTCTCATATGGGAAAGTCACACCATAAGGGCCCCCTAAACCTCTTAGGCCCGGGTGCGATCGCAACCTCTGCACCCCCTCAAGTTACGCCCCCCGCGCCCCTCTGGCCTCTGGATGTATCTGGGGGACAGCTCCACCAGTGGACAATTCTAAGTCAGATCCTGGCTGGTGTGGCAGTATAGCCTGCAAACTTTCAGGCATAAATGTTCCCAGTGTATGGGTGAAGACAGGAACACCCTGTGGCCGGCCACTCTGCCACTATCCACCCCCTTCTTCACATCCCTTCATGACTATTTGGAGTGGAGATGTTCATAACGGGGGGAAATAGTCACGATTACTGGAGGTTCTCAAGTAATTGATATTATTTCAGGGCTTGAACACAAAAAATGGCCTACAAGTCCTGATAAATGCCCCCCTTCCATGCTTGGCTGCAACCTCTGTGTAAGGACAACATTGCTGCACCTGGATAAGTGGAAAAGGATCGGGAATGTAAGGAACTGCTCCATTTTACATACAATAATAATATGCTCCACATACAGTTATACTGTAATTTCTTAATATGTATTTCTAAATAAATGCGTGTTTTGTGGATTTTTCCTGTTACAGTTGTACCTGGATCTTACCTAGTACATAGGAATGTGTCCTTATTGCTGCACCTTGAAGGCAACAAAGGGCAAAAACAACATATTTTCTTTTCGTAACATTAATGTTGCAATATAGGTCAAAGAAGAAGAGTATGAAAGGTATCAGAAATACTGAGTGTCGGTCTCATGTGTTGTTTAGTTAATCATGTGGTGACAAAGGGTTAATTGGCACAACCAGTCCCGTATGTGTGTATATATAGAAGCGTACAGTTGCCGGAGCACCTGTTCTCTGCATATGTTGGCACCTGGGCTCCGGCAGGACGTTTGTTCAGCTGGGCACCGGCAGTGGATGAGGCCCCTGAGTGCCGGCTATTGTAATAGAGGGGATCCTTCAGTTTTTTGTTTGCTCCGGTCAAGCAGAAAAACTTTTCATTTGTTACTGTTACTTTTTTAAGTATGTTCATAGCTAAAAAATGATAAGGGTCTCAGGTTTGAGGAAAGATTAAAACAATTAGATTTATTTAGTCTATGACGAATATGAGGGGACGCGATTAATTTATATAAAAATATATGAATGGTCCACACAAAAAATATGGAGGTAAGTTGTTTCAGATTAAATCAAATCAAAAGACGAGGGGGCACTGTCTCCGTCTGGAGAAAACAAGGTTTAATCACCAGAGGCGACAGGGCTTTTTTACTATGAGAACTGTCAATCTGTGGAATAGCCTGCCTCAGGCGCTGGTCACAGCAGGGACAGCGGAGAGCTTCAAGAAGGGTCTAGATGCTTTTTAACACCTAAATAACATTGATGGTTATGTTATATAGAATTGTTTCCCCTACATCCCTTCCTCATCCAATCCCTTCCCTTCCTTGGTTGAACTCGATGGACCTGTGTCTTTTTTCAACCGTATAAACTATGATACTATGATACTGTGATATCCAGGCTAATACATGCCTCCTCTTCCAGGAAATGGGAGAATTAGGCATAATGAATGCACAAGAAGATAAAGTACAAATCCATCAATGAACCAGAATTAAATGACGCCTTCATTTATATCATATTATATTTTTGATACAAGAAGAAAAAAGTAGGGTCATATTTACCAATAATGATATATTGGCGGACATTGAGCATAGGCTGCGGCTACGTCCGCCAGTGTATGATGCTGCTCCTGCCCCTCGGCACACCCCAGATCTATACCGAGTCTCCGGGCTCCTGATAAATCCAGGAGCGCATCGATGTGCTGAGCCCCCGGGACTCTTCTACTCTAGGTCTGACATGGTGTAAAATAGCGTCATAGCCAGCGCTGTGCCGCCCCTTTCACACCCAACTGGCATAGAGGCAGAAGAAGTCCCGAATTCCCGGCCTTGGCGCTGGGGATTGCACAGAAATCACAGCTTGCACAACTGTTCTCAGGCGTTAAAGTTGTGATCAATTTCCTCCATTGTGTTTACTTATTGGATAAACTGTCATGATTACGGCTATACATAAAGCACTTCCCCCTCCCACCATATGCTGAAACTTCCTCTGCTGCAATGAGATTGCAATAAACAAGGGGGAAGTGCTGAGGGTAAGGCACTGTATCAGCCTGTGAGGCTACAGCAAGGTTGAGCCCTTCAGGCTCCTTAGCATAATTTTAAAAGTTGATTTTAGAAGGAAGGAGGCCATGGATAACAAATATAAGAAGATTACCACAGTCATGGCACCTGGATCTATGAGTAATGTCCCTGGTTCCTCATGATGGATTTTTAACGGGACAATATACAAGTTTAGACAATATACTAGATCTAAACTCTGCCCTAGGGAATGTTGGATGAAATTACGTCTAAATTGAACATCTAAATACCCAAACCCAGACCTGACTCTTTACATGGAGAAGGAAGATTAACCAAGAAGACAGATGCCAATAGCTGTATTATTTATAATAATGTCATACAAACCATCATTAGATATACATATGAATCACACACATGTCATGTTATACAAAGCTATATATACCCCCCCTCCCCATCTGAAGAAGTCCCATCACGTGATATACTCCTCAGATGCGACTGCTGGTGTTCATCCTCAATGTCGTATATATGGCTGGTCACACGGACAGGTGAGGGGACTTGTAGATCTAGTGACTTGAGATGAAGCTTTGATCAAGTTGTTGAGGGTCCACATCCTAAGTTCAACAAAGGGATTTTCCGGAGCGTGCATTCTCGGCACATGTTCTGCCCAAGTTTACCCCCTGGAGAAGCAAGTCTGTCACTTGGTCTAGTCCCACACAGGTGGTGAGCGGGGCCAAAAACCCATAGAGACCTCCTAAGAAGATACTCACAGGCCAACCTATAAAGATTAGGACTAAAACCCAAAATATGCACCACAAAACGCAAGAACAATTGGCCATCCCGTACCTGCCGGAAGAAAACATAAAAATCATTAGAAACCGACACAATAAAAAGTCTCCTTTATATGTTCTCTAACTATGATCCACATCTTAGGGTATGTTCTCTGTGTCTAAACCCATATACCAGCTTGTCCAACAAAGATTTTTACCCATCCTGTTCAAATTTCTAGCAAAACTCACAAAAATTATATGGATCGTATGCATAACTGAGTTAAGCTAGATGCGCATGTTATTTTACCGATGCACTTTGCCATTTTTTTGGTGCACTTCCTGGTGCAGAATTGGGGTGCACGTCCATAATAAATGTGACACAAACTTCTAATTCTTAACTAAGTATATCAAAAATAAATATTCTTTTTTTGTATGTTTTTTTTTTTAACATTTTTGCATTGAAAACCCATTTTTAAAGTTCTGAGATGGATAAGTTAATTTTTTCATTTATAAATTGTGGGAGATTTGGCCCAGTAGAGACTGAGGTAGCAGAGTTTTGTGATGCAGGTAAAGACAGTGACACCAAAGTTCAGTCCGAACAGGTCTCGCCTGCGTTTATTCCAGCAACAGGTACAAAATAAAACAGCCTTCACATACAGGCATCAAAACATAAACAATATCCTACCCGTCTGGCTGCTAACTAAAAAGAGTTCCCCTAACTCACCACTAAAGCATAAAGTATGTCGCTGTTCCAGGCACTGAAGTCAGGGCTGTAGTGTGCTCTCCCTGCCCTGCAGATTAGGCTGCTCCCACCACCTGTGTCCAAGGTGCTGGACAACACAACCTCCCCATTAAGGCCGGCGGCACACGTGGCATTTTGAACCTCTTTTTGGGCCGTTTTTAAGCAGTTCTGTTAAAAAACACATGCGTTTTTTAACGGACTGCTTAAAAACGGCCCAAAAACGGATTCAAAACACCGCGTGTGCCGCCAGCCTTGCATAGTAGGAAAACTCAGGCCACATTTATTCGCTCCAGTTATTGCTCCTGTCTGAAGAAAGAACGTCCAAACAGCTTACACATGTATTTCTAAAGTGTCTGCACCAGTTTTGCGCGCCAAAAAATTCTGCACCAAAAGGGGCGTTCCGGTGCCCATTTGGACCGTGCCACATTTATTACTGCAACTTGACAGAATTGTGCCGCACGCTCTTTGTTAAAGGTGCACACACTTCCCAAGTAGTTCAGGGAGCACCAGATAATTGGAGACCACGAACCAGTATCCAATAATCTGCAGCACCCTGTGCACTCTACCGGCGAGCGGAACATAGTACAGACTGCACTAGTTTTGATAAATGTGGCTCTTTTTGATGATAAAAATATTGATAGAAATTACAGTTTAAAAAAAAATGTGCCCAATGTCTTTTCACGTCCTAGGACTAAGTCGCTCAGAAAATGGAAAGACTTGAAGTTTCTGCTGCTCTTATTTTCCATAATTGAACCTTAGGCTGTAGAAACAAAGACTTCCAACAGTTACAGAATTTTTTTAGCAAGATGTATAATTATAGCTATTACTCCAGGCGAAATTCATGATACAAGGGCGTATTTTTTTTAGTAACTTGGCACCTCTCAAAGAATGCAGTGCAGTGCCTTCTATATACTGCTGTATGTGTGTATGGCTGTGCGTGATAGCTTAGGTTTGTAACATTAAGGTCTTTGTGACCTTGGGGAGAAAATACATGATAAGGTTACCAGGAAACAAGGAAGGAAGTATAGTGACCGTTAGAAGAAAGACTTCTTCAATGACACGTAACAGTCACATCCATGTAATATACAGTCCTACAATACAAACATCTTATATAGGGACCTCTGTGAGTCCACAAGGCTCGAATTTCCTACAGCAAAGATAAATCTGTACTAAATCATTTCTGTTGATTTTAAGAGATTTTCCTAAATTAATTCATTTAGAATCTGCACTTTTCGATTTTGCCGATTTTGGCTCACATTTATTAAACCCCCTGTGCCAATTTTTTGTCTGACCATGTTCTTTTCATGTGCAAACTGCTTACACTTGTATTTATAAAGTGTCCAGACCATACCCAACACAACACAAAATTCTGCACTTAAGTCTGCACTTAAAGGGGTTGTCTGAGAGTTATAAAAAAAAACAAAAGGTGGCCGGGAGGGGGCTGCTTAAAAAAATAAAGATGTTCTTACCATCCGACGCCCTCCGGGTGTCCCGTGCTGCTGTCACACCGGTCCACGCACCATGTAAACAAACATGGCCACCGGAGCAGTGCTGGACTCAGCTTCTGGCCAGCCGTGGCCAGCCACGCCTACCCGTCCCTATCCACAGCACTGTATATGTGGGCCGCATGGTTGTCGCAGCACTGCTCCGGCACCCATGTTTGTTTACATGGCACTGACCCGGAGAGCGTCAGAAGGTAAATACATCTTTATTTTTTTAAGCAGCTCCCCTTTTTACATAACTCTCGGACAACCCCTTTAAGTTCTGCACTTAAGTGCAGAATTTCAGTGTAGAAATTTGTGTTGCATGAAGAATAGTGCAGCCGCGACACAAAACGGTTGCGTGCAACACAAATGTGGTGCCAACACTTCTTAAATACCTGTGCAAGCAGTTTGCACTAGAAGGAACGAGCAAAGTCCGAAAAAAAACTGGCACAAAACCCTAAGTAAATGTGCCCCACTGTGTTTTGTGGTGGGAAATTTGGTTTTTACAATGTGGATGTACAATTAGGGTTTAAGTATAGTAATAGTAATCTAAGTTTTATTTTACCTTCTGTGCTTCTATGGTCTACAAATTACATAAAAAACTTACTGTTTGTGTAAGATATAGAATTTTGCACAAAATGAGCAACCTTGTCACAGTCTTATGGATTTTGTTGCCAGTTTTGAAATTGACTTGGAAAATCCCCAACAAATCAGTGGTAAGGTATACAGCAGAAACTGATGAGCCACAGATTTCTCAAAATGAAGCATTTTTTAGATTGAGACCTTTAACTGCTCCAGCTCTGAACTCATCGGGGCCTCAGCTGTTGCACATGTATAAGCGCTTTATAGCAAATTCTGGTAAAAAGCAGTAATGTAGGTGTAAAAATGACATCTCCACAATGTGACATGTGAAAAAACACCAAGGTCACTCAAAACATGTCATACAATTCACACTTTTTACTGTTAGCATCAAAATGGTTAAGGCCGGTTCCCCACAAGCGAGATTGTTCTTAGCCATGACGGATCTGGTGGTCCAAACCTAGAACTGCTGAAGCGAACTCAGTTCAGCAGTTGTAGGTCAAGTTTCTTAGATATGGCAAATGCACAGAGTTTACTGGAACAAACTGTGTCCTGGGCCACTGGCAGAAGAGACTCTTTGGCAAAGATTGTCTACAAGAATTCCCGTCTACTCTATCGCTAAAGTTATGTTTACCCGATGAAATTGCAAAATCTTTGTCAAATACCAGGGCAAAATCTGCTGATGGGTTTCCCACAAGGATTATACCAGCATGCCCTGTATTCCAAGTGGAATCTACCCGAATATCCCTTGAAATTAAGGAAATGTAGATTTTTTCTGGCAAGTGGACAAAGACTCAACAACCTCCCATCAGTTTTTAGTGGAGGGCTTTTCCCAGTGTCGGACTGGCCCACCAGAGTACCAGAGGATCCTCCGGTGGGCCCTGGCTCAACCCAATACTGAACCCCAGAGGTCCATCAGAAAACAATACAATTTGGAGGCTGCTAGAGTATATTTGTTGGGGGATAATGAAGAGTTGGCCCCCAGATTGATTTTCTCTGGTGGGCCTAAGGAAACCCAGTCCGACACTGGCTTTTCCGAAGACTAAATCCTAGACTAAATCATAGAGTTCAGAAACGTGGCCATATTATGTCTCAGATTGATTTGGTTGCATCTCTTCAGTGTAGGGAACTGGTTTAGCTGAGTGAGAGGCATTTGACTTAGGAAGTAAGAGTTCTTCTTCTGGAGTCTTTGCCATATAAGGCCACCTTGCAGGTGTCTGGAGACTTACAGTCATTGATGCTCTACTAGGGGATTCTAGCCTCTCACTCAGTGTAGAGTTCCCTACACTGTACTGACGAGATGCACGCACATCGAAACAGCTCTGCCTACAGTTAGGAATCTGTTCCTTCTGGAATAGATATATTGGTTTGGCTTCAAACCGACATCATGTCATTAGTCTTCCGCAAAGGTAGCTAAAGAGGCATTGATTTCTTTATCCCATCCTGGAAAATTTAATTGCATATTTCCCAAAATCCCCTAGTGGAGCATTAATGACTATAAGTCTCCACATTTGGCCTTAATTGGCAAAGTCTCTGTAAGGAGAGATCTTACTTCCCAACCCCAGTTCTAAGTTTGCATGTGTTGTAAAGAGGGAAAGCGATGTTAGCTGCCAGACATTTCTAGCAGTGAACAAAGCATAAGGCATATTGAAATGTAACGTGCCCAGTTCTGCTTTCCCCCAACATTGTTTGGCAATGTAGAATTGGCACATCCCCTACACATGAAATTGGAGGGTACGTCTGACTTTGCTCCAAAATGTTCTATTCTATGAAATTATTATATTGGCTGGGAACCTGGGTTCAAGTCCTAGGATCAACATCTGCAAAGAGTTTGTATGCTCTCTCCGTATTTGAATGGGTTTCCTCCGGGTCCTCCGGTTTCCTCCCACACTCCAAAACATACTGGTAGGTTGATTAGATTGTGAGCCCCATGGGGACAGGGACTGATTTGACTGATCTGTGCAGCGCTGCGTAATATGTGTGCGCTATATAAATAAAGAATTGTTATTATTATTGGCTTAGATTTTTGGTACATTCATCTATTGTAACAATGTAGCATTGTGGATCCAGATAGATTGCACCAAATGTAAGAATGTTGGGAATGTTGGGAGGGTTAAAAGAGCCAGGTCTTGTTTCACCCCATCTTCACGACTCTTAGATGAGGAATAAGGAAATGTTTAACTGCTCTATAAAAGGCTTGGAGAAGATGCATGTGTTTGCTGTTTAAATAGTAACGTGGACTGTCGAGCGCTCAGGGTGTGGCGGCTGTGGGGGAGTCCTGGAATGTACTTGAAAAGGACAAAAAAAAAGCAAGACGGATCCCTTAGTGTGTATGAGACATAAGACGTTACCACAAGGACAACAGGTCTGTCATCTATCAGGGCGGGAGCAGTCTGACCCTGAAATCCAAGCCATTCACATGGGATTCCCGCACCTTCCCCTGTGAATGCAGTGTAGCCGCTCTCATTGCGGAGCAGGAGGTGTTATAAGAGCGATATGGGTTTGTTCCTCTTCAAATTTTAACAATGACTCTATTATTCGAAAAGCAAACATATGAGGAATGATAACCAAAAAATCCACCCGAGCTGCAGCTGCTTCAGCTATGAAATTGAACGCCTGGTATAAATGTGGCGCTTCCGCTCATGTATATATATATATATATCTATTGGGAGAGTCAAGATGTGTGTCAAAGGACGAGCTCAGGCCCATATGTAGCATATTTATTATAATTATTATAATTTATGTAGTGATCTTGATAAGAATCTCTTTGGTAATAAATGAGATGCCTACATGTCAGTGGTGACGCCTCTAACCTGAAGGGCTACAAATATTGCATCAACCAAAGTGTGTAATGAGGCTCAGGAATCATCACATTTACAAACTCATGATGTTTACTATGATATAATCCAGTAGAAGTATCTAATCTTATCACAGTATCTGATCTGAGTATCTAAAAGTGTAAGTAGTATGAAATAAAACTAACAATATGTAGGGTGTATCTAATCTGGTCACTCTGTGCCACATAGGTTGTTGTATCTAATTTGATCCTAATACTATCCTGTGAAATGGGGGTGTATCTAATCTGATCACTCTCCTATGGCCTGGAGGGTGTATCTAATCCCATCACTTTTTGTGGAATGTCGGGTGTATCTATTCTGATTGCTCTCCTGTGATATCGAGGATGTATCTAATCTGCTATCCAGTGGCATGTAGGGTGTATCTAACATGATTGCTCTCCAGTGTCATAAACAATGTATCTATTCTGATTGCTCTCCTGTGATATGGAGGATGTATCTAATCTGCTATCCAGTGGCATGTAGGGTGTATCTATTATGGTTTCTCTCCAGTATAATACATGATGTATCTAATCTGATTACTCTCCATTGCCATGTAGGGTGTATCTAATCAGATTGCTCTCCTGTGAAATGGAGGTTGTATCTAATCTACTCTCTAGTGGCATGTAGGGTGTATCTAATCTGATTACTCTCCAGTGGCATGTACGATGTATCTAATCTGATTACTCTCCAGTGGCTTGTACGGTGTATCTAATCTGATTACTCTCCAGTGGCTTGTACGATGTATCTAATCTGATTACTCTCCAGTGGCTTGTACGATGTATCTAATCTGATTACTCTCCAGTGGCAGCTGGGGTGTATCTAATCTTATTACTCTCCATTGGCAAATAGGGTGTATCTAACCAGATTGCTCTCCTGTGAAATAGAGGATGTATCTAATCTACTCTCCAGTGGAATGAAGGGTGTATCTATTATGGTTTCTCTCCAGTATAATACATGATGTATCTAATCTGATCACTTTTCAGTGGCAGGTAGGGTGTATCTAATATGATTGCTCTCCAGTGGCATGAAGGGTGTATCTAATATATGTCTCTAGGGTTAACTTTATATAATCCAAAAATTGATTAGATACATGGGATGCATCTAATCTGAAAGCTCTCCTCCAATATATGGGGTGTATCTAATACTGTTCCCATATGTAGGGTGTGTATCTAATCTGAAAGCTCTCCTCCAATATGTGGGGTGCATCATATCTGGTGACTATCATGTAGCATCTGGGTAATAATTATGTATCAAGTGTAGCATATGAGATCCTCCTCGGCTATATTTGGGTATATCTCATTGATGCTTCTCTGGTATTTGGGGTGTATCTAGGCTAAGTAGATTTGGTCGGTATGTAAGGTATCTGTCCCCTGGAGTGTAATATGAGAAGATGAATGAGTGATACTCCCGATCCCCCTTATCTATGGTCACTCTATAGGAAGTGTCTGAGATGGTCAGTGAGGAGATAGAAGCCAGAAGTCAGCAGATAACTATGGGAAAAGTTACTTACTAGTTTATTCTCTCCACGCGACGTATCCCCTCAATAAGTTCCAGTGAATACCCCGTCCCCAGGTGATGAGGACCCTGACGGCAGGTCTGGTAGCTCCAGTCCACGATACACAACTCTCTGCACTTCCGTCCCTTGACTTGCAGTAAATATTTCCTCCCTCAGACTTTCTTTTCTTTCTTTCTTTGGCCGAGTCCCAGAATACTGAGCGTGACCAGCCCTGGGTGTAACGCGTCTCACTGCTGAACCAAAGGCTGACAATCAAATCCGCTTATCAGACGACTGATTGTTTCCTTGGGCAGGAAGCCGCACTGTACATAGTCACTATACTGGAGGCAGCGCAGAAGCATCTATACAACTGATGGGTGTGTGGAAAACAGAAATGTGAAGGCTCAGCTTTTTATAGGATGGCGGTTTATTATATTCCTTTAATTGCTCAGTAACTTTTTAACAAACTTTTGCCTAAATCAATAGTATGAGTAAATACAAGAAACTTTGTAATATATCTCATCAGAGCAAAATGCTTTATTCTCCACTCCCTTCCTACTAAACAGACGTTAAAGGGGTTGTCTGGGTTCGGGTGGTGGTTGTGGGGGACTAAATGGGCACACAGGGGGTGTAAAAATACTCTGGACTTTGTGACCACTTATGATTGTTGCGTAGCTTTACTACTTTTTACTATATATATACACAAACATGTTGAACAAATATTGAATTTGTCACCAATTTTCTGACTTAAACCCAGGGCCGGATTATAGGCGGGGCTCGCGGGGCTCGAGCCCCGGGGCCCCCACCATCTTACCCCCCTAGGGGCCTCCACCAGACCGCACCCCCGCTCCTCCCGCGCACACCCTCCTGAGCCGCCCACCGCCCCTAGACATAGGTGACCGCCTCCCCGCCCATCTCTCTGCATAGGTGACCGCCTCCCAGCTCGCCCATCCCCCTGCATGGCCTCCCCGCCCGTCCATAAACCTACCACCAGGATCAAAGACTGTAAACCAAGCACACTTACATACTGACGTGGCGCAGAAGCCCTGATAAATATCCCCCATAGAGCATATACCTATCACATATACAAACATATATACAGCATATATATATATATATATATATATATACACAGACATACAATATATACACATCACATACAGTGCCATATATTGACATACAGTATATACACACCATATACACATACAGCATATACCCATCACAGATAAACCCATACATACAGCATATATACAGACATGCAGTATGTACACATCACATATACACAGCACATATACACACATACAGTATATAGACAGACATACAGTATATATACAGACATACCGTATATACACACCATATACACATACAGCATATACCCATCACAGATAAACCCATACATACAGCATATATACAGACATGCAGTATATACACATCACATATACACAGCACATATACACACACATACAGTATATAGACAGACATACAGTATATATACAGACATACCGTATATACACACCATATACACATACAGCATATACCCATCACAGATAAACACAAATATACACCATATATACAGACATACAGTGTATACACGTCACATATACACACGCATACAGTATATATACACACATACAATATATATACAGACATACAGTATATACACACCATACACCTTATACACATACAGCATATACCCATCACAGATACACCCACATATACAGGATATATACAGACATACAGTATATACACATCACATATACACATCACATATACACATCACATATACACACTTACAGTATATAGACAGACATACAGTATTTATAGACATACTGTATATACACACCATATACACATACAACATATACACATCACAGATACACACACATATACAACATATATACAGACATAAAGTATATACACATCACATATACACACATACATACAGTATATGTACAGACATACAGTATATACACACCATTCACCTTATACACATACACCATATACACATCATACATACACACATATATACAGTATATATACATTACATACAGGATATACACACCATATACACATACAGCATATACACATCACAGATACACACACATATACAGCACATATACATCAAATATATTTTATATACATACAGGCAGTCCCCGGGTTACATACAAGATAGGGTCTGTAGGTTTGTTCTTAAGTTGAATTTGTATGTAAGTCGGAACTGTATATTTTATCATTGTAATCCCAGCCAGAAGTTTTTTGACCTCTGCGACAATTGGATTTTAAAAATGTTGGATTGTCATAAGAATCAATATTAACACTAAAGCTTCATTACAGACGCCTGTGATAACTGTTACAGCTGATCAATGTAGCCTAGGACTAAAGTACAGTAATTCCCAATTACCAGAGGTCCGTTTGTAACTAGGGGTCGTATGTAAGTCGAGTGTTCTTAAGTAGGGGACCGCCTGTATTATGATATACAATGTGCAGCATAATATGTATATAATGGTGCACATCCTCCATTCTTTAGTGTCAGGTCAGATGATGGGGCCCCCCTGACACTGTGGGCCCCATAGTGGATACTATTGCTGCTACCACTGTAGTTACGCCTCTGTTATTCCCCCTCTGGCTGGATCCGCTCTTCTGGAGAAAGGCTCCAGTGTGTAGGAGATGAAACGGTGCATGGACACTTTGGAATAAAAAGGATTTTATTTTTTAGATTTTAGAGGGCTGACAGTCTTTACTATTTTTCATTATCGTTTAATATTTTTATTATACATATACATTATGTTATGGTACATTACTCGTCGATTACCCGTATTAGCGCAATTTTCCATACTCTAGCATATGCAAATAGGTATCTGGGCAGGAGGTTTTCTACTGAATAACTTGTTGACAAGGGGTTAATTTGCACCTTCTGTCCAGCATTTTGTGTGTATATCATATATAGAAGCACCTGTTTTATGCACACGTCAGCACCTGGGCCCCTGAATGGGAGCTGTACAGCTGGACACTGGCACTGGGAAATAGTGGAGGACAGGTGTCCCAGTGTCAGCCATTGTATACTGGGCGACCCTCCAGTTTTCCTTTTCTCATCTTTAATGTTCCTGCTCCAGTTGATATCCTTATACGCAGCTTTTTTTATACCCCGTTATGTGGCTTCTATGGCATCCTTCACATTAAGGGTACATTCACAGAGCCGGATGCCCACCTGGCCACAGCTAGGCGGGCATATCGCTGTGCCCTGGAGAGGAGGAGACCCCTCCATAGAAAACAGCACCGCACAGCGCATATACGCATATACATCCCCCCAGACGGCCATGTGAATGTACCCTAGGAAATAAAATAATACAAGAAGGCTGAATAAAGATCTGCAAAAACTAAATTTGTGGCTTAAAAATAATAATTAATGGAGTTGCCCAAGCATTTCAGTAAACAAGGACCAACATTATATATATTAATTTATCATGAATAAAACCTAAAGCAAACTTGTACTGCATATGTATGCAACTCAAAAAAATAAAGGGAACACAAAAAAACCACATCCTAGACCTCAATGAATGACATATTCCAGTTGCAAAATTCCATGGAGGTCTGAATTTGGGATGATACTCAAAATCAAAAGTGGAAAATCAAATGTAAGGCTCATCCAACTTCAGTGGAAAAGCCAAGGAAATGGGGCTCAGTGGTGTGTTCCAACCTACCTGAGCATTTTCTGGGGGTTACAGACACTGCCTCATGCTACTTCTAGGGGTGAGATAAAATTCTTTTGCATTTTAAAATATATACACACATATGTTTCCGAGGGGTATACAAGTGAACATTGACAGGAAAATGCATACTTGTGTGTATATATTTTATTATTTCGCGTAGCTTCTTTCACGGACCTGGCGAACAGGATGGACCGCCCCTGAAACGTGTTGTCCATTTTATTACCCGAATAAAACCGTTCAAATTCAAGCAGTTTTGTTGGATCATCTTAAATTTGGCGAAGCGCGGCCCACACCAACCCGGTTATTTTACCACTATACCTCTACGATTTTCCTAGGGGCCCCCGCCTGTGTTTTTCTTTCTATTTTCCATTTTTACCATGAAGACAATGGGAGGGGTCTACAGATGGTAATGGGCCAAAAAGGGGAATTTAAAAATTTGGTGGGTGGCTACATTATACAAGGTGGGCCACAAAAATAGGGGACATTATAGATGGGGCAAAAGAAGAGGGGGTTGAGCATAACAGAGGAACTGGCATTATGTTATGTGAGAGCCACTAAGAGGGACATTATCCCAAGACAGGCAGGGATTATATTTTTTGGGAACACTAGCGGTTGGTTTAGGGGTCTGGTAAAGAGCATGGCTTAAACAAAAGATACGTCTATATTTTTGTTCATTGGGTTTGAACTACACATATAGTCAATTTTATTCACCTAAAGAAGGGGTAGGAACCATCTGGCCCAATAGCTATATATGACGCAACTGAAACATCTGTAATGGTCTTGAGAATGAAGGAGTTGCATAATTTATGTGACTGTGCAGTCACCGGAGTACAGCGCTCAACCAGCGAGTGCCACCTTAAAAAAAGCAGAGCTGCTTTACTAGTTCCTCTTGGATATGACCACAGTGACTCAGCCGCATAGATCAGGGTTACCTAGAAAAACATCGAAAGCAGAAGTTCCAGTGTTTATAACTACCATGATATGAAGTGCTCACACCCCCGGCTGATACTGATCTTACAATGTGAAGGCCGGGAGTGTGCAAGCGGGATGACGATGATGTCACATACCAACACAATGCTGCAAACAATCAAGAAAAGAGTCCATTGTGCTTTGCGTATTGTATATTCCACACTACGGCCTTACACAGTGGTATATAAGATAGGACTATGGCAGCTGTGTATAATGGATTTACTGTACTAGGAGTGTTAGGCACTTTTTTTTTAATACACAAATAAATACACCAAACTATACCATAAGTAGTATAAACTAAACTAAAACCTCCACCCTTCCCCTTCCACTCAGACACTGAGGGACTCTGTAAACACACCCAGAGCCCTCCAGGCTCATTAGTATAATTTTAAACATTGAATATGGATAACAAATATAAGAAGATATAGATGCCTGGATCTATGAGTAATGTCCCTGGTTTATCATGATGGTTGATTTTGATGGTAGATTTAGTTTTATTTATGTTATAGGGTTGTACTTTGGATACTATAACTCCTATTAAATAATGCAGGGATGCGCTTCTGTACACTTCTGCAATTCTGACACTTAGAACTGTAATTTTCAGGTCCTATGACCCTGGGGGGGGGGGGAGCACATGATAAGAGGAAACAGGAAGGAAGTTTAATGTTGGTTAAAAAAAAAACTCCTTTCAATTTAAGAGACTATAGGAAACCTTGGGGCCCCAGAAGTTACACGACTACGAGTAAATACCCGTGAAATGTAATGTCATTTTTGAAGACTGTATTATTTACCTATTGTCTCATAGTCAGCAGAGAAGTGGAATTATTAAGAAAATGAAGGAACCCAACATTTTGATTCATTTGTGTCATTGAGTTCTGTGAGCTGCATCTTTATTAATTTTCCTTGTTGGGCGAAAGAAAAAAAAATTGTTCCAAAAAACTGGTCGAAAGTCAATAATAAACGTCCCCCATTGAGATTCAACTTACGTGAATCTGCAAGGTCTATTATCTTCTTGGATTTAGCAACACTTCTTTGTTATATGACATGTAATAGAAACCATACAACGTAATATCCCTCTAATCTTGGACTTCGAATCGGGCCCATCAGAAATATTCCAATGTGGTGCCGAATTCCAAGAGATGGAGATGGTTTCATTTACAATGAGCGGTGTTAACTCATAGGTTAATTGAAAATAATTGTTCATGTTATGTAGTTTATGTTTTAAATAATATTCTTCAATAGGCCCAGACCACCATTAATCATACTTGGGGGCCATTCATTATTGGTGTTGCAAGGTCGTTTTCTTTTGGGGCCCATGAATTGTGTGGTTCATTAGACTAGGATTTTAGATTGTTGCGCTTAATAAATTGGCTCACAATCAAAAGTATCAGAAATGACTCCACATTCATGAAGGTGAACAGGAACTAGGTAGACCAGCTTTTTGTAGGTCTAATTATGCACCAAAAAAGTGTCAGGATTCAAAAGCTGTGCCCCAGCTTCAGTGACAAAAATGGAGCGGGAGTGTCAAAAGAAGCTAAATTGTGTGCGCCAACCAGGGCCGAATTTGCTGTGAGGCAGGGTGAAGATTGCACACCCTGTTAAAGGCAGCATTTTGTCTCCAGTAGTACGGACTCACCAATGGCTGGCAAGTCCGTACTACCTATAAAAATGGCGCCAATGTAATTGATGCAGGTCACAGGCGGCCATCATACACATGGGCCTGTGTCACTTTACAGGAGACATGGCTGCCGGATGGAGAGGAGCTACGGGGGAGCGCTGGAGTTGGATAAGTACAAGGTTTATATATTTTTTGGGGTGTCATGGCGGTATATTTAGGAGAGGCTGTGTATACAGGGAGGCTGTGTATATAGGGTAGGCTGTATATACAGGGGAGGATGTGTATACTGGGGAGGCGGTGTATACAGTGGGGCTGTGTATATAGGGAAGACTGTTTATACAAGGGGGGCTGTGTATATAGGGGAGGCTGTGTATACAGTGGAAGGCTGTGTACTACTGGGGGGAGGCTAAGTTAGGGTACCTAATAAATTGTGGGTTCTATATGTAGTATAATTTTTTCGGGTGACTATATAAAGGAGGGAATAGTGTGTTCATTCATGTTGTGAGGAAAATATATATTAGAAACAGGCTCCATTATTCCGTAGGTGACTGTTGTATTTTTAGGGCCGCAGTGTGGAGTTGTGCTGCAGAGAGCTGAAGATGTTTGACTATGAATTCAGCAGAGAAAAACCGGGAGAAATCTTAAAGAAGTCCTCTGCATACACGTCATGTTCTTCACTTTTCGTCACCATCTTCACCATCCGGCTGCCCGAAAAGTCTACATTCACATCTCATTTTTACTCTATATAGTAAGGATTTGTCTGGAAGATTCCTGACGTGTTACAGCAGAGATGCAAGACGTATCCCAATGTACTCACATGTATGATTGTATACCTGAAAGCAGGAGGAGGAGCAAACATCAGCAGCAGCCCGTGATTGGACAGTGACATCTAAGGCTATCTACACACGTTGCGAATTGTCATGCAGAAAATCCGTATGAAAATCTGCATCCAAATGTATTTTTATGTTGCTTATTTTATGCAGATTTTCCTCATGCATTTTTTCCCCCATCCCGTTAGGCTCAGGGAATTCTGCATGAAAATTGATGCAGATTTCATTCAGATTTGATGCAAATTTTCACTTCCCCATTGTCTTCAATTTAAAAAACCGCATGCAAAAATCCATGTGGAAATGTAACATGATCTTATTTTCAGCAATGACCAACAATTTCCATGCGGAAAAAAACTGCATTGCCTACATACCGGTAACTTTTTTACAAATCACATTCACTTTAATGCTGCTGTATTACGCTGCAGATATTCTGCACCAAATTTACACATAAAATCGCCATGGAATCCACAACGTGTGCAGATAGCCTAACTGCCCCCAACTCTTTGTCCCTGATACTGTAATTGTGCTACACAAAGCTCCCTGAAATTACCAGTGGGGTTCATAAGATGATTTCCTTGGTAAACACCCCAATAATATTCCCCCCTTTTGGATAATAGAGAGTATTATTTCAGACTATAAGGCGCACCGGATTATAAGGCGCACCATCAATAAATGCCTGCTAAAACGTCTAGGTTCATATATAAGGCGCACCGGATTATAAGGATGAATGACCAGCAGGTGGCAGACCAGTGCACAGTTCAAGACAGCTGTTGTCTGTAAGTACGGTTCATATATAAGGCGCACTGGACTATAAGGCGCACCTTTGATTTCTGAGAATATCAAAGAATTTTTTTGCGCCTTATAGTCTGAAAAATACGGTAACTGTACAAAATGTAGTTTATTTAACAAGTTTTGGGGCATGACGCATCCATCTATAGTTAAGTTATGGCAGGGTGCCAGGTGATGCCACCACCGCTCAGAAACACCTTCTACAATGTTTGTAGCCGTTTTTTTATATTCGAAACAGCCACATTTCATCCGTAGGTTCTGCCATCTTTAGGGTTTGTTTTTTGTTTTTGTGGCTTGGTGTTGGGGGTGTGGCCATATTGAAGAGGTTCACAGCGCCCTTACATGGGTTTTAGTGGAAGAAGTTGGATCAGATGCTGTAAGAAGCAAAGAAGATGTGAGATTTTACCGTAGAATGAAAACGTTTTGCGCCGGGCGCATATTAATACAAGAGTGATGCCAATTTGTGATATTATCACAGGAAATTTTGCAGGGAAATAATTCTAGCCGTTATTTCCTGCAATTTTCTTTTCACATTTTCTCTGTAGGTTAAGGAAACTTAAAAAACAGGTTTTCCTGCATTCTCAGGACACGGTCATTGCCATAGTGTAATCTGCATGAAGTTATGAAGTTTGGATATGACCCAGTCTACCTTGTGTCATTGAACTTTAGTCCTGGAATTTTAGGTGTTAGTCATAGAGCAGAAGAAAATGTTAATGAAACACTTACCCTGGAAATTAATGATGACTGTAAATGTGAATGCAATGTCATGTACTGCAGAGTGATAGTGTCACAGACTAGTGACACTGACGGGTGACAGCTAAAGGGGTGGGGATTAAAGGGGCATTCCGGTTAAGAAGCTGTAAGTCAACTTACCTCTTAAAAAGTTTTGTTTTTTGATTGATACAGTAGCCGGCTATGTATCATACTAAACTAATTTCTGTGAATTCCCCCCTGTGAGGGGTATGTGTTTTGCCATGACCTATTGTAAGGCACCTTTTTGTTTTTTTGTTGAAGCTAAAAAGTTTTGTTTTATGTACAGAGTATGTACAAAGTATTCAGCCCCTTTGAACTTTTCTACCTTTTGCCACATTTCCGGCTTCAAACATAAAGATATAAAATTCTAATTTTTTTGGTGAAGAATAAACAACAAATGGGAAACAATTGTGAAGTGGAACAAAGTTTATTGCATATTTTAAACTTTTGTAAAAAATAATAAACTGAAAAGGTGGGGGGTGTACTATTATTTGGCCCCTTAAGTTAACACTTTGTAGCGCCACCTTTTTCTGCGATTCTCAGTTTTGCACATTGAGAGACTGAAATTCTTGCCCATTCTTACTTGGAGCTCAGGGAGGTTGGATGAAGCGTTTGTGAACAGCAGTTTTCAGCTCTTTCCACAGATTTTGGATTGGATTCAGGTCTGGACTGTCTACTTGGCCGTTCTTACACATGGATACATTTATTTGAGATCCTTCCGTTGTGGATTTTGCTTTATGTTTGGATCATTGTCTTGTTGGAAGATAAATCTCTGTCCCAGTCTCAGGTCTTTTGCAGACTCCAACAGGTTTTCCTCCAGAATGTTCCTGTATTTGGCTCTGTCCATCTTCCCATCAATGTTAACCATCTTCTCTGTCTCTGCTGAAGAAAAGCCCAAACCATGATGCTGCCCCCGCCATGTGCCACAGTGGAGATGACGCCCCCACCATGTGTGATATAGGGGATGCTGCCCTCACCTTGTGTGACAGTGGGGATGGTGCCACCACCTTGTGTGACAGTGAGGATGGTGCCACCACCATGTGTGACAGTGGGGATGGTGCCACCACCATGTGTGATAGTGGGGACGGTGCCCCCACCATGTGTGATAGTGGGGATAGTGTGTTTAGGGTGATGAGCTGTGTTGTTTTTAAGCCAAACATTGTTGTGGCTGAAAAGTTTGATTTTGGTTTCATCTGACCAGAGCACCTGCTGCCACATGTTTGGTGTCTCCCAGGTGGCTTGTGGCAAACTTTAAATAAGACTCTCTTCCATAAAGCCCAGATCTGTGCAGTCCAGATGTGTGTTGTCCTATGGACAGACTCTCCCACCTCAGCTGTAGATCTGTACAGTTCATCCAGAGGGATCATGGGCCTCTTGGCTGCATCTCTGATCAGTCTTCTCCTTGTGTGAGATGGAAGTCTAGAGGGACAGCCAGGTCTTGGGAAATTTGCAGTGGTCTGATATTCCTTCCATTACAATATGACGCTGGCACAGGCTCATTGGGAGGTTTAAAATTTGTGAAATCTTTTTGTATCTAAATCCGGCTTTAAACTTCTCCACAACATTATCACGGACCTGCCTGGTGTCTTCCTTGGTCTTCATGATGCAGAACCCTGGGACTAAGACCATTAGTAAGAAGAATCTGCTTTGTATTTCTACAAGACGCTCTCCCTATTATTTCTGATAAATAAATAGATATGTATTGGAGCTTTCTCTGCAGCTTCTCCTAGCAGACTTCCTCTCCAATACAAGTTTTGCTTGTAATACCAGACTCCAGGTTCTAAGTCTTTTTTACAGCAATCCCGAGGTGTCAACATGATAGAAGACCAGCACAGGGATCGAGGAGAAGAGGGCTATAGGTAAGTATGTGTAGTTTAATATTACTTAATATTCATGGTAGATTTCCTTAAAGGTCTTGGCAGGGCCAAAACACTTGAGGTAAAATGTCCCACCCATTTTAAGTGTCTCTATGCTGATGGAACAATCACTGACAAGCTGACATTTACATGTCATTTATGTTTTCCAAACTTTTCTATTGGCTTGTTGGACACATACTTTTATCATAAAACATGGCTGCAATGCTCTTAGTAATGGCAGGAGGAATGAAGATTGCTCTAATCATAATTGTAAATCCTTTGCTTTGCAGACGCAGTTAATGAAACTATGAGAAAACACCACCCATTGTAAAAGAAAACATAATATGGAATTTAGCCAAACGTCTGAATATTTCATCGGATGGGTCCGAGGTCCAAGAATAGAGGGAGATTACATTTTACAGTTTCTATTGCATGTCATATAACACAGTAATACCAGGGTGTTTCTAGAGAACCCCAAAAGATAATTAACCTGGCAGTAGGTAGAGTTGTCTCCTATACTGAACTTCTCAGGCCTAGTGTGGCCAACCATAGCCATCACGTCATTCCTAAATGTAATGTTTTTGGTAGTGGAGATTCACGCAGCAAAATTTGGTGACACGACATAAATCATAGTGAGTGGATGAATCAAAGAAAGGGTAAATATATAAGTAGATGTGCTTAAAGGACATTTTACCTCATGTTTTTTTGTAATATGTGTGGGGGGCAGAATATTAGGTTATTTACAAAAATAAATCTATTGATAGTTCGGTTCAGCTTTCTTGATATGTAAAGTGAAGCCTCCGGTCTTTTACCTCATCAGCCAGAGACTCCTGACCATAAAATGGCCGCAGATGGAGGGTCATGTGATCTCTAACTGGTAATTGTTCATGAACAGATAAGATCACATGACCTTTCATCTGCGGCCATTTTATGGACAGGCTGATGAGGTAAGAGACAGGAGGCTTCACTTTACGTATCAAGAAAGCGGAGCAGAACTATTACTAGATGTATATTGCTACATCCACACATCACAAAAAACATGAGGTAAAGTGGCCAACCCCTTTAACTACATAGTTATGTTGTATATTTCTCATGATTGTCTTCATACCAGGGCAATGTCATAGCCCTCATATTTGGATGACCAGACACTTTCAAAGAAGGAGCAGTGTATGTGCACAGATGACTAGTATAACAAAGAAGAGACCTTCAATATGACTAAAAAAATGGCTGCCCACAGGAGATAAGGAGGGGACCCCTGCTCAGTCACTTACTCCTCAGCCCATTCTGTGGACATAAAGCGTTAGTGGTGAATCCCGGTTATACTTTGCTGATGTCATGTATAGTCACTTTTACAGCGTGTGCATTTTCCTCAGACCCTGTAAATACTTCCCTACACATCCTCATTGGTTGGGTCTCTTTATTGCTTGGTTTACATTCACTCGTCCATATAACTCCTCTGCTCGCTCTGTATAACCATTATTTATTTACAGCCTCACCCATAGAAACAAAACCGCACAAGCCATCGTAGATAAGGAGAACACGCTATGACCGTCTGTGCGTGTATTAAAGGAAACCTACCACTTGACGTGGTAGGTGTAAGCTCAGGGTGAGCTGGTGCCGGTGCTTACTTTCATTAGTGTCCTAAACCGCTGTATCGCAGTTTAAACACTTTTTATTCTTTACACCCGAAGGAGCTTTGGCGCACCATGCGCACGACCGTGCGCGCAGCTCCCTGGCATTTCCTAGGCGCGCGCATGGTGAGCCGAAACAGCTTCGGCTATAAAGTTTAAAAAGTGTTTAAACCGCGATGCAGCGGTTTAGGACACTAATGAAAGTAAGCACCGGCACCAGCTCACCCTGAGCTGGTGCTCGGTATATGCATCTTACACCTACCACGTCAAGTGGTAGGTTTCCTTTAACCTCTTAAAAGTTTTTAGCCCCTATGTACAACAACTCATATAACTTCCTCAGAGCTGTAACAACTTGAGAGTGGAAGATATGGGTGCCATGGTGTCTACTGCAGCCGGAGACCACCCACTAAGAGCCTGATTAGCATACTGGGAGCTGAAACTAGTGTTAATAATTACTCAGTTATTGTGAGGGTTAGAAAAGATACTAACAGTGCCAATATGAGTGGTACAACCAGAAGTGGATTATAATTTACCCAAGCCAATGGCCACCCAATCAACCTACAAGTGGATTATAATTTACCCAAGCCAATGGCCACCCAATCAACCTACAAATGTTATACTCTTCACCTTCAACTAGGGCCAGGGCCAGCACGGACTCACATTACACCAACCCCTGATGTTTGAGAGGAGGGGGCTCACATTACACTGGCCCCTGATGTGTGAGAGGTGGGGACTCACATTACACAAACCCCCGATGTGTGAGAGGTGGGGACTCACATTACACCAACCCCATGATGTTTGAGAAGTGAGGACTCACATTACACCGCCCCCCGATGTGTGAGAGGTGGGGACTCGCATTACACCAACCCCATGATGTGTGAGAAGTGAGGACTCACATTACACCGCCCCCCGATGTGTGAGAGGTGGGGACTCACATTACACCAACCCCATGATGTGTGAGAGGTGGGGACTCACATTACACCAACCCCCAATGCGTGAGAGGTGGGGACTCACATTACACCGACCCCCGAAGAGAACAGAAAACTACTTGTGCGTCCAGTGGCGTAACTAGAAGCTGATGGGCCCCAGTGCAACTATAATGTATGGTTTATACTACTAGTCTTCTCATATGGGAAAGCGAGAGCTTATGGGCCCCCTAAACCTCTTGGGCCCGGGTGCGACCACACCCTCTACACCCCCTCAAGTTACAACCCTATGTGCGTCCACATTGTTTTTCCTGGGTTACACTGCATGTAGTTTCTACATAAAAAATTTGATCTCCCCCCCTCATCCCTGAGGAGTGAAAATAGTCAGACCAAATCTGTGTAATCTGTGTGCGCTATATAAAGTAATTATACATTTATTTGTGTGCCCAAATAAAGTAATTATTATTATCGGCGCGGGCTTCTTATGCATCCTCTCTCTATTCTAGGTTGTTAGGAGGTTCAGAATTTTGGGTGCAATTTTTCTCATTTTTATGAAAATTGCCAAAACCCTTATTTAGAGGCACCTGTTCAGTTTTAAGTGACTTTGAGATTATATGATATAACCAATATCACCAATAAAGCAGCTAACCACATACATGGTGAGTTATATAAGCGGCTATGATAGCAAAAATAAATAACTTTCATAAATAACTACTCATTTTTCACATAAATACATTCAGCGTCCCAAACCCAAATTTTTACCACAGGCTATTTGGATAGTGATTTGTATGTTCTCTCTGTGTTTGCATGGGTTTCCTCTGGGTCCTCCAGTTTCCTTCCACACTCCAAAACATACTGGTAGGTTGATTAGATTGTGAGCCCCCATGGGGACAGGGGCTGATTAGGCAAGTTCTGTGCAGCGCTGCGTAATCTGTGTGCGCTATATAAATAAAGGAATTATTAATATTATAATGGAGGTAATACGGGTATCTACATATTGAACACCTTGTCATCTTGTTTGGTTTCAGATGTTTGCATAGAAGTTCTTTGAATTTCGGCACGGCAGAGACTAGGTCGTTCTCCTCGAATTGGTGACACGCAGGGCTAATCCGGCAAAAGACCGCACTGCATAGGTGGACACTTTGTGGCAGACCCCTGCATTTGCTATATAACTGGTGGCCAAGCGATGCAGTCTTTCTGCCCCAAATGTGTTGAAATGTACGCCGTTCACCGTACGGGTTCAGTGACGATTTTATTCTATTGTACAGGTTGTAACGGACGTTGTGATGCCCAATATGTTGTGTTTTTTTTTTGTGATTTTCACTTTTTTATGTTTTATTGATACTCAGCATATGAGCTGGTACTTGTAGTACTCCAGCCTCATGACTAGTATTTCTCATTGTTATATGCAGTATATTGCTGGAGGACTAAAAGTACCAGCTCATATGCTGAGTATTCTGCCAACAGTTCATATACTCAGGCAAAAGCTCATATAGTCAGCATTATTGGTGGGCATTACCTTGGCGGTGGGCAAATGCCAGAGTCTCTCCGCTCTCAGGATGATGCTTCGGCCTCGGTGACGTCATTTTGTCGCGTGAGGTTCAAAGCTTGCGCATGTGTTATTGTACACGTCTCCTACATTGTAAGAAGCCGTGACTGCACATCGCTGCGCATTGCCGGCAAACAAAACACAGGGGACACCATGGTTTGGGGAACTTTCCCCACGGCACACCCGACCATGTGTCGCGGCACACTGGTTGAAAATCACTGATCTAGTGAATCTTTAGACTGTCTAGTCCAACTTTACGCCACCTATTAGTAACAAAATTACTCTTACTGCCATTTTTATAGATGGAAAATGGGAGTGGTGGAAATACCCGAGTGCTGTGCTCTCGGGTTCCATCAACTAAGTTGTGAGAACGGGACCCTCTGTTCTTGTAATCAGTAGGACCCCCACCAACCAGATCCTCCAATGCCTGTGGATGGGAGATAACAAATTTGAAACAACCCCTTCAATAAACCTATAATGGAGCATGCAGGACACAAAAAACACCTATATTTTGGTGGTTTTTTTATTAGGGAATCTGCCCCAATTTTCTTAAATGGATGTGCCGCCAAAGATCATCAACATGTCCAGCCATAAAGGAAACTTTACCATGAGGAATGTACCGTGAGAAGTAGATCTGATGGTAGATTCCTCTTGCCTGCCTCTGCCTGAAACTTAAAGGGCGTCTATCACCAGGATGCAGGACTGTATACAAATGAGCCCAAGGGGCTCTAGGCTCCATAGGTGTTAATGCAGCCTGGAGCCCCTGAGGCTCCTTTGCATGCACTCTTTCATTCTGGTGGTAGATTTCCTTTAACCTTTATTATAGTAATTTGTGAATTACCTGCACAGGCTAATAGGGTGTAGAGCAGCCTGGCCAGGGCCGGGAGCTAAGGTTACTCCAGGTCCCAGTAGCCTTAGCAGTGACGCCTCCTTCTGTGTCCCCATCACACTCCTCTGCACTCTCGGGCCTTCTATGGAGCTACTGTGCACGATGGCACGGGAGCCAGAGCTACTGTTCATGCTCCATATAAGCCTGCAGTGCAGGCACAAGGATGAAGAGCAGCGTGACAAGGAGGCGGCACTGCTAAGGCTACTGGGAAGTGCAGTAACCTTTGCAAATGAAAAACAAACTACTCCACAGCCTCTGCTAAAAAATTACAAATTACCATCATTTAAATTTAAACTAACCCACTCAAAATAAATACTTCATTAAAAAAACTATGATTAAAAAGCATTGCCCTTATCCCCAACTGGTTCCTCTCCATGATGTGTGAGAGGTGGGGACTCACATTACACCAACCCCCGATGTGTGAGAGGTGGGGACTCATATTATACCGACACCTGATGTGTGAGAGGTGGGGACTCACATTACACCGGCCCCCGAAGAAAACTACTTGTGCGTCCAGTGGCGTAACTAGAAGCTGATGGGCCCCAGTGCAAGGTCTGTGCCAGGCTCCCAACAACAATGTATGGTTTATCGTACTAGTCTTCTCATATGGGAAAGTGAGAGCTTATGGGGCCCCTAAGCCTCTTGGGCACTCCCTGCACCCCCTCAAGTTACGCCCCTGTGCACGCCCACGTTGTTTTTCCTGGGTTAAGCTGAATGTAGCTTCTACATAAAAAATGTGATCTCCCCCCCTCATCCCTGAGGAGTGAAAATACAGGGTGAACTTTTTTATTATTGGATACATTTTTAGGAAATATGTAACAAATTTTTTTGTATTTTGATCTTTTTTTACCCATTTGGAGTTCTCAGCAATTACAGCGCCATCTGTCCAAGAAAATGACTAAAATCATAGATTGACCCAATGTAATTTTTCCTGGGGAATCAGAATCTCCATCTAAAAAAATGTGGGGGGTTGGGGGCTTCTATATAGGATTTTAAAGTTGCCCCTGCTTCACCCTCCAGAGTGGGGGTAGAAGGCCAGGTTTGGTATAATTGAATATAATTTTTGTTCCAATGTGTATTACTTTTACAGATCCACAGGTCTATTGTGCATGGAAACTACAGAGTCTCATGACCATCCGGGCTGCTCAGCTTCTATGGAGATGGGAGGGGTGAGGAGCACTTAACCCTCCATCTCCATCCAGCTAAAACAGGCCACCTACTTTCCTCTGATCTGTTTCTGCACCAGATTTCGGGCATGAGGCTTTACGCTGATGGCCTCTGGATGGTTCAATGAGGCCTCCTTTGATGACAGACCCTTAGACTTGGCCTAGTGCAGCCATTAGTAGCCGTGTGCATGGTGGTACAACTGTGAAACCTTTTAGATGCTTATGAAGTTAATGTTGAGGAACAAGTGAGGTGTAGTAAAAAAAAATAAACTATGAAGGGATGAAGGAGGGGAAGATTTACCTCATGTAAATAGCTCTTAATGGGAGAGTTTAGCTGATTTTTTTCCATTTCCAAAAACATGTGAATATGCCCTAAGTTTAGCTACATTTGCAGATTTGTTCTTAAGTTGAGTTTGTATACAAGTCGGAACTGTCAATTTTAGAATTGTAACCCCAACCAAAATTTTTTTGGTCTCTGTGACAATTGGATTTTAAAAATGTTGGATTGTCATAAGAACCAGGAGTAACAATAAAGCTTCATTACAGACACCTGTGATAACTGTTACAGCTGATTATTGTAGCCTAAGGCTAAAGTACAGTAATTACCAATTACCAGAGGTCCGTTTGTAACTAGGGGTCGTCTGTAAGTCGGGTGTTCTTAAGTAGGGGACCGCCTGTTTTTACTTATCGCGTAAACTTTTTTTTTTTTTTTTAGACATCAGTATAACTTGCATTACGGCACAAATTCCCCAACCATTACCCCACATGTGAACGTTACCATTCTTCCTAAGGTGAGAATGTTCTTTGTTGGATTCCGTACACCCGATGCGAAGGTGACAGTGCTTGTGCGTTAATGGCAGGCAGATGCATTGTCCTTACGTTAACAAGTTCCCTTGAGACTAGGCAGCGCTGGCAGTCATGAATATATTTGCATATATCCTCCTGTACTCTCCCAGGAAGCAATTTCGATGTAAACAAATCCAATTTGCGTGTACCTACCTTCTTATTAAAATCGTCATTTCGCTTAATGAACTCTATACATTGCGAGGCGCTCGTTTTATTCTGCATTTATATAACCGTCAAAGACTGATTAACTACGTAATGGCTGATAGATGGGGAGGACGGGCGGGAATACACGCACTCAGCTTTTCTGCCCGGCACTTTCTATGTAATGGAATAAGACCATTTAACGCCCTGAGAATGGAGGACGCGCTGGAGATCGCTGTATTCCTGCTTCCAGGACCACAAATTTTATACATTTTCATAAGTTCAGCCTCATTTGCCTCGCACCTTGGTTTTACTTTTCCATCTATATTGTAACATTCTCATCCTGCGTTCCTATAGATTTCTTGCTCCATGGATTCATCTTGTGAACGTGTACAGGCGATGATATGATGTGCAGAGACTTTCCCTCCTCTAATGTCAATCTGCAGCCTATTTATCAGCAACTATGAGCCGACTCATACATCTAGTGAATCTTTAGACTGTCTAGTCCAACTTTACGCCACCTATTAGTAACAAAATTACTCTTACTGCCATTTTTATAGATGGAAAATGGGAGTGGTGGAAATACCTGAGTGCTGTGCTCAGCAATTACCAACGCTCCCGTATTATTGAATGAAGCTCAAACCTGACATTCCATCAACTAAGTTGTAAGTACCCTCTGTTCTTGTGATCAGTAGGAACCCCACCAATCAGATTGTTTTCCTCCAATTCCTGTGGATGGGACATAACAAATTAGATCCAACCCTTTCAATAAACCTATAATGGATCATGCAGGACACAAAAAAACACCTATATTTTGGTGTTTTTTAATTAGGAAATCTACCCAAATTTGCTTGAATGGACGTGCCGCCAAGTTTGACAACTACATATCATCAACATGTCCAGCCATAAAGGAAACCTACCATGAGGAACGTACCTTGAGAAGTAGATCTGATGGTAGATTCCTCCTGCCTGCCTCTGCCTGAAACTTAAAGGGCGTCTATTACCAGGATGAAGGACTGTATACAAATTATCCTGAGGGGCTCTAGGCTCCATAGGTGTTTATGCAGCCTGGAGCCCCTGAGGCTCCTTTGTATACAGTCTTTCATCCTGGTGGTAGATGTCCTTTAACCTTTATTATAGTAATTTGTGAATTACCTGCACAGGCTAATAGGGTGTGGAGCAGCCTGGCCTGGGCCGGGAGCTAAGGTTACTCCACGTCCCAGTAGCCTTAGCAGTGACGCCTCCTTCTGCGTCCCCATGACACTCCTCTTCACTCTCGGGCCTGCGCCACCAGCTTCTATGGAGTTACTGCGCATGCTGGCACGGGATCAGAGCTACTGTTCATGCTCCATATAAGCCTGCAGCGCAGGCACGAGGAGGCGGCACTGCTAAGGCTACTGAAAGGTGCAGTAACCTTTGCAAATGACCGACAAACTACTCCACAGCTCAATAGCCTCTGCAAAAAAAATTACAAATCACCATCATTTATACTAACCCACTCAAAATAAATACTTCATAAAAAACCTATGATTAAAAAGCATTGCCCTTATCCCCAACTGGTTCCTCTCCATGGCTGCCATATTAAAAAGTTTGTAAACTTGTATGCAACTCACATGATGTCACATTGAGTCTTGCATATTACATTTTACTTGTATTGCCCTGCCTCCTTGTTCCTGACAGGTCTCACTGCTGGGATATGCTGCTGTGTGCAACTAGCACTAAGGGACAGTCTTCCAATATTCAGCTAGACAGATACAGCTCTATCTACTTATTATTAGAGGTAGAAAAAGCGGTGTCAAAGGTTTTACACAGTGCCTTGCTGGAACGTTGAGAGAGTTCTGTTACATCATTCAGCACTTCATTTCATGCAAAATTTACCTCATATATATATCTGATCACATGAAATCACAGTATGCCTCCATGGTAGATGTGGAACAGTGGAAGTATATGGAGGCTGCTGTGATTTAATGTGATCAGATATATGCATGCAGTAGACATTGAAAATTTTACTGGGTAAAGGACCTAAGAGGACATCATCCAGTTCACATGGCATGAACTGCTGAATAGTAAGGAAGCATAAGACACGGGGAGGAGTAGATGGGAGAGGCCGGCCAAGCAGAACACATCCCCTCTGATGCTAGGAAATACTTTTCACTTAAAGAAGGGTGTCATTTAGGCAATAGGGCTCTATGGGAACTTGTCACTAGCTGTATTTGTGAAAAATATGGTAACAGATTCCCTTTAACAAGTTAGGTTAGGTTCCAGGATTATTACATTTCAGATCTACTTCTGGTGGTAGATTCCTCATGGTAGGTTTCCAATTGCATACAGTCCGTCTGACATAAAAATGTACTCTCAGATCTTCTGGACAGCTCTATGGTACACAGGCAAATATCATGCAAATTAGGATTGGGAAGAAGTTTTATTTTTTAACATTCCTTTTGTCTTACTGCCCTCTTACTGCTCCGCCATGCTGAGCGTATGGGTGTATGATGGCATCATAAGTTGGCCAGGTTCAATCTCTGATTATTTTGTTTACAGACAAGGGATGTACCAGAGCTGAGCACATAATGAGTTAATTATTACCGTCCGGGGAAACTTCTACTAGTCGGATGACTAGAATCTCCTGACCCAAGTTTGGAAAAATGTTTAAATTTTTTTGGCTGCATTTCCACAGTCTTTTTATGCCATCGTTCAGATTATAGTGTCTCTTCCACAGGAAGTTCTAGAACTTCCTATAACTTTGCCGTTCTTTTGTTACGCTCCCCATAAAGGGGTTCCATGTTTTTATTCATCATTACAGCCCCGATTCCATAACCGGATGCGCTGGAGCAGATGATTATACTTCCTACTTGCGGTATTTACTGTCGTACCTGGTGATGCAAATGTAATAGGTGAGCGTATATTTACACACCTACATATATTATGGAGTGGGGATCCTACACTAGGGAGTGCCCCCCATATCCTTCTACATATACAGGCAGTCCCCGGATTAAGTACAAGATAGGTTTCATAGGTTTGTTCTTAAGTTGAATTTGTATGCAAGTCGAAACTGTATATTTTATGTAGTTCCAGACAAATTTTTTTTTTTGCCACAGTGACAATTGGAGTTTCAAATTAATTTTTTTTTTTGCTGTAATAGGGCCATGGATTATCAATAAATCTTCATTACAGACATTTTACAGCTGATCATTGCAGTCTGGGAGTATAGTAAAGCATCTAGAGAGCTTCACCAAAGATCACAGTGGGCAGAGGGCTCCGTCTGTAAGTCGGGTGTCCTTAAGTAGGGGACCGCCTGTACTTTAATATGAGAGTATTCTGAGCTTTCTCCTCCGTACAGCTGAGATCTCTTCTGCAGGATACATTCCAGCTCTCTGGGAAAGAAAAGAAGCAGTCAGGACGATCATTCTGTACAAAATAAACTTTACTGCCAAGTTTACAAACCAAAAAAAAAAAAAATTTTTCTTTCCATAGTTTGGGTGGACCTCAAGAAATTCACTGTGAATCATTCTTGTCCGCCCCATTCTGTCTTGCAGCTGTGGACACATTAACCTGTTCCCAGCCAGGAAGCTGGATGATGCGTTGTGTAATCTTGTCTCATCAGATCTAATGAACTGATCCTCATTAGTGGCATTCTTCTTCTTCTTCTTCTAGACATGTGCCCGCGTCTGTGAGGAGCACATACCAAGCAATCCCTCAGCCCCTTCCCGAGTCTTCTCCAGACAATGAAGCTTTGTCTTCCTTAAATGTTCGGCCAATTGATGTTAAAAAGCTTCGGAGTGTACATGACTATAAATGGGGAAAGAAAGATTATAAGGTAGGAAGCGAAGCTCGAAGACTCCACCACACGATACATTAGTTCTCTGTCCCCTCATCTTCACTGTATTCACTGTCGCTGTCTCTTCCAGGATGTTCCGGCATCTTCTGATGTTCTGCTCCCTCGTCTGCCTGCGGAATATTTCCATAACCAATGTTTTCTGCTTCTTCGTTGGCTTCTGCCACATCCACTTCCATCTGTGGGACTGGCTCGTTGACTACTACTGCTGTCCCTGATACTTCATCAGGCTTTTCTGAGGGTCCAGGCTCCCCTGAGGGCCCAGGCTCCCCTGAGGGCCCAGGCTCCCCTGAGGGCCCAGGCTCCCCTGAGGGCCCAGGCTCCTGTACCTCCTCTGCTGTTACCCGACCGATCTGCTCTGTTTTTATACTCTCCTGCACCTCTTCCGTTCCCTTTTCCTTCTCTTCTCCCTGATCTGCTGTTGTGTTTGCTTCTGGCTCAGGGCTCTCGGATTCGGCTATAATTTTTTGTGATATACTTTCTTCCACTTCCATCTCTTCCTCCTGAGAGGGGGTGACGTCTCCTGTGGCAGCAGGTGGAGGTAACATGCCCTATTAGGATACAGATATACATGAATTAGTCACTTTATACAGTGTCTTCCCATATCTAGGTTCTCGAACACAGTTTTTAAAGTCAGGAATAGCAATGGATCGTAGAAGGTGTAAACAGATATTAATTGTTACATTCAATTAAAATAACTTACAACTTGGGTCACCATTCATATGAGCTCATGGAGAGAACAGAATAAGGCTGGTGCCACCCGTGACGCTTTGTCTGCGTTTACAAACGCAGACAAAGCCGCACCCACCGGGGCGGGCCGCGGCCCGATCGCATCGGCATTTCTATGGAAACGCCTGCGATCGGGAACGAGCCGCCAGTGGTTTTAAGAAGTTCATCCAAAAACGCATCAGTTTTTGATCAGTTTTAATTAAGATAATTGGTAAAACGTGCTTAAAAACGCAGACGACAGGTTCGTCGGACGAGGGCGCGCAGCTCCTCGTAGCTGGGCGCCGAAGATTGTGGGTAGGAGGTGTAATGAGGCTAATGGAGTAGCCATTAGGGGTAATGGAGTAGCCGCGCCGTGTAGCCTAAGCTGCGGCTACTCCACACCCCAGTAGCCGCATAACAAAATTTACATATAAAGATAATAAAAGTTATCGAAACGTCCTATTGCTCCACCTACCACCCGATTTTCCTTTATAGGTAGATTTGTGGTGCTAGGTTCCATTTAAAGGGTTGTGATCTCTTTGTTTGACTATTTGGATCATAGGGGATGGTCACAGACCCCCCCCCCTTCCCCGTGTTGATCAATCTAATAGCATGTTATCGAGCCCTCTCTAGAAAGTTGCCTGTGAGCGGAGTTCTAGTTGATGCACAGGAAGCAGAGGGTTAAGTCTCTGTAGAGATCCTTGCCATACACAAGCTGATCTGAATCAGTGAAGTTGGATTTCCCTGGGAAGACACGAACATTTTCCATCTTCAGCTGCACACAATCATCAGGATTAGTGCACCCGCAGCACATTGAGACTGCTGCGTAACGACTTCCAAGATTCTGCGGAAAGATTTAGTGCTGAAGTGTTGGGGAAAGGCCAAGAACAGGAGGGGAACTCCTGCTGCTCCCTGTCTGTTCTCCTAATACACACTTCATCTGCACTGCATTAAAGGATAAACTGCTGCAGTCACAGACACTTTAGCTTCTCTCTCTTAAGGTCACAGGCTGCTCGGGTGCTTTTCGGGGCACATGTAAAACTTGCAGGTGTGAAGATCATATTAGACGCACAAATACATCCAGCCGCCTCGATAAATGACTGGTTTTTGGTCCCCGACAATGCATGTGAGTTGATAAAATACCTAGCAGTTGTGCCACATTGTAAGTTTCTTGACAAAATAACAGTAGGACTTCATCAAGCGGTGGATTTTTACACTATTTTTTGGGCAGCAAACCTGTCTGTCAAGCCCCTAGCAAACTTGGGTTGTGTTCATGCGTTCAGTTTTTCAGATGCAGTTTTTGAAGCTAAAAGCGGGTGCGGATCATAATGCGGAAGAACTATCAATGAGAGAAGCTGCTCCTACTCCTGGTTTGTACATCAAAAACTGCATCTGAAAAACTGCATACAACCTCAGGCTGCGGTCACACGCTGCGTTTTGTTTGCATTTAACGCAAGTGTTTTCCAACAGCTGAAGAGGAGATTTGCCTAATTAAATTGTTGTCAACATTGCATTTACAAAACGCATACGTTAAACGCAAACAGAATGCAACGTGAGACCGCAGCCTCAGGCTGGTGGCACACGAGGCGTTTTAAACCCGGTTTTGGGCCGTTTTTAAGCAGTCCGTCAAAAAAAGCATGGGTTTTTTAAAAAACGCATCCGTTTTTGACAGGTTTTACCAATTATCTTATCTAAAACCTGTCAAAAAAGGATGGGTTTTCAAAAAATGGTAATTGGAAAACAGACAAAAACGGTCTTTAACGGACGGCTTTAAAACGCCACGTGTGCCACCACCCTCATAGTTACTTAGAAATCGAGGGAGATCAAACTATGAAAAAGTAGTGGTACAGTCTCACATAGCATCTAGGGTAAACCTGAAAAATTATGAAACCATAAATGGTAACAATCAGGGCTTACACAAATAACTCACTGACAAACTACTTCCATAGTTATATTGGACAAGCAGACTTGTGATGTATTCAGATGGTGCGGTATTTAGGCGGCAGTGGAATGGGTCAGCAGTCTTGCCCTGTTATAGTGCCCGGCACAGAATTGCCTTTGAGCGGCCGCCTGCCGGATACATAAGGAGGCCGGAGCCTGATACATGGTAAATAATCCCCTATTGTATATTTGCTGATTGGTTGGTTCAGTAATGCCACAAATACTGCGCCATTTACCACTGTTTTATCACCACTTCCCATTGCAGATTCCTGTGGTCCTGGCCGCTCTTACATGACATTATTATTACCTTGTGGTACTGCTGACTGCTCCGCATCATGTGTAGATACATGTTGTACGAGTACGCCGCCATCTCTGGCATGTTCTTGATAACCTGCGCTGGGTAAGGCGGCACGTCTCCATTCTGAAAAGTATCACACACATTGATGTTAACATTTCATCAAACAAATTAAAAATCTCCCCAACAGTGTATAGCAAAGCACAAGTGGCTGAAACCCTGTCCGTACAAGGAAAGTCAATGGGTTTAGACAAGTCCCCGTATTCCTCGATTCTGAAAAGAGTTGTCCCGAGGTTCGAAAACTTCCAAAAACAGCGCCACATATGATCATGGTTTGTGCCGGTATTGCAACTCAGCAGCATAGAGATGAATGGAGACGAGTTACAATACCGACACAGACCATGGTCAGATGTGGCGCGGTTTTTGAAAGAAATCAGCTTTTTTTTAACCTCCGGACAACCCTTTTAAGTACAACTACAGAAGGAATTTATTAGCACCAGAAAGTTATACTCCAGTTTGGGGATGGTAAGTTTTGACATGACTCACTTGCTGGAAGATATGATGGTATAGTACAGAGGAGAGTTATAATCTCGCAGTCAAGTGTGTGGGCAGTGGTGGAGACATAGTAATTTGGGGGTCTGGACATTACAATCCTTCTTGTACCAATTTCCTGACACCGCTGAATGTGCTCTGCCAAGTCTATGCCTCTTACCCTTCCATAAAAATGGACGTTCAGCTTAGCCAAGAACTCATGTGCTCTCTATATACCAAGGGATGGGGCATGTCCGGATTTCACAAATGATCAGGTTTGGGGCAGAAATACTCCAGATCATGACACTGGAAACTATTTTTCATCATGTAGAAAATGATCTGAGTACTAGGAAAGTCCCAGCTGTCATATTTTTGGATGCATTATGGAAACTGTCCTCTGACTTGCTCTCCCTTTCTACATCTCCACTGCCAGATGCCTGGGTTGTGTTACTCACCCTCCTCTGCGTTGGGAAGGACTCTCCCGGTATAAGGTGGAGTTGCAGGGGACGTGCGGTCAGTTGTCTGAACGCTGGTGTTAGCTCGAAGCAGTTCTGGAAGAGGGAAACTCGGGCAAATATGTAAAGTCCAAGTCGTGCTCTGGACATGGCCACAACCAATCGCCTCACATCCCTGCAGGACAAAAGAACAAGAACATGTATCAGGCTTTCTAGGTAGAAAGATTTTTTTAGGAATGACTGTAGTTCAGGCCCAATGGATCCTGCAGACCACAGTGGGGTCCCCTTAGGCTTAGCTTAGGGTGTCCATTAATTTGCCAGGTGAAAAAGTCCCAAGTTGCTGTACAGATGTGAACTTAGCCCAACATGGACCCTCTAATGAAGATAACACATTTACATCACCACCAAATCAAAGTACAACAAGCGTTGTAAGGTTTCTACTGCAGTGCAGCACCCACCACTACAGTGTCACCTGCTTCCCAATTCATGAACTGTGTTGTGGTGATCCGAACATGCGGGTGCAGGGGCTGGATTTGAGGCACCCCTTCCTCTCAGTCAGATATTGACGGCCTATCACGAGGGTCAAGTGTGCAACTAATAAAATTCTCCTCTTTAAACTGCCTTTATCTCTAGTTCTTCAATATCACAGCACCACAAGCGCAGTGGGATCTGAAAGCTGAGATTCTTATCTTCAATATGGCACCAAAAGCAAGTTTCTAGGTGAACACAAGCACCTTGTCTCCGGCAAGAAATAAAAAGCATCTCGGACCAAAAAAAATGCCTTGTCTCAAGACGATAGAAAGACCATCTCCACTCAGATCATAGAGGGAAAAAGTGCCTCGTCTCAAATCAAAGGAAATGAAGGGCCTCGCCTTAAGGGGAAAAAAAGTGTCACGTCTAACACAAAAAGACACTCTCCTGACCTCATTTAGACATAACTTTTTAAGAGCCTCTACATGGCTTCCTTACTGTACAGACCCTACAACCATATTCCGGGTGTGAACTATCAAATCCCATCTGTTATAGTGTCACATTGTTGTTGTTTTGTAGTGTGAACACAGCCAGAGATTACACAGACCCCCAGATCTGTTTGGCTATGAATCCAGCACCATGTCCGGCACGGCTGGGCACAGTGGGGGTCAGCCATGATGGACATGATATACAGCAGGCTGCCTGTATATGAATACTACTCAGGCCTAGCGTGACACGAGTTCTGGACACTTGGAAGATTCCTTTACTTATCTCTAGGGATTTCTTGGGCTCAGGATATTTGTTGTTCAGGAAGTTTTCCATCAGTAAACAACTCGGTGGGATTTCCTCCTTGAAGAACATTTACTAGCTTGTGCACGTCCTCCTGCAGATCTTCTTATATACTATGGGTTTTTTTTTGTTACAACCTCCATCTGTGTCCTACGTCTCCAGCCAGGGGTTGTGTTCTTTCTCCTTCAGTCAGGGAATGACAGACCCCGGAGATTATTATAATACTCCGACACGTTATAAACACAGGCGTCTAATGGTAATAAATGTCATCCCTGGAGACTATCCAGGAGCCAGGTAGTCACACCAATCATTACACAACTTATATTATTGAGGCTAATGGTTAATTGTCTTCCCCTGACCCCGGCTAAGTGTCACACATCTCATTGTGCAGGGGTCTAATCCTTAAATGACTCGGGAGGGGTAATGGTTCTCATCGAAGAATTACAACATGGGACATCCGCACGTTGTGACTGAAGAGTTTAGAAACACAATCCAAACCGGGAGGGGAGAAGCTTCTCCTGATCACAGATGCATTTAGACTTGGGGTGATGCCACACATGGCGTTTTGAACAGGTTTTTGGTCAGTTTTTAAGCAGTCCGTCCAAAAACGCGTGCGTTTTTGACCAGTTTTAATTAAGATAATTGGTAAAACCTGTCAAAAACGGATGCAGTTTTTAACGGACTGCTTAAAAACTGACCAAAAATGGGTTCAAAACGCCATGTGTGGCATCACCCTTAAAGGGGTTGGCCACTTTACCTCATGTTTCTTGTGCAGTGTGTGTGTGTTATTTCACAATGGCGTTTTTTTTTTTTCAGTGAAGCCCTAATTTGGGCTTATGGACACATACAGATTTGTTTTCTCTTCCTGGCTTCAATGATTTTTACTGAACCATTCTTTTCAGTTGGCTTTTTCACACTTCAGTTTTTCTTTTTTTTTTTTTTACCACTGTTCTAATGTTGTCTGTAAACAAAATAGGCCAGACTAAGATTTTTTTTTTACCAATATACATCTAGTAATAGTTCTGCTCCGTTTTCTTGATACATAAAGTGAAGCCTCCTGTCTTTTACCTCATCAGCCAGAGATTCCTGACCATAAAATGGCCACAGATGGAGGGTCATGTGATCTGTAACAAGCGACGATTCATGGACAGACAGAGATCACATGACCCTCCACCTGCGGCCATGTTATGGTCAGGAATCTCTGGCTGATGAGGTAAGAGACAGGAGGCTTCACTTTACGTATCAAGAAAACGGAGCAGAACTATTACTAGATGTGTATCGGTAAATTACCTCATATCCTGCCCCCTACCCCCCTTACCAACACACATTACAAAAACATGAGGTAAACCGGCCAACTCTTTGCATTGTGTATTGGTAAAACGTGTATCTTGTACTCAATTACAATCGTAAATGCATCTGTGATTGGGAGAAACTCCTTCCCACTGCGCTCGAAATAAGTTTCTAAACGTAGTGATGAAACATGGCTCCATCTGTATAACAGGTCAATGAAGGCTTCTGAAAGGGCCAAAAAACCCCAAACCGATGCTTTTCCCTTAGTAGGCAGCTATGGTTTGACTGACATGAGCTTATCTGAGAGATTCTGATTCAGACGTACAGGGGGAGAGAGATTAACCAAAAAAACATGCCCTGCGCCACAATAAAAAACTGAGGTGAGTACAAAATATTCTCTCGAATGCTGAACCCTGGATTATCAGACTAATGCACAACGTCTAAAGTTTCAGACATAAACCTAAAACCCATAGCCAGGCCTAGCACATTCACTTTCTATATGTAACTTTGATTCTCTTTCCATTTACCAATCCTTTTGTACTCCTCTCATCTCCCTTGACACTTGATAGTATTGTACAAGTAACTCTACAGGTGTATGCACCCATAAATTCCCCTTAAAGGAAACCTGCCACTACTGATGGAAATACCGGGCACCAGCTCAGGGTGAGCTGGTGCCGGAGCTTATTTTTGATATGTAAAGTGAAGCCTCCGGTCTTTTACCTCATCAGCCAGAGATTCCTCCCCATAAAATGGCCGCAGATGGAGGGTCATGTGATCTCTGTCCATGAATAGTCGCTTGTTACAGATCAGATGACCCTCTATCTGCGGCCATTTTCTGGTCAGGAATCTCTGGCTGATGAGGTAAAAGACAGGAGGCTTCACTTTACATATCAAGAAAGCGGAGCAGAACTAATAATAGATGTATATTGCTAAATTACCTCATATCCTGACCCCCCCCCCCCCCCCCAGAAACATTACAAAAAACATGAGGTAAAGCGGCCAACCCCTTTGCATTGTGTATCGGTAAAACGTGTATCTTGTACCCAATTACAATCGTAAACGTATCTGTGATTGAGAGAACTCCTCCCCACTGCGCTCGTTTCTAAATGTAATGATTGAACACGGCTAGACCCTTCTGTAGAACAAGTCAACGAAGGCTTCTGAAAGGAACAAAAAAAACAAAACCGATGCTTTTCCCTAAGTAGGCATCTATGGTTTGACTGACATGAGCTTATCTGAGCTTCCGATTCACATGTACAGGGGGAGAGAGATTTACCAAAAGACATAACCCTAAAACCCATAGCCAGGCCTAACACATTCACTTTCTATATGTAACTTTGATCCTCTTTCCATTTACCAATCCTATGTACTCCTCTCATCTCTGTAGTCCCTTGACACTCGATAGCATTGTACAAGTAACTTTGCAGGTGTATGCAGTCATAAAATCCCTCCAATCAGCAGGCTTTGATAAATGTGCACAATGGGGGTCATTTACTAAGGGCCCGATTCGCGTTTTCCCGACGCGTTACCCGAATATTTACGATTTGCGCCGATTGTACCTGAATTGCCCCGGGATTTTGGCGCACGCGATCGGATTGTGGCGCATCGGTGCCGGCATGCGCGCGACGGAAAATGGGGTGGGGGCCATGCCAAACGAAAACCCGACGTATTCGGAAAAACCGCTGCATTTAAGAACGGAAAATGTGTCGCTCGGGACGCGCTTACCTTCACTCAGCCCAAGCCGGTGAACTCCAGCGCGTTCAGATGCTTTTCAGCGCAGCAGCGCCACCAGGTGGACGGCGGAGGAACTACCTTATTAAATCCCGGCTGGACCCGAATCCAGCGCAGAGAACGCGCCGCTGGATCGCGAATGGACCGGTTAAGTAAATCTGCCCCAATGTGTATCAAAAAGAAATTTGGCAATATTTTTTTTCTCCACAACTTCTCTCAAGCTGCACCTTTTCTCTTGAATGCGCTACCCCAATCCCCAATCAAACTAATACACAACTGCAAAAGTTTCAAACCTATCCTTAAACCCATAGGCAGGTCTATCACATTTCTTTACTGTATTGTAACTTTGACTCTCTTTTTGCAACCCTGCTCCCATCTATGTAATCTCTCAGCACTTGATTGGATTGTACAGGCTACTCTGCAGGTGTATGCACTCATATACCAGGTTTTGTGGATACCAGGTAATTGGTGGGCAATGCCCTATACAATGTAATCCAGAACATGATGTATAATGAGGATACATTACACACCACTGCACGTGTCTCTACAATGACTATACATCTGAGGCAGCAGCTTTCTCGGCGCGGCCGGGTCACACAGCTGGCTATACAGAGACAAATATGTGTAACATGAAGAATATGATGCTGGTAATGACTATTCCCATTACGTTCTACAACGTATTTAATCCAAACAAATGGGAACTGTCAGGATACAATTATCTGTATTGCGGCCCCATTACTGTAACCATGCATGACAATTTCAAGACAATGGCCGCCTAATTCTTTTGTTTTCTTCGAGTTCCTCTCTAGGAGGAGAAGATACAGAATGATAATAAAGACGTAAACCCCCCCTATCGGTGGAAATACGTCATGTGTGATGATCGGATGGGGCACGCGGACACATGTGGGAATATATGGGACCGACTGGAGGACAAGTAAAAAGGACTATATAGGAAAACCGCATATTAAGTGTGTATTCACATTGGGCAGATAATGTGAAAAGTGAGATTTTTGAGTGTCGACCTTTAGAGAGGAGTTTTTATATTGCTATAGTTGCTATCTACACAGAATTATTATGTCTGTCATGTACCATATTTAAAGAGGTTTTCCAGATATTTGGGTTAGGCTAAGTGAAGGGTGAACTAACGCCTGCCAAGGGGGCCCAGATTAAGCTTGCTTTCCATGCTCCGTAAGCCGGGTGTACATGACTTTTATTGGTTTGAGAGCCGCATTGTCATACCTCTCAACTTCAAGGGGCCGCACTAGTAACCAGCAACCTAGAAAAAGCAACAACTACAATATAGCACTAAATATCACCAAAGAAACGAAATACTACACTCCCTTCCGCGGCAAGAAAATACGGGATTGGAGAAATCGCACTTGTGTGAAACGCCAGCACTTATACGGTAAGCAAAGTAGTGTGCAACGATTTATGGAAATCCATAAAGACACTGCGGGAAATGTGGTTGTGTGTTGATCTGCAGATGTCATCAAAATGCGACAGACAAAAAAAAAAATAATTTCGCTGGTTTCTAATGGTACAAAATTAAAGTTGGGGGAAATTTGGACGCTCCGCTACTTGCTTAGCGTCCTTGCACGACACGCCACTCTAGGTCCTGTGGATGGTTCCTACGATAGTGTAGGCCAATCATTTGCACGATGCAGACAAGGGCTGGATTGATGCTGCAGTACTAAAGAGATCCTGCCACCCCTCAGTCACAACCACTGGGGTCTTTACTTACCGAGTCCCTGTCGCGATCTGCGGCGCGTTGTACGACATGGATTCGGGTTCTGCCGGGATGGGATTCACTAAGGTAGTGCGCGATATCCAGTAGGTGTTTGCTGTTGCGCCGCGTTCGCCAGAGGTCACCTGCTTCTTCCTGGTGCATGTGAGTGCTGATTCTGCGGCACATTTCCGTTTTTAAATTCTGCAGTTTTAGTTTTTCGAATCCGTCGGTGTGGTCCGAAAGGCCACGCCCCATTTCTTGTCGCGTGAAACCTGGCCAGATGCACCAAAATTGATCGCGTGCACCAAAATCCCGGCAGAAACAGAAAACAGAAAAAAATCGGGAAACCCATGAAAGAAATGCGGCCGCGAGCCCTAGGGACAGTGGGATCATATACTAAGTTGCCACACATTGCACACGTTGTTGTTTGTTGTCATCAGGAAAATATGCTTGCCCAAAATCCACATTCAAATACACACGCATTTTGTAATTTTTCACTGGGATTTTTGTGATAAATAAGTGCCATTTTGATTGCCGAAGAATGAAGAAAAAACACATCTATACACATAATTCAACATGAGTTTCTGCAATTCATAACTTTTGTAGAGTATCGCACGTAATCTGCAAGTGTGTGCAGATACCCTAAGGAAAGAGGCTGAAGAAGTTGAAATTTCATGTGCCCCAAGTCTTTTAGACACATGGGTGAGATTTATCAGAAGTGTCTGCTTTTATAAACCGCTGTGAAAATGAATGCTGAGCTGGATTGTGGAAACTAAAACAGTTATGATCTCAGACCACGTTCTAAAAAATTGCCCCATGGTTTTTACCTTAAAAAACTGTTAATAATAAAGATTGCATCCAGCTATTCCCACATCCTTTGCTAGAATATTAGAGAAGATGTCTGTAGCCATGAGCCCCCGAATCCATGTTTTGACTCCCAACGTGGCCAGGAATGCCTGCATCAGACAACTGCCTCACAATTGTTTTACAATTCCCTAATACAAAAACAAAACAACAAATCACAGCGATGTGGCTGGCACGTGGTGCTCAAGAACTTTGGTTTTTCCTTTTTTAGGCTCATGGCATTGCCGAAATTGAATCGGAAGTTTTCTCACTCTCACGAATACTTATTCGCAACTCAACCTCTCCGCTTGGAGTTACCTATGAGATCCGCAGGATAATGAAAGGACGTGGTGGTGTGCCGACTGAGCCCTGGAAGCATCGGTTTTTGGAGCTATTTCATGTCAATGATTCCACATTATTTTAGTTATTCAGGCAGTCCCGTGTTCGGACAGGGATTGAGTTCTTTATGTTGTCTAAGTTGAAAACAGGTATATTTAGAATTGTAAGCTACAGGCCAATTTGTCCCAAATATTGTGCATGTATGGAAACTAGGGATGATTAATAACATTGCATTACAGGACCACCTTACAGTTGAGCATTGCAGTATGGGACCACAAAGAAACATACAGAGACTTTCACCAGATGTCACAGGCGCAGAGAGGTCGTGTCTGTAGGGTCGGATGTCCTTAGTCAGGGGACCGCATGTAGTGTTTTAAAGGTAAAGAACATGAATGCAGAACTTCTTTAGTCAAAGTCACTTACATCTGGTGTGTGCTGCCTGAATCGGAAATCTTATTCTTTTTGCTCTGTTTTTTGAGAAAATTTTCTTAAAATTATGAAAATTGAGCCTCGGGGTTTTCTGGTTAAGTCACCAAATCATCCTTCGGTTCTGTCATCAGCAATTATTCACTCCTCTTTTTCATATCTCAGCTAGAACGCTGAATGGAGGCGGCATAATTAGCAAAACAATGGACCCTGGGACTTTGTGCAATGACAGAGCCCTGAGGCTCACTTTAATAATTTAAAAGAGTTTTCTCTATGAGGGCTTTATTCGCACACATTGTACAAACCACATGGTAGTTATATTTCATGGAATAACTCTGCCCCAGGAGTTTAAAATGTGGTAGTCATCTATGGTCTGCAAGCTCTGCATAGACCGATCTAACAGTTATGAAGGTGTGCGGTTTAAGGACTAATCTCAGGACTGTATCATGATAGATAACATCTCTTGGGCATCCCATATCCGGTGCAGCGTTTGGTTTGGCGAAAAAAGGACCGCCATGTTGTGGCGATGGGTAATAAAATTCCGGAGCCCCGGTTATTGTGGCATGAGGGGTTTATTAAAGAAAATCTACCACCAGGAGGCGAGGATTGTAAACAAAGTACACTGCCAGAATGGTGTGTGCCTCCCAGGGCAGGATCTGCTTTTTATTAGCGTTTTATGTCCTTGATTTTAAGGAAAAGGGATCCTGCTGGAGGGGACAACACCAGTAGTAAGTGTGCTTGATTGCAAACCTTCATTTTGTGGTATCTGTCCTTAAGAAAATAAACAATCGGATAGCTTAACAGTGATACTATTATCTCAGCATTGACATTTAATTCACCCGCCAAATTATATGATTACATTTCTTTAATTGACGGTATCAAGAAAATTAGTATGAAGATGTTTCCATAATGTTAGCCTGTTGTCCTTAGAACAAGATGTTGTCCTTTGTTACCACCTCTGCTGGTAGTGATTGCACAAAGAAACAAATGGCTTTTGCAATAAATGGACAGTAGGCAAATTGCATGTCCCCAGCTGTCCTGTGGTGATGAACTGTGGTAAAATCAAGGTGGTTGGGTGCCACAATAGTGCATGTGTGGCCACCGGCACCACAGAGACAGGGATGTCGTTATCCATAGAACAGCAGCCAAGCTCAGGCTATATCTATCTGTATTGACAACACTGCTACATTTATAGGAAAGTATCTTTTTTTTAATATGCTATTAAAATGTGTGTGTGTGTGTGTGTGTGTGTGTGTGTGTGTGTGTGTATATGGATATACCTATGTGTTTGTGTGTATATACACACACGTACATACATACACGTGCATGCGCACATACATACACGCGCATGCATGCATGCATACGCGCAAACATACATACATGCAAACGCATATACATACACGCGCATACATACATGCATATACATACACGCGCATACATACATGCATACGCATATACATACACGCGCATACATACATACACATAATATATATATATTTTATATATATCTATATATAGCAGATGAATTAGATGTCAGTGTCCCTTTGGGAATACCCTTTAATCCTGTAAAGCCTTTTTCACTCTTCTTTGCTCCATGTAACATCACAAGGAGTGTTTACCATAATGTGATTGTGACGCTATTTCCTTTCCTTTCTCAGACCACCCAAAGCAAATGATGATGCATTGTTGTGGCTGTGTGTCCAGTTAAACAATCTGGTACGACATGGTGTCCATTGCGGAGATCATAAAGGATTCGATGATAATTACTACAAAACGCATCCAGTCACACGCAGCTGCTACTTGAACTACATGTGTAATCAGGGTGGCAAAACCAATTGCGGTTGGAGGCTTGTATGTAAGGACATATACAGCGTAATTCATGCCAACAATTTGTGATGTGGCAATGCAGTTTTGTATCAAACCCATTACGATAACATGAGGAGTGTCAGCATTGGGAATTCCCTCGTTACCTGATGCTGGACTGTAAATGGTAATTCTGTCCGTCCCCGACAGACAATGCCCTCGGTGGCTTCCCTTGCTAATGTGGAGGAAGACTGAGCATCTTGCCTCTGTGTGTGTTCATGTTACGGCTATCGGGTGCTTGAGCTTGCTGCTTTTGTGTGCTCCTTCCCCGGACTCAATCTGCTAATTTAAGCATGGAGGCATATACATAGTTCCACCTCCAGACTCCTGCCATTCCTGCTGCCCCCTCATAACACCGAAATTATTGTCAGTCATGACACATATCTTATCGAAGTAATAAGTAAAATACATCTATGTATGTAATCGTGGTGATCTCCCTACAGCAGTCCGAAATATGGCGGCCGGTTTTTGGAGGATGGGCACGCATGGCCCAAAACCCATCGTCGATTTCTCGGTGGTGGAAGTGGCAAAGCCAAATATCGGAGAGAGAGAAACTGGCCGACCCGTGTACGGCAGACATCACTATTAACCGAACGTCAGAGGGACCAGATCAAAGGAGCGTGGGAAGGTATGCATGACTGGTAGACAAAGGCCACTTTACCGCTTTTCGTTGTTTGTTTACATTTCGCCCCCACTTTCTAAAATCCATAACGCTTTTTTGTATTTTTCAATTTACGCAGTGTATCCGGGACGTTGTACATAAAAAAAGATGCGGAAAAAAGAATTCTAAATGCAGTGAAATTGACAGATAAAAGCATTTGCGCCATTTTATTTGTGCGCGCTGTTTTTTATGGCGTTCAATGTGCATGCAAATACACCTCCCCTCCCTTTAATTTGTGGGTCGGTCGATTCACATGGTGATTACAAAGAGTGAAAGTCTTTGGATTTTCGTGTTATAGGAATAAGAAAAAATTACACAGTCAACCAATATTTAAAAAGGTTTATTGTAATACAAAAGTATAAAAGAGGTAAAATATCAAAAGATTATACTCACAACCACTGTCAACTTTCATTGATGAGGCTCCGGCACATCAAAAATCTTCACGGGCTTATCAACTTACAACTCTTGTCCAGATCATTGATGACCTTCCGGCAGGCGGGGTCTTCACGGACGATCACCACGCCAGTAGAAGGACAGGTATAACAGGTAGCATCAGGTCTGAGGCCTCCCACAAGTACCCAAGGCAGTTTATAGCATCAGTTCAGTGAGATAGCTATCAATTCTCTTCAAATCCCCCACAACTAGGTGATTAGTAGTCGGAAAAGTTTTATACCCCAGTCTGTGCGTCACCAAAATATATGGAAAAAACATATGTATGCACATGTTTTCTCCCATATTCTCTAATGGTATAGTTTCCCATGAAAGTGGCCCGTTTTCATTGGAAAGCATCCAGGAGATGAGCGATCCCAGCAGCTTGTGTAATGCCAAAATAAGGATAAGAATATGCCAAACTTAATGAGCATAAAATGTCACATATAATGAGGATCAAAATATGTTGGATTGGGATCATTCACAGTTTGAAATAGGTTACATGAAGGTCGTTATCTCAAGAGCAGCCATGTTGTATCTTCGACTCCATTTGGTTTTCCATTACACAGGGATACTACATTTCGACAGTGGAATGAGGTTTATTTAATAAATAAATAACAAAAATAAAAATTCATACTATTTTGCCCACCAAAAAAATGACATCTATGTACGGACCTGTGTCATTTGTGCGGGACGTGTGACTTTTTTATTCTTATGATTTGTGGCGCTGCGAGTTTTATAAACCATTTAAGAAGGGTGGTGCAAAATGTGGTGGATACCGCCACGGGGATAATTGTTTTTATTTCAGAGGTAGAGAGGCGCGATACCGACACAGTTATGGTTTTATTTTTATTTCGGGTTGCTAGGGAAATTTAATTGGATTTTATTTATTGTTATTGTAAACCGAGGGGATCTGATTGCTCATACTATATACTGCAATCCAGATGATCAAAAGAATGCAGGCTGTTTCATGGAGGAGACTGTATCACACTGATAACTGTCGGATCGGACATGCCCATGACGTTATTGGGGTTGTCGATCAATACCATGACGAGGCCTTAGGCCTGTTGTTATGATAATCAATGTCTCTGGAGGGAGACTTTAGAGATAAGGCGTATATTGACAGGATACTGCCAATATGGATGAAGGATCAGGACCCCCTTTTGTTAAAAAAACTCAGGGCAGTGGTGGGCAAACCTATGCATGGGTGTCAGTGGTGGCACGCAGAGCCCCCTCTGTGGACACCATTAGCTAGATTTTACCAAACCGGACTCAAGGCCCTCCTTCTCAGTCCGGTAGACCAGTACTAGGCATTACATATATTCCTCCCAGGATGTGGACAGAGCTGGATTTTCATTAGGCTTTTGTTTCAGACAGGCAGCAGGGAGGAAGCGAAAAATGAAGCGCCAAATTTCTTCTATTGTATTGGTGTCCTAGGCGCTGATACATTTGAAAGCTTTAAAAGCCAGGAAAGCGTAGTTAGTGCTGTGAAATTGCCCATGTTGGCACTGTGTGCAATTAATAAGGGAACACTTGGTCTCCAAGGTTCGACAGTAACTAAAACAAAGTAAAATGAAAATTCACATCACCCATCGTAGAACTATATACCCAGAAAATATAATGTATATGAAATATACTAGACGAGAGAGATATAGACGGATATATAGAATATGAAGAGAGATATATAGATGATAGAATGATAAAATTTTAGGTATGCTCAAATCCGAAAAACGTTTATCTTTCAAAATACTAAAAAAGTAGCCTATACGGTTAACCCCATAAGGGAAAATACGGACCTAAAGTGTCCAAATCGACACTTTGCGCCCATAAAATTATTTTTAACCAAAAGTGATCACACAGTTCTTCTTGTTTTGTTTTTCTTCTATTGATCGGCCCCAACCAATCTCGGCGGATTGCTCTATCCAATGACTAAGTATCAGTATAAAAAATACATAGGGGGTGGAATCCCCGTTTCCCGGCTCCTCTAGTCATCATTATTCTGAGAACTTCAGCACGCGTACATTGTTCAGCTGTCAGGCAGCCCAGGCTCCAGTCCATGACGCTTGTGATCGGCCAGTGCTGGACCCAACCATGTTTATGTTACGGATTTATTTTTTTCCATTATGCAGCAGATCTTGAATCTGCAGAAATATACTAATGAATATGTATTTTCCTACATATAAACGCCCTGTTCTATTGTTGGGAATGAAATTCAGACTGTGGCGCCACGCCGTGTGGCAGGATAATGTATTAGCTCTATACGCCGCTCAAGACGAGCCGGGCTGCCAGAGCGGCCCACCAATCATTGGTCTTCTGACAAGTCCATGTCGCAGGTAAGTAAATCCTACAGCGCAGCGGGTCTCCAACACCGCATCTCCACTGTTTTACCTAACACCAGCCAGGGACTCGCAGCGTTAAAGACTTACTATGCCTCAGAAAACCCCCTTAATGCCAATGATCTGAATTTAGTCCACTTAGTTTATGTTCCTGCCATGGCATTTATGTGTATGGTTTTTACACAATTAAGACTTGTAACGGGTTCTGGCCAATCCATGGATGATTTAATGCGATTATAAGATGCTGCGGGCACAAATTTAACAGCGGGAGTTCGATAGGTTAAAGGACATTACCACCAACAGGATGAGAGGATGTATGCCAAATGAGCCGAGGGGCTCCGGGATTCCATTAACACCTATGGAGCCTGGAGCCCTCAGGCTCATGCAATACCAGCGCACTGGTAGCGTAGATGTCCTTTACACAGACCCAGTATGTTGCTGTTCTCTTGCCAAACCTTTATGAGGGGAAGGCCAATTGTTCTATCCACGATGTGCCTGCATACACCATTAAGGGTGTCTTCCAGTGTCATTTTATAATCTGTGTTCTCTAATCCCTTTGTAGTACAGAATCTGATGCCATGAAGTAACCCAGATGTGACTGGAGAAACATGCTGGTCAGACTTTTTCCCTGGTTGTAGTATGGCAGCATAACCTCCTGTGAACCGTAAATAGCCACGGGTATAACGGCAATATAGGTATTTCTTGTTGATCAAGTCATAGTATATGTTTAAAGGGTTGTTATCATTACGTGGATAGTGGATACACATATTATGTTGGTTGCGTTGCTGATGCGTGACAAAGGGTCCCCTGAGGAGCCGAGCCATTGACAAACAGCGGTCCGTTTAGATTGAGGCATGTGGAAGGATCACATTACTTGCATGGAAGAAAAAATCTAAATAATTATAAGGGAGTTGTTCAGAGTGGTGGAAAACATGGCTGCCTACTTGCAAAAACAGCGGCCACAACTTGGCCGTGTTTGTGCCGGTGTTATCGCAGCCTCAGGTGTAGTTGAGATTGGAGTTGGTTGCAATACACACACTACCGTAAGATGTCCTTAAAATCCCCCCCAAATGGCACTGCCAGTTTCAGTCTTTAGACCGGTCTGAACTGTATAGAGTTTTTTTTTCCAGTTAATTGAGTGAGTTGGGCTGTTCAGGGGTCCCTTGCCACCCCATCCACCCCACTCCTGACCGCCAAAGTTTACGCGTGGAGAAGCCAGAAAACTGGCGGAGAAGGCTTATGTGACTCTCCCGCATGCGTACTTGTGCACAGATGGGACCTAACACCGTTCTTTTTCATAGTAGTAGTATAAAAGTTTTAGCCGACTGAGGGTTTTTTTTGTTTTTTTTCCCACCATCTGGATTTAGTTTTCCTGATTTCCCCACTAATGGCAAAGAATATTAAATTGTGCCACCAAGAAGTAGAGTTGTCCCACAGAAAAACAAGCCCTCAATAAGCTCTGTCAATGAAAAAGGAAAAAAACTTGTGGGAAAACACAGGAAAGGGGTCGATGAGAAATAAATAATTTTATTAGGTACGTAGTGATAGGGACATTTATGCAGTATCATTTATGATTATGATCAGGCGACTTTGATGGGTGAGGTGGCTGTTATAACAACCAACGAGCTAATCCGCATCCAAGGAGTCAATTTGTTTCCCGTTTGAGGGTTTTTAATGGACTCGTTGAAGATTTGATGCCCCTTCCAAGAGGTGTGCGTCCCGGGTACTCGGCTCTAAAAATAAGGCATGTTTAGGCCAGTGGCTGGATACAGCCACAATGTTGTCGGGGCTGTTAGTATCCTGCACGAGGCTGCCACTGGCACCGGCGCAGCAACATTGGATGGAGCGATCACAATTAGGTGACCCTCCCGTTGGCACAGCAAGCGAACCCAAGTTTCTGACCATCAGTGAGTGATGCCCGGCAGCAGCTGGGCATGCATATGCCAGTCCCCAGATGTCTGGCTGCAGGAGAAAGCAAAGATCCCAAAGTGTTTGATGGAAATGGGAGATTGTTCTGGCGTCCTCGCCTTGTCCATCTGCAGGGGAGAGATATTACTATCTTGCTGCTCAGCAAGGAGTTTAGTATTTCTTACGCCGGCCCTATTGTGTGATTTATTTTATCACACAATATAGTAGGAAAAGTTTTTACTAATTATTGCCATCATGTTCCCATGAGCGCTTTCAGATCATCTAGGGAACACCATACAGACCAAATCATACGTTGCATCATTAATCTAGCGCTATCCCGTGAAAACTCGTCCAGTTTGCAAAGGACTAAGACACGTTGTTAGGCATTATAATCATATGAACGTGTGGCCGCAAGTACCGTAGCACGGCTGGCACATGGGCGCAACGCTCCCTCTCTAAAGCCATGTATGGCAACACGGGCCGTGATTACGGGTGAAGATAGGAAATCTTTCCCTCAGGTCGGAGTGAGTACGGTGACGTGTTATGTCGCCACATTTGAGATGCACCGTAGCCTCTCACCCGGAGCCTTGCGCACATTGCCGGCCAATGGGGACGTATATAGGCGTTTATATCGACCCAACGGCACATGTGATGTAGCATTAGTATTGCATTCAATATCAACTGTGTTATTTAGGTGGAGCACGGAATGATCTGGAAGAATATAATCTGTATTTCTATTTCCACATCATATTCCTGCAACGATTAGGGGGATATAAAAACAAAATAAGATCTACGGAGCGATAACATGGCCCAGGGAACAATAGGGGACTAGAGCCTTGCCCCAGAGCTTACAATCTATCATCTAGATGCAGTGTGATGAACACGTTATTGTTTTTGTTCTTTAGGTCTCCGGAAGCACGATGTCTGCTTCCTGATCACTCTGGCCATGTTACTATACGGCCACAAGACGTCGGAGACAGTTTCTATTGGGAGAGAGACCGGCCGTTCTGGCGTATGGTCGAGGGTGGTGAGATCCAAGCTGTGCTGGGATGGAGGGACGCGTATGCAGGATGTTGGTAAGTTGTGTCTAAGAAATATGCACGATGGGTGACAATTACCAACATAGTGATGCATCATTACATTGTTCTAGGCTGTAATTTGTTTTCAAGGGAATCTGCCATCAGAAGCAATCATCATGTAACCCAGGGGCACTGTTTCATTAGACAGGTATCGTAACTGTGATAATCTTCTTCTATTGTGTATCCATGGCATCCTCCTTCAACTTTTAACAATAATGAGCCTGAAAGGCTACTAGATGGGGTTTCCAGAGCCCATCCCTTGCTGTTTAATTGACAGGAGGTCTACACACTCTCTCACCACGCCCCCTCTGACTACCACGCCTTCCTGTTTCTCCTTCTTCCTGATGTAATCTCACTGCTGCACAGGGAGTTTCAGCACACAGCGGGAGGGGGGAAGTTCTCCTGCACAGGGGTGTAACAGTCTATGAATATGCAGATGGGGAGGGCTGGGACTGCCCCAGCCAGGACTTTGGGCCTCATTAGAAAATTTAATATTTTAAAATAGTGATTTATAACCATGGAGGGCCATGGATAATAATGAGTAAGTGTACCAGTCACGGTGGTTGGATGTTGAGTAAGTGTCCCCTGGTTACCATGCTTGGTTTAATGGTAGTGTTTTTCTATCTTCTATCAGTGATCTTCTAATAAAGTAGGTCCCGTGGTGGTTGTCGCCATAACATCCCATCCCTAAACCCCTTAGATTAGTGATCTTTTAAGAAATTAGTATGGAGGGTACTAGGACGTGGAGTAGCCGTTGCTAGGAGTACAGCTACTCAGGTCCCAAGTAACTGTGTCGACGCTGCCTACCCGCTCTCTCAACGACGTCCTTGGGCCCCTGCGCGCACTCGTCTGCTGAAGACAGAGAAATCTGCGCATGTGCAGAAGCTGCCGGCTTCACAAGCCGAGTCGTGGTGCTCTCATATCATATATATCTTTAGTGTGCACAGGGGCGCTGATGCGCGTGGAGAGGAGCTGGTAGGGCAGGGGGTTAGCTGTACTCCTGCTTCACCAGCACGGCGACAACTGACTAATTTGCAAGATCAACTAAGGGGTTAAACTTGATTAAATTGATGACTTAAAAAACGATGGGGTGCGATGTATGTATTGAGGAAACCTCCTTGGGATCTAACCATATCTACTGGAAGGATAAGTCTCCTTAACCTCGTTGTAAGGAAACGTCGAGTGTTATCTCAAAGTATCCTACAATGGAGGATAGGACGTGTCCCTTTGTTATATTATTTAGGTGGAATACATCTTCTGGTGTCCACTTCTCCCCCAGTGTGTTGTTGCTGATGAGTTCAGGGTGTATCCCCAGTTTAGACAATTAAAATTAATAAGGGACACCGTAGGGTACTTTCAGTGGAGGCGGGGGATGGATGCCAGACGTGACATCGGTTCCTCATAAGCCTCTAATGGCCTCTGCCAGGGAAAGTGGGTGACATTAGCATTGGTCTACAATTCCTTGTCTTCGTGTCGTCTTGCTGGATTCAGCAGACGGCACGGAGGGCAAAAAGGATGTGTCCATCTGCCCATGATAGGCTAATGGATGACTCAGTGATACATTCGAGAGCTGTCCTGAATACATATCCAAAAAAAAAAAAAAGATCTGAATTGGAGTTGGCCATTAAGTAATTCTTTGTACTTGTGATCAGCACATGTAGCTGCCGCCTCAACGAAGGAATAAAAAAAAAAACAAAAAATTGCAAGTTAAATTTTTTTTTGCGAGGACCGAACCTAAGCCTAAACTAAGAGGAGGATGATTACAAGGAATTTCAGGGTCGTCCTCGATCCCAATTCACGTATCAGCAAGACATGAAAAGAAACACCAACAGAACGTGGGCGGGAGGATGTGTAGAAACCTTTAACGTGATCATGAGGAGAAAAACCCAAAGGCGGAGGAATAACTTTAAGGTAGGTAAGCGAAATGGTTCCGTTCCTGCTTATGCCCTGACCTTGATACCAAGTCTATGTTTATCGACGTGAATAAGTCGTGTAGAGAAAGCCTCGTGCTTAAAAGGGTATTCAAAAAAAAAAAAATAATTTTAACCCATTACGCAAATGTAGTATTTGGTTTCTGGATGGCATTTGTGCGTGTACTTGTACGGGTTTTTGGATTGGCTTACAGTCTGGTTACTCGTGCTGTCCCTGAAGTTGAGGGGTTAAAACAATGCGGCCCTTGGACCATTAAAGGTGTGCACCCGTGAGTATGTTGCACATTCCTGGGTAGTATTCCTCTCAAGCACTGCTGTAAGTCTCATGTCTTTCCTTAGCAGGGCTGTGGTTGCAGGTGATGCTGCTCTATAGTGGTAAGGGCGGTGAGCACTGATGGCAGCTGCGTGCATTGTACAGGGGGAAGTGTGAAAGTCCTAGCCCCAGGCGTACACGTTAATTAATGTATATGAGCCATTCATAAACAAAGATGGTATTGCCAAAGGGAGTGTTAATAATGGCACAGGGACTGGAGTTTAAATATGTTTTTTTAGGAGTGTCTCCTCCATTATGGTGCTCAGCGGAGCCGGATTCATGACCTTCCTCGTCGCCCGTTTGGTTATCGCTAAACAGCTTCACACACGACCGGTTGCACCGTGCAGCGGGACAGAGAGGAGACAGAACGGGAGTGGCGCTCATTAACCAGATCGATGCCACGGCAGGGCAGCGTTTCATGTAGTGCTTTTTCCATGCAATCGATCAGGGCTCCACGTCATTGACCGGATGGCTTGTGCAGAATGGAGGAGGAAAAAACTAAGAGCAGAAAAAGAAAAAAAAGGGGATAATTTTTTTTTTATTTTTCAAAAAAAAAAAAAAAAAAACATTGTTGTAACCGTGGATGAGTCGAATGGAGGTTTCTAGGTATACGTTGTATTCGCCAATAAGCGGGTACAATATAATCGAAATGGAAGGAAGACGTGAGGAACTTGCAGACGTGCTTCTCGCCTGTATGAGATGTGATGTGACAGCGTCGGTGGAAGCGATGACACAGTTAGAGCGGCAGGGAGAAAACCACAGGCCTCCTGGTGGTACCAGCTCCCGAGTTAGTTCTGTTAATGATTCTCTCTATACAGATTGGAAAGGACGTTCATTATAATAAATGTTGAGTATCTTTAGTCTGAGTCCACGGAGTTTCTATTATCTAATCACTAATGATTGAGATGAGCTGATCTCTTATGGTGGGAATATCTAGTTTGAGGGGGGGGAACAGTATTGCCAAAACCCTGGCACCCTGCTCACATAAGCTTTGAGAAGAGACTTGCTGCAGGTGATAGTGGCCTGTACATGTTATGTGCAGCTCAGCTCCACTAATTTTTATGAAAGCGGGGGGATGAAGTAGGAAGGGGGGTTGCCACTCAACGGATATTTAAATTAATTATTGAGACGGATTTTTAAGTTTGGTGTTAGTATAATTTAGGAGCATGATATGGGGCATGTATGATTATGACATTGTGTGTGGCTATTGTGTCAATCTTTCTCTTGATGATTTAGCTGCTTTTTTATTTGAATTTAAGCTCATGGCGTAGACGGTTGGTCATGGTTAGCGCTAAGGGCTTGCAGCATGGGGTCCGGGTTTCAAATCCCATCCGGGTATAGTGAAGTGAAGTGTTCTCCACTGTGGTGTGCGGTGATTTCCTCTGGAGTCCTCCGCTTTCCTCACACTCTAAACACAGTGGCCAACAAAAATAAAGGCAGGCAGTAAGTTATGCTCCCTGTTCTTCAAGCAACTTTCATTCAGATTGGCCTCCTGGGGACAGCAACACAGTGAAAGATGGAAAATTTGCATCATTTTAGCTTTTGTCACGTTGGTCCTCTTTGTACACAGAATGAATTTCGGGGGCGCGGCAGGAGTGTCCTCCAAAGATAATTCGGCCGGCTGTCTACTCTCTCCCTTTCCTACCAGTTCTAAGTAGAGAAGTAAGTATCTAAAATATGAACTGAAAGCAGCATCTCTTATAGTGGCTTGCAACCGAAGGAAGATTCCTTGGACTCCTGTCTGGTGTGCTGGGGCGATGGCCCAAGTGACCCACAGAAGTGGCTCGGGGAGAAGTGCACGCCTCTGGCACCTGCGCCAAGGGTTCGCACCAACTCTCTAAAACATACTGGTAGGTTATGTTGATTAGATGAGAGCCCCGTTGGGGCAGCCGGCTTTGTAGATGTCTGTGTGCGCTCATCTATTTCACATTAACAAAAATGCGGAGTGCGAGAGAAACTAAACTCATGCATTTCCGGACCAAAACTTATGATAACCTGAAACAGAATAGACGGGATTTAAGTTTCAGTGCAAATGCATAGAGGCCTGTTTCTCAGGACCAAAAACGGGGTGGCATGGTTAGGGTGGGTTTCACCAAACAGTATTGACCCAGACTATATACCATGGGTCTCCTATACAGGTTGCTCAAAAATGAGCTTATTTTCAGTGGCGTCTCCCCAAGAAGAGACATATGCGAGGTTTTTTATATATCTAAACATAGATTTAAACAAAAACTGCTTTATAGAGCAGTACAACTGACCCCTATATGTTTCTCCCTATTTGTACAGTCACCTCACCATCTGTGCAAGGACTCCATGTGAGTGGTTGGATCTCGTCTTTTCCTGAGCTGGGTCCGGCATTCATGTACCTTCTGCTCTGCTGCATCTCCATCAAATGTCCACCTCACTGAAGAATTCGAGGGAGGAAGTGAAATGACTTTTCTTTCAGTCAAGCATGAGCGCTAGCCTCTGTGATCAACCCCTCGTTCACACCTACCGAGGAATTCTCTTCAATGAGAGACACAGCCTGTGATGACTGTAGCAGAACTGAGTGGCCGAGCTAAAGAGAAAAGCATGCCACTGTCAATCAGGGAGCGTGGAACTGAAGAAGAACATGAATTAGGCATAGATAGTGAGTCATAGATGAGTGAGACTGTGGAACTTACAGGCATGGGAAGGGACAGTATAGGGATAGTTGCTACGGCTGTTATAATAGCAGTTTTCATAGATAGTTAGTGTGGGGTAAGTTTATTTGACAGGTCCCTTTGAGCATTTCTATCCACCAATAAGGGATAAACCAGAGTTGTGGTGGCTGGAGCACATGAAGGGGGCAGTCACGTAGGTGCGCTTGCTTTCCATTGCCTGTCATATATTATAAATCTGATTGTACTTTTTAAAGGTGAATCTTTTTAATCTGGAATGTCCTTTCAGGCATGCTGGAGACCATCAGGAAACTCATGAACACTGGACTGTGTGGTGCCGGAACTGGCTTCATGATATAATTGGGGTATGAGACCCTGGTAGTGCCCACTACTCAAAGATGCCCAAATCGATCGCAACCTTGGATTTAATATACCTCCTGAGCTGGGAACCACCTGAGGGCTGCTTTCCAGGTACCAGGTGAAGGTCACGTAGAAAGACCCTCCTTGCACAGAGCCCCTTAGGTAGCACTTGGTTCTGATTATGTAATGGTCTGATGGTTTAACCTTGTCTAACCCATATTCATTCATAACTGCTGTTGTATGCTCAGGATACCTTTACTGTCAAGGTGGGAAGGGAAAAAAAGCGTAAGGTGACGACAACAGAAAGAAGAAAACCCAACAAGAAGAGCCCCTGACCACGAATCGGAGGCCTAATGGTATATTCCCAATCGTGGTCCATATTCCTACAACCAGCCCTAACGAGGGTAATGGATTGAAAATACACTGTGGTATGGGATTGGAAGTTCATAAATCATTATTGATAAATCATAGCATAACTGCATTTAAATGTTGTCCTATTATTTAATTGGTGTATGGAGAGATTATTCAACATCAAGTTTTGTGATTTCACTATGTTCTAGAAACACATCCAGTTCAACAGAACCCAGGACAGAAAGCGATCGTGCCGGGAATGCAACCCGGAATTACTATGGTATGACACCAACATTACTAAGTCTTAGAACAGTATAAAACCTCATGGTATTGTCAGGAGTATACGAAATTATTCTCAGTGTTCAGAACTTTTGCGATAATATATCCCAAAGTTTGCATATATCTTAGAGGAAAAAAGCTTCTTTTCCACTTACTTTTGGCCTCATTCACCGCTCTTACATCTTGCTACCACCAAAGAAAATCTCAAGGTGCCAGATTATATAAGGTTATAACGGGTGGGGGGTAAAGATTAGGTCCAGATAAGGTCCAGGAATAATGTTACTCCTCAAGTACACCCACTGGGTAACTGGTTCCTGCAAAGTTGGTTATAGATGAGTTATTCTGTAAAGAAACTTTTCTATTAGTGGGGGGGGGGGGGGGGCTTGTCTCAAAAAATCGAGGTGATTGCCCCTTATTTAAATCTACCATGAGTAAGTAACTTGCTCCATAGATCCAGAAAAATGGGGGTCATTTACTAAGGGCCCGATCGCGTTTCCCGACGTGTTACCCGAATATTTCATTGCGCCGATTTCCCCTGAATTGCCCCGGGATTTTGGGCGCACACGATCGGATTGCGGCGCAGCGGCGCTGGCATGCACGCGACAGGAAATGGGGGGGGCGTGGCCGAACGAAAACCAGAGCATTCGGAAAAAACCGCCGCATTTTAAAAAAAAAATCTGTCGCGGGAGCTTGCACTTAACTTCACTCAGGCCGAGCCGGTGAACTTCAGATGCTTTTCAGCGCAGCAGCGCCACCAGGTGGACAGGCGGAGGGAACTACCTAATGAATCCCGACAGGACCCGAATCCAGCGCAGAGAACGCGCCGCTGGATCGCGAATGGACCAGGTAAGTAAATCTGCCCCAGTGTATAGGTTAATCTTCTATTTATGAGCCATGGTCTCATTTCTTTTAAAATATAAACTTTTCTACTAATGGAGAATCAGAAGTGTTATGGGGTTTTATAAGAGCCCACCTCCGTGCGATGCAGCTTTATCAAGCTGTTGCAACTGTCTTCTTCAACACCTTTACCCCTTTCCCTCTTTGATGTAATTTGCTGCACACAGAGAAGTTCAGTACACAGTGGGCCTGCTTCTGCACAGTGTAAGCTACATCACTGGAGTGGTGGGGTGCTCTGGAAACGGCCCCAGAGTGCTTCCGGTTCATTAGCATAATTGTAAAAATTGATTTTTAGAAAGAAGAAATACCACGTTGATGGATCTATGACTGGATGGATTCTGATGGTTAGATATTTCCTTAAAGCCATTTGCACCTCCAATACGCCCTTTACTGCCCTACCCTTAAACTTGCATATACTTCTTTTTATGAGGTATAGTTATAGTAGCGGCCCTCACAAGCCAACTATGTGCTCTTAATAACATGACCTGAAAAATGTGTGGTTAACCCCTTAGATGTTTTGCCATCTGAAGGTTTGAGTTTAAAAGGGAACTGCAGGCCACATCTAGCCCCCCAAAATAGGGTTTCGATGGTCCGACCTCATTTACTGTAGTGGCACTTTGCGTGAGGATATGTTATTAGTCAGCGCTCCTGGGATTATTATAAAATTAACCCCCCCCCTGCCCGCTCTCTTGCATATAATCCGTGTGATCGACTGGCTATAGCATGTATCCCCAGCTAGGACATAAGATGCTATTGGCAGTGTGTAATTGCTGGCGAGAATACTGAGACACCGAACCCTGTACACTATAATTTCCCATTTCCAGTAGCGTGCCCTGTGTACTGTCACACTGGGATCTGGGGTCCTGACTCTGGTTCCTCAATAGAACATATATACACCAGGGGCACCTCGCAGTGCCGGGATGTTACAAGAAGCATATTTCACTATGTTGTCCACAGGGGGAGTAATAGAACACTTCTAATGCGGGTGCTCCCACCTACCTATTATAATGTAAGAAAATAAAGATACAAAGTGTATATAAAAGATAATGCTATGAACACCCAGTCCAATAGTATATATACGGATAAATGGTATAGTATAAATTCTGGCGTTATAATAGTAACAACTGTTTATTAAGTTGTGTCTTTCAGTCTTTTACTAGGTGTGGCGGACCTCCCGGGAACAGGCAAAACTGATGTAGCGTGCAGATTATTTCCAATCTGATCACAATTTCCCTGAAGAGAGGACTCTAATGCACTCATTCTAACCAGGTATAGTTGTGACATAGTGTTTGATGTAAAAACAATGTCAAGTGGGCACATTACATTAGATGTGTATGGGCATGAACCTTGTTGACCTTCTTGTATGTATGGGGGGGTCTCCTAACATCTGCTGCTGACAGCAGATTGGGGAGAAAGTGCCCTGGGAGTGTTCCCCCTACATTGTAGTGACAGTAAGGATAGTTCTTGCTATTCCAGGACCTGGTGTATTGCGTCGTGGTTACTTTCCTATCCTCCGTAGATGTGGGAAGCGCTCGTCATCCATCCTTCCGAGTACTCCATTCCTCCCCGTATGGTGTAGATCTTCTTCTTTTATGGTCTCTGAATGCCCCTATTGCGTCTGCATAATATTATTGTTGTCTAGTCCAGCCACAAGGCTGTTATCCCTCTCTCCCAATAATTAGATAGTGGCGTTATTTATCAGCTGACTCTAGCCCATAAGAGGGAAATAATTGTCTATAGCTGGGGTTAGTATTATATCACGTCTCCATGCCTTCCCTCTATACACGGGATACAAGATACCAATATTACATAAAGATGTTTAATAGGTAAATCATGGGAGGTAATCTAAATGTAATGGCTACTGAAGCGAATATCAGGCCGGGGGGAAAAGTCATAACTTGGAGTAGCCAGATACAACTGTAGGAACAAGATATAAAGATGAGCCATCCTGCAACAAGGTGAGTGAGGTTATACCTACATCATAGCCCTAACAGCAGTGGTTCTGACGCGATACCAACCGGTTATTAGAAATGTTGTTGGTGAGGTGAGTTCGGACTTCGCTGTCACATTTCGTGATGTGTGTTGGTGGGCAGGGTAATCGGGTTCTCCCACTGTCAATCATGTGTTGTGGGCGGGTGTAATCAGAAAACTCACTATCGTTTACTGTGTGTGGGCGAGGGTAATCATAAACACTCGCGCCAATTCACTGTGTGTGGGTGGGTAAATCAGAACACTCAACGCAATCCAGGTGGTGGGGTGGGTAATTCAGAAACACTCACCGCCAATCACGGGTGTGGGTGGGGTAATCACGTAACACTCACCGCCAATCACTGTGTGTGGGTGGGGTAATCAGAAACACTCACCGCCAATCACATGTGTGTGGGTGGGGGTAGATAATCGGGACTCACTATTGTTACAGCTGTGTGTGGGCGAGGTATCAGAAAACTCACCGCCAATTAACTGTGGTGGGAGGGTGAATTCAGGACTTTAAGCCAATCACTGTGTTGTGGCGGGATATCAGCACACTCTCTGCCCAATCACTGTGTGGGTTGTGTGTGGAGGGGGGGGGGGGGTAATCAGGATTTTCACTGCAGATCACGGATGTGGAGAGTAAGGATGATGTCACATATGGCATTTTTGGGCCGTTTTAGCTGGTTTCAGATCGTAAAAAGCATGCGTTTTGTCTGTTTAGTTGTGCCAAATTCGTAAAACCGGAACAAAAACGCCATGCATTTAAAAAAACAGATGCTGTTTTTAAACGCAGGTGTTTTTACGATTTGAAAAGCACTACTAAAAAACGGCTCTAAAAATGCCATGTGTGACATCACCCTAATCAGGACACTCACTGACAATAAACTGTGTGTGGCGCGGTGTCACGACTCCCACTGCCAATCATGTATGTGGGAGGAGTAATAGGAGCAGTCACTGTCAATCACTGTAATCAGCACTGTCAGTCATAATATCTGCTATCATATTTGCAGTAAGTAGGGGCAATCATTAGATCATTCCCATAACCTTTTAGCACAGGCTTACAATCACACTGAAAAACCTGCACATGGAAATGATTGTGTTAGCGAAATGTCTTGTTCCTAGCGGGTGCCTTTACATCCGCAGCGTTGTGAAATGGGATGTATATACATCGTCAGGCCGGATCCTGCCTGGAGAATTCTAATTGCAGAATCGGCACCCGCGCTTTCTGCTGGATTGGTTCACAGTTGGAGTTGTGCAGTGATATCTCCATAGACGTTTGGGTCTATTCCGTCTGCATGTGTCTAGCATGAAAATGGCTTTTCATCCGGATTCCGGGATTCTCAGTGTTTGGTCTTTGCTGACCGGCCTTGAGAAGTTCCAGATCATTTGGAGTCATAGGACGTCCAAAGCCAGGAAGTTGTGTCTTATATTAATAAGTAAGTTGATTCTCCTAGATGTGTTCATTTTTCTTTCCCTATTCCATCTCGGGAGTAGAGCTGGCTCTCCTCTGTGGGTACGGTGGTCTGACCACGGCCATCTGTCGCCTTGATCCAAGTGATTACTACAGTATACAGTTCGCCGTTGTATGTTTCTATCTCATGCTTCCCCATTTGCCCCACTCCCCCCCCTTTACCTGTAGAAACATCAAACATACAGGACTGTGAGATACCCTCTCTCCTCCTGTCCCGATCAATTACCAGGCTGCTCAAACCAGCGTTTGAGAAAGATATGGCCCTAGATATTGCACGAGAGGACACCTCCTGCAGTCGGGCCCACGGAGAGGGGAGCGCGAGACGGAGGAAGGACATCAGCAGGTGATGCTCTCCAGACAAAGAGGGATTTTAGTTACCACAAGAGAACATATAAGGAGAGGAGGAAATTGTTATGTTGGACAGGCAAAATAAGTGACGTCGTATAAATGGTCACCGGTCATCTCATGCCATTGGGGTTGGGTCATGTCAGATAGCTATAGACTAGTTATAGGACGTAGCTTTAGATCCTTACCCAAGGAATATCAAGTTTGTCATTTTATTTATACTTATGAAGATGTGTGATTTTATGGATTAGAAGGTTTGTACCGAATTTTATGCAGTGAAAGGGGTTGGTCACTCTTTGTACATGGGTTTGTCATGTGCGTTAAAACGCCTCTTAATCATAATCCCAGGATGTTTCATCAGTGTTCAGCATTTCCTGCCACTTATTTGTATGTGTGTGAGACTCTTGTGAAGGACAAGTACCAGTCAAAGAACAGGGATGTACAGAAGTTTGACTTGTTATCGCCTGATATATACAGGAGAAGAGAAAGACAATTGGAGCATTGAGGGTCCCTACTGCTGGGGACCCACCACCAAATGGGAGGGTCCCTTCTTAATAAATGATGGAGCAGACGTCAAAGCAGACCTATCTGCACATTCCAATATTTTCTGGAGTGCAGAGCACGTGCCTGAATTTACTCTGCTGCCGAGATGACTGACTGGAGATTACTTCAGCGCTGTGGCTCTGTCAATTTACCTACATCACCATAGTATTAAAATAGCAGTACAAGTAGGCATGGTGCCAATCAATTACGACTGTGATAGGGGACGGGGTAACAATATACTTAGTACAACTGCCTTTTAGAATAGTATTGAAGTGGCTGGCCTAGGGGGAATAATTTATTGACTCTGGTAATTGTAAAACGATAAAATCTAGATGTGTGACTATAATTGACTTCATAATCTCCCAGGTACGGGCGGAGTGAATTACGTGCTGGCCGGGAGGCTGGAGTTACTGAACGAAGTGGGGCAGTCTTCAGGAGAGTCTGGGGGGTCCCCGGGATGTGTCTATACTTGTGGCGACGGCGACACCTTCTTTTGTACCGGTAGGAGGAAAATCACTGAAGAAATGAAATACTATGTAAAAATAAGTACAAAAGACACAAATTCGACACTGGTGGAGTGGAAGCAACTGCCAGGACCGATCCATAACAAACCATCAGTTTTTACTTGAACAGACATTATAACAAGGAATGGGTCCTATTGGTATTCACTTCTGGCAACCCGTTTAGCTATTTAGCTTGTGATATTGGGGCATAAAGATGTGACATAATGAGGAGGTCTATCCCAAATTAGGACTCCGCCTCCATGTGCTCAGAATTGTGACACACTAATCTCATTTGTGCGGAAGTGCTCCTTCATCTACAGTTCATTTGATATATAAAACCAGTAAATATGGTGTTACTAATCATATCAGTACGCAGATAACTTGTCTCTAGGGGATGGCGTACCAGAGCAACAGTTAAAACCCAAGTAGTACCCAAACCCGGATGTCGGGGACGTTTGCCAAGTTCTTTCCATTCCACCAATATTTCTCCAACGCACCTCAGCACTTAATATTCAAAGGGCCGATCTATGAGGCAGGACATGGAGATCCTAGGACTGAAGGAGGTTTCCGGCGTTAAAAAAATATTCACTCAGCGGAGGTGGGTATTGGCATATACCTGCAGGTTTTTAGATGGATGTACAACCTGAGCCTTAAGCAGGTGATTGCTGCATAATTCCGACTATTGCAGGTAGATCATGATACGTTGTGGTGTAAGGACAGGCAGGCTGTAATAATAAATCTTTATTCATATAGCGCATCAATTCTGTATGTGCTACACAGATCATTGAGGACATATACAAACAAAAGAAGACCTCCACAGAGTAATAACCTGGTAGATGAAACAATAGGATAGAGGGGGGCCCTGCCCACAGAGCTGTACAGTGCTATACGTAGTCATTGAGACAATACTACTTTCTATCCTCTCAGATTCCGGGCGCTTTGAGTTGTTACGCAGCGGCGCTTCGACCGGTCCAAATATCTCTCTGTGTAAAGGGAGGCGAAGATTCATCGCAATACAACTGCTACGCATGCAGTCATGAAGCGTCACGGACTCGTAGATCTGGGTTAGGTGTTTTGCTGTCAAGAGGGACTGGCGATGAAAAATTCAAAGCCAGTCGTTCAATTCTGAAACTCACCAAGCGTTCTTAAAGGGGAGTCCTAAATAAAGGTTTAAAGCTACTGGTTCATCACCGCGTCCTACTTTCTGTCCTCCTGTAGAGGACAGGTCATCACCGGCTTCTATAGGGACCTAAGATTTATCTTGATTCCACATCCACCCCCGGAATTGGACCCTTATTCTGGCATAGGAAAATAGATTATAAGCAAAACTATAAGTGTTTTAAAGGAAATATACCATAAGTATAAAAAAAACCAGGGAACTTACTCTAGATCCCGGATGTGACTCGTGGTAATCTTCTATATTGCGATCCGTTGGCCTCTGCTTAGAAAAAAAATTCAACTTTTAACTATTCTACAAGCCTGAGGGGCTTCTTGGGGGGCGTTGTTAGAGCGCCTTCGTGTGCTGTGTCTCACAGGCTGTTTACTATGTGCAGGGAATTATTCCCCCTTCAAACTGTGTGAGAATACAGCAGAGAGGAGGGGGAGGGTGGTAAGTGCTGTAACAGCTTGTGACAACATGGAGTAGCTTGGTTAACTGCCGGGAGCCATTCAGGCGTCATTAGCTAATTGTAAAATAATTTTAGAAGGAATAGGGCCATGAAGATACATGTAAAGATTACACAGTTAATGATAGTATTCTTTTTAATAGCCAGGCCACCCATAGCAACTTGTACCCATATAAAATGATATCAGTTTCGATCACTTTTACGAGTCAGGGTGTGATGATTATCATAAATGTAGGCCTGGGGGGTGGTAAAGGTTGTTCTTCTATGCGGCAGTTGATTGTTGTGTGAGGTATTTTAAGGTAAACCTCGGGCAGACTGGTTTGGCCTTGTTACTGCATTCACACCAAACCACTGGCTTATTTGTTATGGCCAGATGTTTTTGCAGCTTCAGGACTGTTCTGTAGACGGTCACCTTGAAGTTCTCTTGGGATCTGCTGACTCCTTGGTTCCTGTCATTCTTCGCAGTATGATAACAATGCCTGATGGAAGAAGCTGCGCAGATCTCTGGGAAATCGAGACCTTAATCCCCCTCCTCTGCAGGTACACTATACAAGCCTCTGACCTCCGAACATGCTTCATAACAGGTTGACCCGAAAAGCCTAACGGCAGGCAACGGTTCAGCGCTGCTAAATATGAGCGCTAGATATCTGAGGTTAACCTGGAAGTTTCATAGACAGAAAGGAAACGGCGGGTTCGTGTCTTGTTACTGAGCTTCCAATGTGGGAGTGGAAAAATGTAATTACATTCTTGTGCAACACGGGTTATTTATTGACCTCGAATCAATTCATCCTGGGGTGTTCCATCAGTTAGGTCGTTCATAGGACACTCGAAAACCTGCCATTTCACACCTTATAAATGGAAAACTCCAAGAGGGGGGCTGACAAGGGTGTAAGGCAAAAAAACCCCACAAACTTGAGGCTACATTCACATGACGTTGTGCTGCTGTACGCTATAGAGAGAAACATATGGGGAACGGCACCGTCTTTCCAGAAGAAAGAAGGTCCCCTAAGGCGCCATGCGCCCTGATTGACGTCTATGGGGGACGTTATATATGCCAATATTCTTACCCCATACGGCAGCGGTGCAATTGCAGCTTACCCGATCTTGCTCTGCGTCTCCCCCATTGCTCTCGTTAACTCCGGGTTTCGGGGCCCAGTGTCCAACGGGAGTTGCGTGTGGTCACGAGACCTGCTTCACCAGGAAGTGGTGTCCTGGAATCCGAGGAAAGCCACCATTGGCATGGGAAGTACAGAGCAGGGTAGAGAATTGTTAATTTTAAAATTTCTCCTCACCAGAGCATTCGGAGGTTTTTCCAATGTCCATTTCAAAAACCTGTTTGTTTTGTTTGTTTTTTCCAAATAGCAGCCCTCTCGCGTGGTTGGGTAGGAAATGTCCTTCTAGAATCTCCCTCTTTATGTGAAATCTCCACCCGTGCTGTAGATATTTCTTTCGTAAGACACAACAAGCTGTTTCTAGGTGCTGATAGTCAGCAAATGGGGTGTTGAAAGGACATTCTCCCTTGTAGCTCTTAACTGACTCATCTCCGGCAATATGCCTCTTTTGCTCATTCACAAAACAAGGGAGATTTCATATAAAGGGGGGATGTGGAGAAGGGACAATTCATAATACCTGAGGGTTTCTAGTAGTTTAGTGGAGTAATTGTAGTGACTTTCCTGGTAGTTATAGTTCTTCAGGTGAACATAATCTCATAAAAACTTTACATAGTTATAACATAGCGCACCGTCAGAGGTATATGTGTAGGACAGAAACTGATGTGAAAAGGCCCTAAGTCAGAATCTAATATGTTCACATGGGATTTTATAAAACCTTTCTAGAACCCGAAGACGGCTTCAGCCGGTTAAAAGCGATGGATTATGATTGGAGACCCAATCACCAGTTGCCCCCTTGTGATCAAAAACAGCCTCCAGAAATATTCCAACATGGAGCAAGTCACTTTTCCACTCGGTTTTTGTTAGACTTGGCAGGCCCAACTGTGGACCTACGACGCCAAGGAAGGCCGAGCGCAGGAGAACGAGGTATAGAACAAGTTCCACTTTGTTCTTTTACTTAAAAGGAAACCTGCTGTGACATTTTTCTCAACACAGCTAGTGGACAGGTCCCAATAGAGTCCTTTTCACTAAATGACAGCCTTCTTTTAGCTAAAAATGTTTCCCTCAAATCCCCATTAAAATCAACTGTCATCTTACTTGGCATACAGCCAGATTCCAGCAGGCGTTTGTACTTTTTGGCGGGTTTGTCAGTGGCCCCTCCATTCCACTTCACTTCCACATCTCCCCGTCCTATGTCGTCTTCTCGCCAGTCAGTGAGATGTCATCTAAGGCCTTACCACCTAATATTATAATTTTCCCCAAGGTATGTATCTGATCACTGGAAATCAAACGAATGCCTCCATGGAGGGCATGGGAGGATTAGAAAGAATGCGTTCATGTTGATCAGATACATGCATTTGTAGTATTAAAAGGGGGAATTTTGAATTTCAGTGGGGTGTTAAGGGACCGTTCGATGACATCACCCTGTTAGATGAATGAGCTTGCTGAATGGTGGAGAAGAGGGACCAATAGGGCATGATGCGAGGCAGTAAAAGGTGAATGAGGATGGGAAGACATGTCCCCTCTAACCTCTGGCTATATGCTAGGAACATAACAAAGTTCAGAAAGCCGTGTGAAGGAACCATTTTTAGCGAAAAGAAGGCGGCATTTATTAATAGGGCCTCTATGGGAACTGTCACTGCTGTGTTGTGAAAAAGGTCAGGTGACAGATTCCCTTTAATTCTGGTCTTTTAACCAAACAGCCATATGTAAAACCAATCTCCTATTGTGACCTCGATTTTAGCTGGGTAATCTGTACAACTGGCGCTACAAAGAGTTTGGGAACCTTTCCATCATGTGCAGCTGCTGCCGAGTAGTCAGAGAGCCAACGCGGGGTGGTTACAGTACAGACTTCCAACTTATCAAAGTGGAAGAGGCTTTAATGGGAGTGGGAGAGTCTGAGCCCAATCCCTACTTTTACCAGGTAAAGATCACCTTTTGTTTTCCAGTCAAATAGTCCAAATATCTAAAATGCGCATGGTCATGTATAGGTACAGTATCTTACATACACAACATTTAGCCCAAAATAGAATAGCTTCCAGTAGGATACTCCTCTTCCGGTTTTCTATGACCGTCGATTGTATATATAGCAGTTTGGTGTAAAAACAAATAGGGTTACAGATGTTTCCCTGCACTGTTTTGAGCATGATCATCCATCATGGAAAAACTCGCATTCAGATATCTGGCTAGGGTACGGGGGGACTGTGGGGGGGCGGTAGGGACAACCAAAATAAAAACAAATCACTGGGGGGGGGGGCAGGGGGATGGTGAGGCGGAGTATGCAGGTAGCTTGTTCAGTACATGGCCTGCTGGGATATCCTGCCAATCGCTACATCGCATCCTGACCACATTACAACGGACGAGAAGAATACTCCCATCCGTGACATCATCCAAACCAGCGCTGCGGCAGAACCCGGTGATTGGCCAGCCCAGTAAGGTAGGTAGTAGTGACATCCACCAGGCCGTATCTTTAAGAATCATTCATGGCGTCGGTTATAACTTGCTGTTCAGATACGGAAACAATCCAGGGGTGCCGATCCTTTATCCTTGGAATTCTGTCTAATTATCCGGTTCCTGCGGATATATTGCGCTTAAGACTGTTAAAGGGGTGGGCCGAGCCACGAGCTCTCAGATTCTATTCTCAGAACGAGCCCATTCCTACAACCACCACGTAAAGTGACTATTTACAGAAGTGATATGATTTATAAACACTGTATTTTTTTTATTTCCATTGACGGCTGTTAAATGTGATGGGTCCGTATGGACATGAAATTCTTATGTGATTAAATGATGTACCATTCCTTAAAGGAATCAACCATAGAAAATATATCATGATAAACAGGGCCACTTACTATTGATCCAGGCACAGACGTTGGTAACTTTCTTATATTGGTTATCCATGGCCTTTTTAAATTATGCTTATGAGCCAATGTGCTTCCAGGGGTTTTCCCAGCGCCCTCTGGTGCTGAGGTTTCACAGTCCCCCTCGGCTTGGCACTACCCTCAACACTGCGGAAAGGGGGCCAGCACTCTGAACAGTTTAAACGCGTGAATCTACAGACACAGGGGGGACTCTGGTTAACCTGCCCTACTCATTAACATAATTTAATTTAAAAAGTTTGAGAAGGAAGGCGGGCCATGGATAACCAATATAAGTAGATTACCAATCGTCAAGGATGCCTGGATTCTGGTTAGTGCCCCCTGTTATCATGATGGATTCGTATTGATAATTTTCCTTAAGCAGTCAATCCTTAAAAAGGGTTTGTACCAAGTTTTTTTTTTTTTTGTTCGTTACCGACCAATGGAGAGTAGGGAAATTGATAGAGTTGAAGAACAACATGCTCAACTTCGGAGCTTCATCGCGTCTGAGTACTGAGATGGACCAATTGCCAGACGCTGTTATAGTATTGAATGGAGGGCAGGATAATGCTTGGTCTTCAATCCATCACATTATGAGAGCGGATCAGTGGGGTTCCAGGAGTTGCACCCCAACCCAGCAGGGGCTTCCTCAATTCTGTGGAAAGGGAAGACGAACTATAAAAATTTAGTACAAGTATAGAATATACTGCGTCCGATCCCCGGCCCTGTTATATTGGTTAATCTTTCCATGATACTTGCTCAGACGTTGGTCTGCGGGAGGAATGATGTGATGTGGGGGAGGGGAATTATTAAGTCTTTATATCATCTAATTATAAAGTCATTGGATAAAGATCTGAGTGGTTTTGCCGCACTATATTCATGTAACAGCACTTCAGTGGCTATAAACACTGTTTTCTATGCTCACCCATTCGCTGGTTTGCATGTATCAGACATTAGGTGACAGACACAAGAGTTGTCTCCTCCAAGATTTAGCAATTACCCTCTAAACAAGGATAATCATGTTCTGGGTTCTTGTAGGTCACCACCGTGGACCGATTTCAGGGACAGGCAGAAACGATATATATCTTGTCACTTGTCAGAACCAAGGCGTGTGGGTCAACTGAGGTACAGCAGGAAAAACAGAGCTCCCACTGTGTGCACAGTATGTGTAATTTGGTAGAACCTCTATGAAGGGAGGACCACCCCCCCCTTATCCGAGTAGATAGATTGCTAGCTATGCATTATACCAACATGGACCATAACATACAGATGACATGTAGCAATGTATTATTTTGGCTTCAGTTATGACTTTTGGAGATAAACTCTGATGAAGCCGGCTGGTCCAGGTATCGGTACCGTTTATGGATGTGAATGGCTGGGTGTATTCGTAAGAGGTGTGAACGACATTTATCCTGAGAGATTGTGAAGTGTTGACACCATATTGTTTAGAAGAGGCTTGTTGGGCAGATGTGTCATTTTCTCAGTCCGGGCGCTTGAGGTCCCTCTGGGATTGCATGTTGTTGATGTCAGGCACACAAGCATCTGCTCCTTGTCGTTGTCTTTAATGGGGATGATCTGAGGCACCGTAGGAATTCTGGAAGTTTTTTTTTTTTTTAATCACAACAATATGGGTAGCCGTCTGCTCCATTAGTCTGATGGTAGAGCAACGAGGGGGTCGACAGAGGTACGTGGACCCCATCAGACCCTGTTTTCGGGATCTGGGGGGGGCTTGGCCGGAAGACACCACGATCAGCAAGTTAGGCCCTACCATGGAAGGCCTCCTAACTCTTTGTTTGCGGGAAAACCCTGTAATACTATTCTGTACTTCTCAAAAATTGTCCATATGATCCTGCGGGTGGTTCTAGTGAGGATGAACAAAGTCGCTCTACTTTGTGAGTGCATTGAAAAAAGGTTCCAAGATCCTCATTGTCAGGAAGCACGAAGAGAATGATGAGGCGAGGATTGATGATTATTCTGCTCTGGTGTCTCCTGTATTACTATGCTGTGACCTGGGGTCTCCTGATGAGGCTGGGTCCTGATTACTATGCTGTGCCTGGGGTCTCACTTGTATTACTAGATGTCGCCTGGGGTCTCCTGTATTACTATGGCTGGCCCGGGGGTTCTGATGCTGTGGCCTGGTCTTTTACTATGCTGGGCCTGGGGTATCTTATTACATGAGTGGGCACTGGGGTCTTCCTATATTACTATGCTGTGCCCTGGAGGTCTCTATAGTATATGCTGGCCCGGGTGTCTCTATTTACTATGCTGTGCCCTGGGGGTCTCATTATTACTATGCTGGCCCTGGGGTGGTCTCCTGTATAGTACTATGCTGGCCCTGGGGGTCTCCTGTATACTATGCGGGCCGGGGGTCTCCTGTATTACTATGCGGGCCCCTGGGGGTCTCCTTGAATTATATGCTGGCCTGGGGGTCTCTTTATTACTGATGCTGGCCCTGGGGGTCCCTGTATATATGCTGGGCCCTGGGGGTCTCGTGTATTATATGCTGGACCCTGGGGGTCTGCCTGATTACTATGCGGGGCCCTGGGGGGTCTCCCTGATTATATGTTTCGCCATGGGGGTCTCCTGTATTACTATGCTGGGGCCCTGGTGGGTCTCCTGTATACTAGCTGGGCCCTGGGGGTCTCCTGTAGACTATGCGGCCCTGGGCGGTATAATGCGTGCCCGGGGTCTCATGTATATAGAGCTGTGCTCCGGGGATCCTGTATACTATGCTGGGCCCTGGGGGTCTTCCTGTTATTAACTATGCTGGCCTGGGGTCTCCGTATATGATATGCTGTGTCCTAGGGTCCTTCCTAGTTACTGACTGCTGCGCCTGGGGGTCTCCTGCTATGTTACTATGCTGTCGGACCCTGGGGGTCTCCTATATTACTATGCTGTGCCTGGGTCTCCTATATTACTATGCGGCCTGGGGGTCTGTTACTCTGCGTGCCCTGGGTCACTATTTACTATGCTGGGCCCTGGGGGTTCTCGATTGACTATGCTGGCACTGGGGGCTTCCTGTATGACTTGCTGGGCACTGGGGGTCTACTGTATTAACTATGTTGAGCCCGGGGGTCTCCTGTAGTACTATGCTGGCGCCACTGGGGGGTCTCCTGTATTACTATGCGGTGGCCCTGGGGGTATCCTTGTTTTTTACATGCTGCGGCCTGGGGGTTCCTGTATTACTATGCTGGGCCCGGGGGTCTCCTGTATTACTATCGCCCGCGGGGGTTCATTATCTTGGCTGGGCCGGGGGTCTACGTGTAGCCCTGTCTCCTATTGACTAGCGGCCCTGGGGGTATCCTGATTACTATGCTGGGCCGGGCTGGGGTCTCCTGATTACTATGCTGGGCACCTGGGGGGTCTCCTGTTATACTAGCTGGGCCCTGGGGGTTCCGTATTACTATGCTGTGACCGTGGGTCTCCTGTATTCTTATGTCTGTGCCTGGGGGTCTCTGGAATTACTAGCTGTGCCTGGGGGTCTACGGTATACTATGGCTGTGCCTGGGGGTCTCATGTATTTACATGCTGGTCTCTCTATGGTATTACTGTGCTCTGCTTGTGGTATCTCTCTGTATGTACTGTCTCTGCTTGGGGTTTCTTTCTTGTATTATGTGCACTGATCTGGGCCTGATTACAGCTGCTGTCTTGATTTAATACTTGCCTGCTCGGGGTCTCTCTGTATACTGTGCTACTGACTTCGGGGGATTCTCTCTTGTATCGAGCTCTGCTTGGGGTCTTCGTGTATTACTGAGCTATGCTCTGTGTGAGATCTGCTCTGGGGTATCCCTTTTACTGTGCTCTGCTCTGGGGTCTCGCTTGTATTACTGGCTCTGCTCTGGGGTCTCTCTGTATTATGATGCTCTGTCTGGTGTCTCTTCTGTATTACTGTACTCTGCTTCTGGGTCTTCTCTTGTATTACTGTACTCTGCTCTGGGGTCTCTCTTGTATTACTGTGCTCTGATCTGGGGTCTCTCTGTATGTACTGTGCTCTGCTCTAGGGTCTATCTTTATTACGTGCTCTTGCTCTGGGTCTCCTGTATTACTGTGCCTGTTCTGGGGTTCGCTCTCTGTATTACTGGTGCTCTGCTCTAGGGGTCTCTCTTGGATATGTGCTCGCATCTGGGGTCTCTTGTAGTACTGTGCTACTGCCTGGTGGTCTCTCTTGTATTGGGTTCCACAGACTTTACTCTGGCTACTCGGGGAGGACATAAAACTCACAAAGTTTGATACCCAATTTCTCCAAAGTATGAGGATGCCACCATTGTGGTGGGGCGTGAGCGTTGCCCACGGGCCGGGGGATAGAGGGAAGGCGCAATAGAAAAAGATCTGCCAATTACACGGCTATAAAATGTTTTTTTTTTTGGTAATTTGAACATAGGGGGGTAATAGCTAATAATCAGTTGTAGTTAACTCTTCTTGGTGGTGGTTAAAAAAATTATTAATTTTCTTTATGGTTATTCATCATTTTTCTGGGACATTCACGTCATAAAAAATAATTTAACTCTTTCTGGGTTTTCCCATTCCATGATTACGGCAATACCCCATTTTCTTTAGGTTTATTTGGGGGGCTTTTTTATGGTAAACTGTTTGCAGGAATATAGAACTCATTTGTGAGTAGGATTTCCTTGTTTGGCTCGCTAAGTAAACAATGGCAGAAACATTTATTTTTTCATATATTGTTTCGTTCGAGCTGTGTTAGGCTTATTTTTTGAGGGAACAAGCGTTGTACTTTTTCTTAGATATGTTGGGGTAAAGTTTTACTTTTCTATACCCTTTTATGCTGTGCTTTTTATGCGGTCACAAAAGTGAAAATGTCATAATTTTTGTGAGGTATTTTTTGTGTTTTTTTACGGAGTCACTGTAGGTTTAGTGACAATTTATTTTATTGGAGAGGTTGGTCACGGACGTTTTGTACCCAATATGTTTTAACAATTTTTTTGTTTATTTCACTTTATTTTTAACTTTTTTTTTTACTATAACAAGGGAAAAAGTATGCAGTCGGTAACAAGTACTCCGCCCGGTACACACACCAAATGAGGACGACCCTTGGTCCTAATGTGCACGGATCCGGTAGGAGGAGCATGGACCGTAGGGACACAGCAAAACAAGGCATTAAGCCATAATTCCAGCACAAAAAGGTGGAGAGGTAAAAGGATATGTCATTATTGTTCAAGGATTAAAAACTCCATACAGGAATCACAGGCGGGTCAAAGACCGAACGCGTTTCGGACACAAGTGTCTTTATCAAGGTACCACCAAAACATATGGACTTCTTAAGCGACGTGTCCAAGACAGCTGAGCCCCGTGTCGCAGAGACGTCTGGTCCGTGACCGGATGCCGATTGGACCGGAGGTCCCCAAATCAGTATACATACAAATCCCCATTATGATAAAAAAACATCAGCAAGTTTGGCGCGTAACAAATGGAGAAGGTACAATTTCGTATGTGATTAGGCCACATATTACTTAACGCACTGAACCAAGCATTAGTATACTCGTGTACGACAAGAGAGACTGAAGAGCAATACCAGATCGACGAATGACCAAAAAGTGGGAATGAGCTAATGTGTAGGATTATGACTGACATTTGTCAAATTTGTTAACATTAACAGTTTGTCACATTTAACATTTGTCAAACATTTAACTTGTCAACATGTGTCAAACTTGCCCAAACACTTGCCAACATTTGTTACATTTTTAATGTTCATACAAATGTTGGCAAGTGTTGACACATTGAAATGGTGACAGGTGCAAATGTTGCACAAATGTTGACGTTGCAAATGTCAGTCATACCTACACATGGATCATTCCCAGTTTTGGTCATTCATGTCGATACTGGGAGGCCTCCTGTCAGTCCTCTTGATAACAAGATATATCTATGATTTGTTTTCGAGTGCTTTGAAGAATATTTTGGCCGTATCACATACGAAATTTGTATGATCTTCACGTATGTATCCGCGCAAACTTTGCGTTTTTTTCTAATAATGTATGTGTTTTATTAATCTATTTTGACTCCGGTCCAATCGGCTCCGGTCACGTGCCCGCTTTCAGCGAAACGGGGCGGAAGCTTCTTGGACACGGTCTTAAATGTAATCCATATGTGGTGTGTGTTAGACCATTTGATAAAGGACAGCGTTGGTCGAAAGCGGTCGGGCTTGTGACGCCGCCTTGTGATGTCCGTATGGAGGTTTTAATCCTGTGAACATAAAGATATCTTTTCCCTTCACCATTTTGTGGCTGGAATTGGCTATAGCCTTTGTTTGCTGTTTTTTTTTATGTTTATTTTGTACAAGGGTGGGGGATGGGACATGAACAAGTGATCATGTTGATCACTTGTCATTGTAATATACTGCAATACATAATGTTACATAGTCAGCCGAGGCATCTGCATAGGCTGACAGATGCACTGTTAGATAGTGCACAGTGCTAGTGCACTGCAGGTACTAAAGGTAGCCCTGGGGTCCTGATCAGAAAACGGGTTGCCCCCATGGTAAGGATTGGGCACCTCATCTGCCGCATATGGACCCAAGGATTATAGGGCTAACAAGCCGGGATCGCTATGTCGCGATCCTGCGGGGTTACTTCGGGATCCGGCTACGCGCACCGCCGGGATCCACGCGATCGCCATGGCGTGATGCCACGTCAAGGTGCGGCGAAAGACCCGATCTATGACGGAGTATCAAGTCCAAGGTGCAGAAAGGAGTTAAAAGCTGACTAAAAATTTGTTTAAACTACTCTGTCACCAAAGCCTGTTCAAGAAGGAAGACTAAGGGTAATTACTGTTTTTATGTGTAAAATTTGGTTAGAGACCGTAACAACTGTAAGTATGTTCACATGGCAGACTTCTATATATCCAGTGTAATTCTCCCCTTTCATGTTCAATAGTGAGAGGATTTTGGATAGGAAATGTGTGGTGCAAATTTTACTATGTGAATCTATCACATAACCACACAATTTATACAACCGAATTACAAGCCACAATTACAGATTACACCACACCACACCTATGGGGGATATTTAACAGGGCCTTGCGCCAGTCAGTAGCCAGAGGCCCTGAAATAATTTGCGAAGCTAGCTTATGCTAGTAGCACATTGCTGTATTTAACCCAATTGCCACGTTCAAGGCGGGGGGCGTGAGAGGGGCTTTGAGGGGCGGTGCAAGGCAGCAGCGTTTGGTGGTTAAATCCCTATAGGTTTAAACTGCATATACTTTGTATCGCTATTTATTAAAGCTTACTATTATGCAGCCACACTACACGTTACCCCCTTAACGCCCCTTGGCCATTAGTGGTCATAACGTCGCATGCTTGTACATTATCCGGTGATTTTGGGAGCGGTTTTTTTTGTGAGCAATTGTTACTTCTGTATGTTGAGAAATACTTTAAGCAATATATTAGTATTATTTATTGAAAAAATTAAATGGAAATTTGGCGGAAAAAAAGTATGAAAAAAAATATGTTTTCCAAATCAAAAATGTTCTTACTTTTTGGAAGTGTAGTCATATCACCACAATCGTTTTGTTTGGAGGCTTATAACTTTAGGTGTGATTTTTAAACTTTAGAAGGCCCATTTGGATTAGAAACCCCCCCACAAATGACACCATTTTAGAAATTGCATCCGTCAAAAATATTTAAAATGAATTTTATATTAACAATACTTCATGTAAACTAAAATTACACCTTCACATGGGATCAAGGGAAAATGCATTTAACAATGTTTAGTGAAGCCAATAACCATTTTGTCACTAAATGCTGTCTATGAAGGCACAGGTAGGCACTGGGAGGGAAAAGAGGCGTTTGATTAGTCTTGGAGGCAAATAGGGCTGAAAAAGTTGTCCTGTGTCAGGATCCATTTTAGAGAGCACTAGTGCTGTCAGGCTAAAGGGCCCCTTACCTGCCAAGCATAGGACAGTTTTAAAGTTTATTTACTTGAACAGCTTAAATATTTTGGTGTTCATGAACTTCCAAACTGTCGAGCCTTCAGGTTATAGGGCCCCTAGCCTGACAGCAACAGTCTCTGGAAATTATTCCAACCAAATGTTCATAAAAATTGTGCATTAGTTTATGCCATGTATGACTTTTTATATATTCTTTGTGTTTTTCTCAGCATGAATTTTTTCACTGTTTATTTATTAAATGTTAAAAAGAAACTATTGCAAATACGTATATAGTAGAAATGTTACTTGGGTTATTTCTAGCAGTGTTTTATGTTTCACAAATAACAAAATTAAAGTAGTTATATGTGCAAAAGTTGTTAAAAAGTCTGAGACCATCCTATATAGTGCCCACATTCTTTCTACAATTCTTTTTATATTAGTTCCTTATGGTTTGACGGTTTCTGTGGAAGTCATAGGAACTGGCAAGATAAACATTGATATAAGTGCGCACTTGAAAAGATTTTATATATTCGATCATAATTTGTCGTATTTTGGCCCCAAAGGTGTTTGATTAAAATTGGCCCCGAAAAGGAAAAATTTGAAAATTTTCTCAAAAAAGCCACCCAAATTTTTTTAAGCCATAAGGGAGAAAGCTGAAACAACCCCAAAAATGTTGTAAAACTATTTCTCCCACTGTAGAATTGCCCCACACGTGCATATAAAATGTTGTATGGGCGTACGCAGTAGGTGTTGTGGTGGGTTCAAGAGATGTTCAAAAAGAAGGAAGAGAAAGAAAAAAGAAGAGTTAGAAGAAAAGAAGAAAGAAAAAAAGAAGAAAGAGAAGAAGAAAAAATTGGGTGGTTGCTTCAGGGGCCAAGTTTACGTGAGGCAACAAGTGGAGTCCCCAAAATAAGACTATTAATGGACCAGTCACAGTCAGTAAGAGGGCTTTTTGTATGTAAAATCATCTTGTACTATGGGAAAACTTTATAGGAGAGAGAAAATGATGGGGCATGTGACGGTAATGAGTAGAATACAGCCTGCAGCACTGGGACTGGGTTTGAAGTCCCAGTCAACCTTGCAAAGAGAGGTATGTTGCGCCATGTTTGCATGGGTTTCCTACTGGGGGCATGTGTGGGTTACCTATTCTACTGGGAGGAATGTACTGGGGCTATAATATCTACCTGGAGGCATGTATGGGATACCTATCTACCTGGAGGAATGTACTGGGCTACCACTAATGGGAGGCATGTGCATGGGGATACCTATCTACTGGGAGGCATTGCTTTGGCTACTATTTCGGGAAGCATGGGCGTGGCTACAGATCTTCGGCGAAGCATGGTTGCTGTGGCTTCCTGTATACTGGGGGGAGGGGGGGGGCGGGGGAAGGGGCACATGTCTGTGGGCTAACACTGGGATGGTGGGATGTGCTGTCGGCAACCTATCTACTGGGTAATGGCTTGAGCAACTACTTCTGGGAGGGCATGTGCTGCGCTGGCTACCTATCTTCTGGGAAAGCATGTGGGGGGGGCTGACCTATCTTGGTGATGAACCATAGTGGCACTGGTGAGGACTCGCTGTATACTGGGGTGCCCAGGATAGCATGATGGGAACTACACAGCTGAGCAAGTTCCACCTTTTTGTGCTGGAATTATGGCTATATGCCTTTGTTTGCTGTTTTTTTTTTACTGTTTTATTTTGTCCCAGGGTGGGACATGAACAAGTGATCATTTGATCACTTGTTCATTGTAATATACTGCAATACTAATGTTACATAGTCAGCCTATGCATTCTGCATAGGCTGACAGCTGCACTGTTAGATCGTGCACAGTGCTAGTGCACTGCAGGTACTACAGGTAGCCCTGGGGTCCTGATCAGAACTCAGGGTTGCCATGGTAAGGATTGGCACCTCCGTGCCCTGCCTATGACCACGGCATCTATAGGGCTAAACAGCCGGGATCGCGATAGTCGCGATCCTGCGGGTTACTGCGGGATCCCGGCTACCGCGCACCGCCGGGATCCCACGGCGATCGCCATGGCGTGATGCAACGTCAAGGTGCGGGAACGACCCGCATCCTATGACGTAGTATCACGTCAAGGTGCAGAAAGGAGTTAAACAGCTGCTAAATTTGTTAAAATACTCTGTCACCAAAGCCTTTTCAGAAGGAATCACTAAGGGGTAATTACTGTTTTCTATGTGTAAACAAGGGGTAATTACTGTTTTCTATGTGTAAACATTTGTTTATAGACCGTACACATTACTGTAAGTATGTTCACATGGCAGAATATTCTATATATCCAGTGTAATTCTCCCTTTCATTTCAATAGGAGAGGATTTTGGCTAGGAAATGTGTGTGCAAATCTACTATGTGAATATATCACATACACACCAATTTATACACACGCATTACAAGCCACACTTACCGTATATTCCGGCGTATAAGACGACCTGGTGTATAAGACGACCCCCCTACTTTCCTGTTTAAAATATATACGCGGAAGATTATCGCCGTATCGACGATCACCCTTGTGTCCAACTCATATCCAAAACCACCGGTAAAAATTAAAAAAAAAAAAAAAAACTTTGAATTTAACATGTCCTTGTTTTTATGTAATTCTTATGACATGCCGTATATATAGCAGGAAAATCGATGGTCGCTCAAAATCATGCACTGCCATACAAACAACAAACCTCACCACGTACAACACACCTCTCCACTCGTAATAGGAATCACAGTCCGTCCAACGCACAGCCCCCAGTAGGTATATCAGCACGAGCCCCAGTATATACAGCCAGCCCCCATTGCCCCCCAGTAGTATACAGCACTGCCCCCGTATTATACCAGCCCATCCCCCAGTAGTATACACCAGCTCACATGGATGCCCAGGCCCAGTAAGATACAGCCCGTATATACAGCACAGCCCCCATAGTATACGCACGATGCCCCAGTAGTACAGCACTGCCCACCCAGTAGTATCAGCAGCTGCCCACCAGTAGTAGTACAGCACTGCCCCGCCATGTATAAACAGAGCACTGCCCCCCAGTATATAACAGCACTCTAGCCCCGTTAGTATACAGCACTGCCGCCCCAGTAGTAATCAGCACTGCCCCATAATTGCCGCCATTATACACAGCCACAAAACTAAATAAACTTATATACTCACCTCCGGGTGCCCTCCGATTTGGGCGGCGCTGCTCGTCCCTCCATGGCGAGCTTCCAGCTTCGTTCTTCTTTTGTTCTTCTGCTGGGCGCCGCCATTGTGATTCTTTTCCCGTCAGGCGCCTAGTATGACCGCTCTGCTGCTTGACGTCTACTAGGTCGCCGACCCGGGGAAAATGGCGTCGCCCAGAGAAGAAAGAAACGGCGCGGAAGACTGAAGACATGCACAGCGCGGACATCTGGCCAAGCGTAGGTGATCTTTCCCCCCGATGTCCTTTTTGAGGCTGCGGCACCTCGTCGTGCAAACAACCCCGTCGGTGCTAGTCACGATCGGGGTTGTTAGCCGGTTAAGCGTCTTTGCTGCATATGCAGCAAGACTTACCGGCTATGGATGAGGGCTAGCCTCCTGAGCCCTCTCCATCCGCCGTAATAAGACGACTTACCGGCGGATATGACTGACCCCAGAGAAGACAGAAGATTTTTCTGTCTTCAAAAGTCGTCGCTTATACGCCGGTATATAACGGTACATATATACACACACCACACACTATGGGGGATATTTAACAGGGCCTCTGCGCCACGTCAGTAGCCTAGATGCCCTGAAATAATTGCGAATGCTAGCTTATTGCTAGCACTTGCTGTTATTTAACCCAATCTGCCACGTTCACGCGTGGGGCGTGAAGGGGCTTTGAGGGGCTGTGCAAGAGCAGCAGCGTTTGGTAAATATCCTCCTATAGGTTTAACTTGCATATACTTGTATGCTATACCCCAGAGCAGAGCACAGTAATACAAGAGAGACCCCAGAGCAGAGCGCAGTAATACAAGAGAGACCCCAGAGCAGAGTACAGTAATACAAGAGAGACCCCAGAGCAGAGCACATTAATACAAGAGAGACCCCAGAGCAGAGCACAGTAATACAAGAGAGACCCCAGAGCAGAGCACAGTAATACAAGAGAGACCCCAGAGCCGAGTACAGTAATACAAGAGAGACCCCAGAGCAGAGCACAGTAATACAAGAGAGACCAGCATAGTAATACAGGAGACCCCCAGGGCACAGCATAGTAATACAGGAGACCCCCAGGGCACAGCATAGTAAATACAGGAGACCCCAGGGCACAGCATAGTAATACAGGAGACCCCCAGGGCACAGCATAGTAATACAGGAGACCCGCAGGGCGCGGCATAGTAATACAGGAGACCCCAGGACACAGCATAGTAATACAGGAGACCCCCAGGGCACAGCATAGTAATACAGGAGACCCCCAGGGCACAGCATAGTAATACAGGAGACCCCCAGGGCACAGCATAGTAATATAGGAGACCCCCAGGGCACAGCATAGTAATATAGGAGACCCCCAGGGCACAGCATAGTAATACAGGAGACCCCCAGGGCACAGCATAGTAATACAGGAGACCCCAGGGCACAGCATAGTAATACAGGAGACCCCCAGGGCACAGCATAGTAATACAGGAGACCCCCAGGGCCCAGCATAGTAATACAGGAGACCCCCAGGGCACAGCATAGTAATACAGGAGACCCCCAGGGCACAGCATAGTAATACAGGAGACCCCAGGGCACAGCATAGTAATATAGGAGACCCCCAGGGCACAGCATAGTAATATAGGAGACCCCAGGGCACAGCATAGTAATACAGGAGACCCCCAGGGCCCAGCATAGTAATACAGGAGACCCGCAGGGCGCAGCATAGTAATACAGGAGACCCCAGGACACAGCATAGTAAATACAGGAGACCCGCAGGGCGCAGCATAGTAATACAGGAGACCCCCAGGGCCCGGCATAGTAATACAGGAGACCCGCAGGGCGCAGCATAGTAATACAGGAGACCCCAGGACACAGCATAGTAATACAGGAGACCCTAGAGCAGAAAATAATAATCCTCGCCTCATCATTCCTCTTCTGCTTCCTGGACCACTGAGGAGTCTGGACCTTTTTTCATGCACTGCACAAAGTAGAGGCGAATTTGTTCATCCCTCACTAGAACCAGCAGGATCATATGGGACAATTTTGAGAAGTACAGAATAGTATTAAAGGGGTTTTCCCGCAAACAAAAGAGTTAGGCCCTATCCATGGGATAGGGTCTAACTTGCTGATCAGTGGTGGTCTCCGTGCCAAGCCCCCCACAGATCACGAAAACGAGGGGTCTGATGGGGTCCCACGTACCTCTGTCGGACCCCTCGTTGCTCCATCAGACTAATGGAGCAGACGGCTACACATTTTGTTGATTAAAAAAAAAAAAAAACTTCCAGAAATTCCAACGGTGCCTCAGATCATCCCAATAAGACGACAAGGAGCAGATGCTTGTGTGCTGACATCATACAAACAGTGCAAAGCAGACGGGATCCTCAGCGCCCGGACTGAGAAATGACACATCTGCCCAAAGCCTCTTCTAAACAATATGGTGTCAACACTTCACAATCTCTCAGGATAAATGTTCTGTTCACACCTCTGACGAAATATGCACAAGCCGTTCACATCCATAAACGGACCGATACTGGACGAGCCGGCTTCAGCAAGTTTATTCCAAAAAAGTCATAAACTGGAGGTGAAATAATACATTGCAAACATGTAATCTGTATGTATATGGTCAGGTGTTATAATGCATAGCTAGCAAATCTGGTCCGGATAAGGGGTGGGGTGGTCCTCTCATAGAGGTTCTACCAAAATATACACATACTGTGCAACAGTGGGAGCTTCTGGTTTTGCCGGCTTACCTCAGGTGACCCACAGCCTTGGTTCTGACAAGTGACAAGATGATATAGTCGTTCTGCTGTCCCTGGAATCGGTCCACGGTGGTGACCTACAAGAACACAGACATGATTATCCTTGTTTTAGAGGGTAATGCTGAATCTTGGAAGGAGACAACATCTTGGTGTCTGTCACCTAATGTCTGATAATGCAATGACAAGAATGGTGAGTCAATAGAAAAAGTGTTATAGCCACTTGAAGTGCTTGTTTAACATTGAATATTGCGGCAAAACCACTTCAGATCTTATCCAAAATGACTTTATAATTAGATGAAATGATATAAAAGGACTTAATAATTCCCTCCCCCACATCACATCAATTCCTGCAGACCAAACGTCTGAGCAAGTATGCATGGAAAGAATTATACCAATATAACAGGGGCAGGGACCGGAGCAAGTATATTCTATTAAAGGGGTAGTACCAAATTTTATAGTTCTTCCCTTTCCACAAGATAGAGGAAGCTAACTGATGGGTTGGGGTGCAACCACTGGAACCCCCACTGTTCCAGCTCTCAATAAGTGATGCATTGGCAGACCAAGCATGTATCATGCTGCTCCATTCACTACTACACAAACGTCTGCAATTGTCCATCTCCTGTACTCAGACAGCGAATGAAGCAGCAAGTTGAGCATGTTGTTCTTCCACTCTATTCATCAGCCTTACTCTCATTGGTCGGTACAAAAGAAAAATAAAATTGGTACAACCCCTTTAAGGATGACTGCTTTAAAGGAAATTATCATAAAAATCCATCATGATAAACCAGGGGCACTAACCAGATCCAGGCACCTTGACGGTGGTAATCTTCTTATATTGGTTATCCATGGCCGCCCTCCTTCTAAAACGTTGAAAATTATGCTAATGAGTAGGCAGGGTTACCAGAGCCCCCCTGTACTGTAGATTCACAGGCTGTTAAACTGTTCAGGAGTGCTGCCCCCCTTTCCGAGTGTGAGGGTAGTGCCAAGGGAGCAGGGGGAGCCTGTGAAACCCCATCACGGAGAGGCTCTGGGAAAACCCCTGGAAGCACTTTTGGCTCATAAGCATAATTTAAAAAGGCCATGGATAACCAATATAAGAAGATTACCACAGTCACGGTGCCTGGATCAATGAGTAAGTGTCCCTGGTTTATCATGATGAGTTTTCTATGGTAGATTCCTTTAAGGATGGGTACATCATTTAATCACGAAGAATTTCATGTCAATACGGACCCATCACATGTAACAGCGCAATAGGAAAATAAAAAAAATACAGTGTTTAATTAAATCAATTCACTTCTGTAAATAAGTCACTTTACGTAGGTGGTTGTAGGATGGGCTCGTTCTGAGAATAGAATCTGAGCTCGTGTTAATCAGGCGACCCCTTTAACAGGTCATTAAAGCGCAAATATAATCCGCAGGAAACCGGAAATAATTAGCAGCATTCCTAAGGAATAAGGAGTCGGCACCATCTGGATGTTTACAGTATCTGACAGCAAGTTATAACCGACCCATGAATGATTCTTAGAAGATACCGGGCTGGTGATGTCACTACCTACCTTACTGGGCTGGCCAATCACAGGGTTCTTGCCGCAGCGCTGGTTGATGATGTCACGGATGAGATGCTTCTGTCCGTTGTATGTGGTCAGGATGCTGATGCGATTGGCAGGATATCCCAGCAGGCGCATGTACATGAACAAGGCTACTGCATACTCCGCCTCAGCCAGATTCTGCAAAGTGACGAGTCTTATTAGTGTCCTATGTATAGTGTATACGTATATCATGGATCCAAAACTATCAAAGTGCAGGGGGAAAAAAAAGCTGTAAACTATTTGTTTTCAGCACCGACTGCTATATAAACACATGAGGGGTCACTAGAACCGGAAGAAGAGCATCTACTGGAAGCAGGGTCAGCTCCAAGTTTCAGTAGGCCCCTGGGCGACAGAGCCTCAGTGGGCCCCTTTGCAGTGAACTCACATGGCGGCATTAAAAAAAACTGAAACTAAAACTCTCTCTTGTTTCCTAAAATATTCCCTAGTTTATCATACAGCCCACTCATGGTTAATTTATATAAAGCCTCCGCACCCCCATGGATTCCTTATGTACAGCCTAATGTGGGACCCCCCCAAGCAGCTCCGGGCCCCGGCATTTGCACTTGGACTTTGACTGGAAACCAAATGGTGATCTTTACCTGGTAAAAGTAGGGATTGGGCTCAGACTCTCCCACTCCATTAAAGTCTTCCACGTTGATAAGTTGGAAGTCGTACTGTAACCCCGCGTTGGCTGCTCTGAACTCCGGCAGCAGCTGCACATGAGGAAGGTTCCCCAAACTCTTGTAGCGCCAGTTGTACAGATTACACAGGCTAAAATAGAGGTAACAATAGGAAGATTGGTTTTACATATGGCTGGCTGGTTAAAAGACCAGAATTAAAGGGAATCTGTCACCACATTTTTTCACAAACACAGCTAGTGACAGGTTCCCATAGAGCCCTATTAACTAAATGCTGCCCTTCTTTTCGCTAAAAATGGTTTCCTTCACAGGCTCTGAACTTTGTTATGTTCCCTAGCATATAGCCAGAGTCAGAGGGGACATGTCTGCCCATCCTCATTCACCTTTACTCCTCGCCATGCCCTATTGTCTCCTTCTCACCATTCAGCAGCTCATGTCATCTAACCAGGGTGATGTCATCTACGGTCCTTAACCCACTGAAATATGCAAAATCTACTACATGCATGTATCTGATCACATGAAATCACCTTCTACTCCTCCCCATGCCTCCATGGAGGCATTCTGTGATTTCATGTGATCAGATACATACATGGGGAAAATTATGTAAATATTAGTGGGTAAAGGACCTTAGATGACATCACTGACTGGCGAGAAGACGACATAGGACATGGGGAGATGTGGAAGTGAGTGGAAATGGGAGGGGCCACTGAACACAGCCAAATAGGACACGCCTGCTGGAATCTGGCTGTATGCCAAGTAAGATGACAGTTGATTTTATGGGGATTTGAGGGAAACAATTTTTAGCTAAAAGAAGGCTGTCATTTAGTTAAAAGGACTCTATGGGAACCTGTCACTAGCTGTGTTTGAGAAAAATGTCATAGCAGGTTCCTTTTAAGTAAAAAGAACAAAGTGAAACTTGTTCTACCTCGCTCTGGCTCTTCCTTGGGCGTCGAGGTCCACAGTGGGCACTCCAAGTCTAACAAACCGAGTGAAAAGTGACTGCTCCATGTTGGAATATTTCTGGAAGGCCATGTTTTTGATCACAGGGGGCAACTGGTGATGGTCTCCAATCATAATCCATCGCTTTAACCGGCTGAAGCCGTCTTCTGGGTTCTAGAGAAGGTTTATAAAATATAAAATGTGACATATTAGATCTGACTTAGGGCCTTTTCACATCAAGTTTCCTGTCCTAACATATAGCTCTGACGTGAGGCTATGTTATAACATTGTAAAGTTTTTAGAGTATTAGGTTCCCTTGAAGTAACTATAATACAGGGAAAGTCACTAATATTACTCCACTAAACTACTAGACCCCTCAGGTAGTGTATGAATTGTCCCTTCTCAAATCCCCCCTTTCATATGAAATCTCCCTTGTTGTGAAATGAGCAGAAAAGAGTCATATTTGCCGGAGATGAGTCAAGTTAAGAGGCTACAGGGAGAATGTCCTTTCAGACACCCCCATTTTCTGATCTATAGCACCTAGAAACAAACTTGTTGTGTCTTACGAAAGATAAGATCTACAGAACGGGTGAGATTTCACATAAAAGAGGGGATTCTAGAAAGGACATTTCATACCCTACACGAGAGGGCTGCTATTTTGAAAAAAACAAAACAAAAAACAGGTTTTTGAAAATGGACATTGAAAACCTCCGATGGGCTCAGGGTGAGGAGAAAATTTAAAATTAAACAATTACTTACCCTGCTCTGGTACTTCCCATGCAATGAGTGGCTTCCTCAGATCCAGGACACCACTTCCTGGTGAAGCAGGTCTCGTGACCACACGCAACTCCCAGTTGGACACTGGGCCCGAAACCCGGAAGTACAAGAGCAATGGGGGAACCAAGAGCAGGATCGGGGTAAGGCTGCATTCACACTGCCGTATGGGGTAAGAATATATGGCATATATACGTCCCCCATAGACGTCAATGGGCGCATGGCGCTTTAGGGGACTATATTTTCTTGGAAGACGGTGCCGTTCCCTATGTTTCTCTATAGAGCGGTACAGCAGGCACACGTCAGTGTGAATGTAGCCTAAGTATGTGGGTTTTTTTTCCTTACCCTTGCAGCCCCCCCCCCTCTTGGGAGTTTTCCATTTAATAAAGGTGTGAATGTGCAGGTTTTCGAGTGTCCTATGACGACTTACTGATGGAACACACCAGGATGAATTGATTCAGAGGTCAATAAATAACCCGTGTGCACAAGATATGTAATTACATTTTCCATCCCCAACATTGGAAGCTCAGTAACAAGACACCGCCGTTTCCTTCTGTCTATGAACACTTCAGGTTAACCTCAGGATATCTAGCGCTGCATATTTAGCAACGCTGAAGTGCCTGCGTATAGGCTTTCGGGTCAACTGTTATGAGAGCATAGTTCAGGAGGTCAGAGGCTTGTATAGTGTACCTGCAGGAGGAGGGGGATGAAGGTCTCGATTTCCAGAATCTGAGCAGCTTCTTCCATCAGGATGTTATCATACTGCAGAGAAATGACAGGAACCAAGAGTCAGCAAGATCCCAGAGAGAACTTCAAGGTGACCGTCTACAGAACAGTCTGAAGCTGCAAAAACATCTGGGCCAATAACAAAATAAGCCATTTTTGTTGTGAATGCAGGTAACAATGCCAAACCAGTCTGCCCGAGGTTACCTTAAAATACCTCACACACAAAATCACTGGCCGGCATAGAAGACAACCTGTTACCGCCTAATTTATGATAATCAACAGCCCTGACCTCTAAGAAGTGATACGAAACTGATAGTCATTTATATATGGGTACAAGTATGCTATGGGTGCTGGCGTATTAAAAGAAATCTATCATTACTGTGGTAATCTTCTAAAATTAATTTTACAATTATGCTAATGAGCCTGAAGGGCTCCAGGCATTACCAAAGCTACTCCATGTTGTAGCTTCACAAGCTGTTACAGCACTTACCCCCTCCCTCTATCTGCTGTATTCTCACACAGTTGAAGGGGGAATAATTCCTGCACAGAGTAACAGCCTGTGAAGACACAGCACGAAGGAGCTCTAACAACGCCCCCCAAGAGCCCCTCAGGCTTGTTAGAATAATTATAAAAGTTGATTTTTTTTGAAGGAAGGAGGCCACGGATAGCAAATATAAGAAGATTACCACAGTCACATGCCTGGATCTATGAGTAAGTTACCCTGGTTTTTTTTATACTTGATGGTAGATTTCCTTTAAAACACATTATAAGGTTTCTTATAATCTAATTTTCTATGCACAGAATAAGGGTCCAAATTCGGGGGTGGAGGTGAATCAAGATGAAATCTGAGGTCCCTATAGAAGCCGGTGATGACCTGTCCTCATACAGGAGGACAGGAAAGTAGGACCGGTGATGAACCAGTAGGCTTTTAACCTTTATTTAGGACTACCCCTTTAAGAAACGCTTGGTGAGTTTTCAGAATTGACGACTGCTTTGAATTTTTCATGCCAGTCTCTCAAAATTTACCTTAAAACCCAGATCTACGAGGTCGTGACGCTTCAGAGCTGCATGCGTACAGGTCATTGCGATGATCTTCGCCTCCTTTACAAGAAGATATTTGGACCGGTCGAGGCCGCTGCGTAACAACTCAAAGGCCCGGAATTCCTGAAGAGATAGAAAAGTAAGTTGTCTCATCTCCGTATAGACTGTAAGCTCTTGTGGGCAGGGCCCTCATTCCTATTGTTTCATCTGACCAGGTTATTACTCTGTGAGGTCTTCTTTTGTTTGTATATGTCCCTCATGATCTGTGTAGCACTACAGAATATGATGGCGCTATATAAATAAAGATTTATTATTACAGCCTGCCTGTCCTTACACACAGTATTCATGATCTACCTGCAATATGTCGGATATGCAGCAGATCACATGCTTAAGGCTCAGGTTGTACAGTCCATCTAACGCTGCAGGTATATGCACAATACCCACCTCCAGCTGAGTGAATATTTTTTTAACGTGCCGGAAACATCCTTCAGCGATCTCCATGTCCTCCTCATAGGATCGGCCTTTGAATATAGGCTGAGGTGCGTTGGAGAAATATTGGTGGAATGGAAAGAACTTGGCAACGTCCCCGACATCCGGGGTTTGGGACGACTTGGTTTTAACTTTGCTCTGGTACGCCTCCCATCGGGACATTATCTGCAGATAATATGTATACAACATATTTGGTTTTATATATCAAATGAACTGTAGATGAAAGGAGCACTTCCGCACAAATGAGATTAGTGTGTCACAATTCTGGCACATGGAGGGGAGTCCTAAGTAGGAGACCCCTCATTATGACATCTTTATGCCCCAATATCACTATAGCTACGGGTGCAGATGAATACCAATAGGACCATTCCTTGTTATATGTCCTGTTCAAGTAAAAACTGATGGTTTGTGATCGGTCCCTGGCAGGTTGCTCCATACACCAGTGTTGAACTTTGTGTCTTTTGTACTTATTTTTACATATATTTCAAATTTCAGTGATTTCCTTCCTACCTGGTACAAAAAGAAGTGTCCGGCCGTCTCACAAGTATAGGACACATCTCCGGGGACCCCCAGACTCTCCTGAAGACGCCCCACTTCGTTCAGTAACTCCAGCCTCCGGGCCAGCACGTAATTCACTCGCCCGTACCTGGGAGATTAGAAGTCAATTATAGACACATCTAGATTTACGTTTACAATGACCAGAATCAAATAAAATTATTGCCCTAGGCAGCCACTTCATAACTATTCTAAAAGGGTTGTACTAAGTTATATTGTTATCCCTTTATCCACAGGCGTAATTGATGGACCATGCATACTTGTACTCTATTTAATACTATGGGATTGTAGGAAATTGCAGAGCACAGCGCTGAAGTATCTCCAGCAGTCCATTCAGTGCCAGAGATAATTCAGCACTGTGCTCTGCAACTCCAATAATATTGGAATGGCAGTAGGTATGCTTGAGCGTCTGCTCCATCCATTTATTAAGAATGGGACCTCCATTTTGGTGGGGGTCCCAGCAGTAGGACCCTCAATGCTCAAATTGTTTTCTTTCTCCTGTATATATCAGGGATAACAATCAAACTTTGTACAATCCCTGTAATTTGACTGGTACTCTGTCTCTCACAGAGAGTCTGCACACAATACAAAAGTAAGTGGCAGGAATGCTGAAACACATGATGAACATCCTGGGATTATTATTAAGGCAGTTAACGCACATGGACAACCCATGTAAAAGAGTGACTAACCCCTTCAAGCTGCATTAAAATATTCGGACAACCCTTCTAATCCATAAAATACACACATCTTCATAAGTAGCAAAAAAAAAATGACAAACTTGATATCCTTGGGTAAAGGATCTAAGCACGGTCTATAACTAGTCTATAGCTAGTCTGACATGACGCCAACTGCATGGCAATGAAGATGATCCCGGTGACCATTTATACGACGTCACTTATTTTTGCCTGTCCAACAATAACAATGTTCCTCCTTCTTATGTTCTCTGTGTAATAAAAGACTCTTTGTCTGGAGGCATCACCTGCTGAAGTCCTTCTCCGTCTCCAGCTCCTCCTCTCCGTGGCCCAGACGCAGGAGGTGCCTCTCGTCAATATCTAGGGCCATAATCTTCTCAAACAGCTGGTTGAGAGCCTGTAGATTGATAGGGACAGGAGGAGAGAGGTATTCACAGTCTGTATGTTGATGTTCTAGGAAAAGGGGGGGGAGGGGCAGAATGGGGAAGCATTGAGAAGAAACACACGGCAGAACTGATACTGTAGTAATCAGCTGGATACAAGGCGACAGATGGCAGTGGTCAGACCACCGGACCCACAGGAGGAGAGAACAAGCATCTACTCCAGATGGAAGTAGGGAAAGAAAGGAAAACATTGAGGAGAATCAACGTTACTTATTAAATATAAGACACTAAACATTCCTTGCTTTAGATACAAGATTTTATATCACTCCTAGGACTCCAAGATGATCTGGAACTTCTCAAGGCCGGGAGCAGAAGACCAAACACTGAGAAGTCCCAGGAAGCCGGTGATAGAAAGCATTTCATGCTGGAGACACATGCAGAGGAATAGACCCAGAACGTCTATGGAGAATATACTGCAACAACTCCAACTGTGAACCAATCCAGCAGAAAGCGCTGGTGCCGAATTCTGCAATTAGAATCTCCAGCAGTTGTCCTGACGATTATATACATCCCATTCACAACGCTGCGAATGTAAATGCACCAGCTAGGACAAAGACATTTCGCTACATCAATTTCAAATGTGCAGGTTTTTCAGTGTAGATGTGAAGCCTGTGCTATAAAAGGTTATGGGAATGATCTAGCCTTATTGCAAATATGATAGCAGGATATTATGACTGACAGTGCTGATTACAGTGATTGACAGCGACTGCTCCGATTACTCCTCCCACATACAGTGATTGGCAGTGGGAGTCGTGACTACCGCGCCCACACACAGTTATTGTCAGTGAGTTCCCTGATTAGGGTGATGTCACACGTGGCATTTTTAGGCCGTTTTTAGTTAGTGCGTTTTCAAATCGTAAAAACACATGCGTTAAAAACAGCATCTGTTTTTTTTAAAATGCAGGCGTTTTTGTCCGGTTTTACGAATTTGCGCAACTAAAAACGGACAAAAACGCATGCATTTAAAAAAACGGATGTGTTTTTAACGCATGCGTTTTTTACGATCTGAAAACGCACTAAAAACGGCCCAAAAATGCCATATGTGACATCATCCATACTTCTCCAACATGCAGTGATTTGCAGTGAAAATCCTGATTACCCCCCCCCCCTCCACACACACCCACACAGTGATTGGCAGAGAGTGTTCTGATTATCCCGCCACACACAGTGATTGGCAGTTAAAGTCCTGATTACCCAGCCCACACACAGTGATTGGCGGTGAGTGTTCTGAATACCTCGCCCACAGGTGAGTGTTCTGATTACCCCACCCACACACAGTGATTGGCGGTGAGTGTTCTGAATACCTCGCCCACACACAGTGAACAATAGTGAGAGTCCCGATTACCCCACCCACACACAGTGATTGGCGGTGAGTGTTCTGATTACCCCACCCACACACAGTGATTGGCGGTGAGTGTTCTGAATATGGTAAGATTTAATCAGTGGAAGGAACAGGATGAAGAATATAACTTGTGGAATATGGTCGATGATAAATGAAATATAAAATTGTTTGTGTATTTCTATGACCAATGTATAGATAATAGCTGTTGCCTTCCTGATGTTTTGTATGTTGGTTTGTCAATGTAAAGAAAAACTTGGAGTAAAGAGAATTTAATTTAAAAAAAAAAAGATACACTGGGGCAGATTTACTTACCTGGTCCATTCGCGATCCAGCGGCGCGTTCTCTGCGCTGGATTCGGGTCCGGCCGGGATTCATTAAGGCAGTTCCTCCTCCTTCGCTGAAGAGCATCGGAACGCGCTCAAGTTCCCCGGCCTATTCCTAGTGAAGGTAAGTGCAAGCTCCGCAACACTTTTTTTGTTTTAAATGCGGCGTTTTTTTCCGAATCCGTCGGGTTTTCGTTTGGCCACGCCCCCGGTTTCCGTCGCGTGCATGCCAGCGCAGATGCGCCACAATCCGATCGCGTGCGCCAAAATCCCGGGGCTCGCGTGCATGCCAGCGCCGATGCGCCGCAATCCGATCGTGTGCGCCCAAATCCCGGGGCAATTCAGGGGAAATCGGCGCAAATTGGAAATATTCGGGTAACAAGTCGGGAAAACGAGAATTGGGCCCTTAGTAAATGACCCCCATTGTGTGTGTTAATAACAGTGGCGGTGAGTGTTCTGATTACCCCACCCACACACAGTGATTGGCGGCGAGTGTTCTGATTACCTCGCCCACACACAGTGAACGATAGTGAGTGTTCTTATTACCCCGCCCACACACAATGATTGACAGTGGGAGACCCGATTACCCTGCCCACACACACACAGAAGTTGACAGCGAGAGTCCGAATCACCTCACCAACACACATTTTCTAATACCGGTTGGTAGTCGGGTCAGAACCACTGATGTTAGGCTATAGATGTTAGGCTATACCTTCACATCACTGGGTTGCAGGATGGACTCATCTTTATAGCTTGTTCCTAACATTTGTATCTGGCTACTAGACCAAGTTATGACTTTCCCCGGCCTGATATAGCTCATGTAGCCATTACAATTACATTCCCCATGATTTACCTATTTATAAACATCTTTATGTAATATTGGTATCTTGTATGTAAGTGCGAGTCCAGCAGTACGCGGTGTATAGAGGGAATGGGAGTGGAGAGCGGGATATAGATACTACCCAGCTATTTATTCCTCTTATGGGCATAGAAGGCAGCTGATAATACGCCACTATGTCTATTATTGGGGAGAGAGGGATAACAGCCTTGTGGGCTGGGACTAGACAACAATAATATTATGCAGACGAATGGCATTCAGGAGACCATACAAAGAGAAGATCTACACATACGGGGAGGGAACGGAGTAACAGGAGGATGGGATGACGAGCGCTTTACATCTACGGAGGATAGGAAAGTAACACACTGCAATACACAGTCCTGGATAGCAAGAACTATCCTTACTGTCACTACAATGTAGGGGGGACACCTCCAGGGGCAGCTTATCTCCCCAAAATCTGCTGTCAGCACAGAGTGTTAGGAGACCCCCCCCCCCATACATACAAGAAGGTCACAAGGTTCAGCCCATACACATCTAATGTATGTGGCCATCTTGACATTGTTTACATCAAACACCTATGCACAACTATACCTGGTTAGAATGAGTGACAATAAGAGTCCTCTGCTCAGGGAAATTGTGATACAGATTGGAAATAATCTGCACGGCTACATCAGTTTTGCCTGTCCCGGGAGGTCCGACAACCTAGTAAAAGAATGAAAACAACTTATAAATAAAAAGTTTTACTATTTAAAAAAAAAACAACGCAGAATATTTATACTATACTTTATACTATACACATATTGGACTGGGTGTTCATGCATTGTCCTTATATACTACTTTGTATCTATATTTTCTATACATTATAAATACTGTAGGTGTGAGCACACAGCATTAGAAGTGGTTCTATTACTCCCCCTGGTGGACACAATATGAAATGCATTCCTTGTAACATCCCAGCACTGGAGGTGCCCCTGTATATAAGCCATAGTGAAGGGAACCAGAGCAGGAGCCAGGATCCCAGTGTGACAGTAAACAGGGCACAGCTACTGGAAATGTCAAATTCTGAGACACCAAACACGATAATTTCCCATGTGCTTCTCACCAGCATTACACATGCCAATAGCATCTTATTGACCATAGTGGGGAATACATGCAATAACTCATTAGGTGTGTTACTGTCGGGAAATTATTAACTCACTCACAGATCACAGGATTACAATGCAGAGTGCAGGGGGGGGGCTCATTTTTAATAATTCCCAGGGGCCGCTGACTCATAACAACATCATCCCGCAGAGAGACTCACTACAGTAAGCATCGGTTTGGGAGGGCTAGCTGTGCCTGACAGGTTCCCTTTAAACCCCATAGATGGCACAGTCTTTATTTAGTGCAGCATCAAAGGGGTTAACCACACATTTTTCATGGTTATTAAGAGCACATAGCTGGCATGTGAGGGCCACTGCTATAACTATACCTCACAAGAAGAAGTATATACAAGTTTTAAGGCAGGGCAGTAAAAAAGCGTATTGGAGGTGCAAAGGGGTTAAAGGAAATCTAAAATCAGAATCCATCATGATAAACCAGGGACACTCATTGATCCCGTCACCGTGACTGTGGTAATATTCTTATATTACTTCTTTCTAAAATCAACTTTTGCAATTATGCTAATGAGCCTGAAGCCCCCCCCCCACCCTCCACTCCAGTGCTGTAGCTTCACAAGCTGTTACAATGTGTAGAAGCAGTCCCACTGTATACTGAAACTTCCTCTGCTGCTACAAAATTACATCAAACAGAGGGAGGGGTAAAGTGCTGAAGGACCAGGGTGAGAGGGAAGCAGTGCAACAGCCTGTGAAGCTGCAGCACGGAGAGGCTCTAGTTAAAGGGGTTATCCGGGTGCAGGGCCTGAGGGCCGGCCTGGGGTGGGCTGGTTAAACATAATAAACATCGACTTACCTCGTCCGGTACCTCGAAACCCGACGAAAATGAGCCCCATAATCTTTACCCCCCCCCCCCCCCCCTTATAGACCTCTATGTAATCTGCCACCTCAGTGAGATTCTGTCTGTGACAAGCAGATTAGGTCGGAAGCCGGGTGAATGAGCCAAAGTAAGTGGAGAAAGAAGCTTTTTTCCTCTAAGATATATTGCAAATTGATATATTAGTGGAAAAGTTACTGACCAGGAGAATACATTTCTGTATAACTCCTGACAATACCATGAGGTTTTATATCTGTAGTCTAAAGATAGTGAATGTGTTTCATACCATAGTAAGGCCGGGTTGCATTCCCGCACGAATCGCTTCTGTCTGGGTTGCTGTGAACTGGATGGTGTTTCTAGAACATAGTGAAAATCACAAAAACTTGATGTTGAATAAATCTTCTCCATACACAATTAAATAATAGGACAACATTATAAAGCAGTATTGCTAGGATTTATCATATGATTTATGAACTTCCATCCAGACCACAGTGTATTTTCAGCCATTACCTCTTAGGCTGGTTGTAGGGATATGGACCACGATTGGGAATAACGTGAGGCTCCACGATTAGTGTCAGGGGCTCTTCTTGTTGGGTTTCTTCGTTGTCGTCTCCTTTACGCTTTTTTCCCTTCCCGCCTTGGACAGGAAAGGTAATCCTGGGATAAAACAAGCAGGTTATGATGAAATATTGGGTTAGACAAGGTTAAACCATTCAGAACCATACAATATACAGAACCAAGTGCTACCTGAAAGGGGCCTTGTGCAAGGAGGGGTCTTCTACAGTGACCTTCACCTGGTATCCTGGAAAGCAAGCCTTCAGGTGGTCCAGGCTCAGGAAGGTATCATTAAAATCCAAGGTTGCGATCTGATTTGGCATCTTTGAGTAGTGGGCACTACCAGGGTCTCCATACCCCAATATTATATCATGAAGCCAGTCCGGCACCACACAGTCAGTGTTCATGAGTTTCCTGATGGTCTCCAGCACTGCCTGAAGGGACATTCAGATTAAAAAAAGAATTCACCTTTAAAAAGGTACAATAAGATTTACCGTATAATATATGACAAGCAAGTGTAAAGCCAAGGCACCTACGTGGCTGCCCTTTCATGTGCTCCAGCCACCAAACATCTGGTTATCCCTTATATTGTGGATAGGAAATAGCTCAAAGGGAACCTGTCAAATAAACATACCCACACTAACATATCTATGAAAACTGCTATTATACAGCAGTACAACTATCCCTATACTGTCCCTCCCCATGCCTGTAAAGTTCCACAGTCTCTTGACTCACTATCTATGCATATTCATGTTCTTCCAGTCTCCAGCTCCCTGATTGACAAGTGGCATGCTTTCTCTTTAGCTCAGTTCTGCTACATCATTCACATGGCTGTGTCTCTCATTGAAGAGAATTCCTCAGGTAGGGGTGAACGAGGGGGTTGAGCGAGAGGCTAGCTGTCGGTGATTGACGAAAGAAAAGTTCTCTCACTCCTCCCTCAGAAATTCTTCAGTGAGGGGAATGTGATGGAGATGCAGCTGAGCAGGAAGGACATGAATAGGCCGGACACAGCTCAGAGAAAAGACGATGATCCAACTCACATGGAGTCATTTGCACAGATGGTGAGGTGACTGTACAAATAGGGAGAAACAATATAGGGATAGTTGTACTGCTCTATAATAGCAGTTTTTAAAGATATATGTTTAGATATATAAAAAAACTCGATATATGTCCTTCTTGGGGAGACGCCACTGAAAATATAGCGCATTTTGAGCAAACTCTGTATTGGAAGACCCAATGGTATATATCTGGGTCAAATACTGTTGTGTAAACCCACCCTAAAACCATGGCCCACCAGCGTGTTTGGTCTGAGAAACAGGCTCTATGCATTTGCACTGAACTTAATCCGTCTATTCTGTTCAGTTATCATAAGTTTGGTCCGGAAAGTGCATGGAGTTAGTTTCTCGCACCACATTTGTTAATGTGAAATAATAATATAGCGCACACAGACTACACAGCGCTGCCCCAACGGGGCTCTCAATCTAATCAACCTACCAGTATGTTTTAGAGCAGTGGTGGCGAACCTATGGCACGGGTGCCAGAGGCGGCACTCAGAGCCCTTTCTGTGGGCACCCGGGCCATCGCCCCAGCACACCAGACAGGACTCAAAGAATCTTCCTGCGGTTGCAAGCCACTTAAGAGATGCTGCTTTCAGTCATATTTTGATACTTGCTTCTCTACTTAGAACTGTAGGAAGAGGGAGAATGAGTAGACAGGGCCGAATTATCTTTGGAGGACCTCCTGCTGGCCCCACGTTTCTGTGTACAAAGGGACACTGGAAAGAAGCTAAAATGATGCAAATTTTCCATCTTTCTACTGTGTTGCTGTCCCCAGGAGGCCAATCTGATTGAAAGTTGTTGAAGAACAGGGAGCAATAACTTACTGCTTTAATTTTTGGTTGGCACTGTTTTAGAGTGTGGGAGGAAAGCGGAGGACCCAGAGGAAACACACGCAAACACAGTGAGAACATTCAATTCACTCTTGACCCGGATGGGATTTGAACCCAGGACCCCAGTGCTGCAAGCCTATAGCGCTAACCACTGAGCCACCGTTACGCCCATGAGCTTTAAAATTCAAATAAAAGAAAGCAGCTAGAAATCATCAAGAGAAAGATTGGACACAATGCCACACACAATGTACATAAATCATACATGCCACATATCATGTCCTAAATACTACTCAACACCAACTTAAAAATCAGTCTCAGGAATTAATTTAATATCCGTGAGTGGACCCCCCTTCCTACTTCAATCCCCGCTTCATAAAAATTAGTGGAGCTGAGCTGCAATACCATGTATAGCCACTATGCACTGCAGCAGTCTCTTCAAAAAGCTTATTGGCGAGGGTGCCAGGTTTTGGCAATACTTTCCCCCCCTCAAACTAGATATTCCCAACCTATAAGAGATCAGCTCATCTCAATTTTGATTAGTATTAGAAATCCGTGGACTCAGACATAAGAATATATCTAACATTTAGTTATAATGACGTCTTCCATATCTGTATAGAGAGAACATTACAGAACCCATGGAGCTGGTGACCTACCAGGAGGACGGTGTTCTCCCTGCCGCTCATATTACTGTGTATCAGCTTCACCTGACTGTCACATCACATTCTCATACAGGAGAAGACACGTCTGCAAGATCTCCAGCGTCTTCCTTCACATGTCTATTATACATTGACCCGATTATTGGCAGAATACAACGTATACTCTAGAAAACTCCATTACTCATCCACGGTTACAATGTTTTTTTTTTTTGGAAATTTTTTTAAAAAAAATCTCTTTTCTGCTCTTAGTTTTCCTCCTTCCTTTCTGCACAAGCATCCGGTCAATACGTGGAGCCTGATCAGTGCATGGAAAAGCACTACAGAAGACGCTGCCGTGCATCGATCTGGTTAAATGGAGCGCACGTCCGTTCTGTCTCATCTGTCCCGCTGCACGGGGCACAGGTCGTGTGTGAAGCTGTTAGCGATAACAAATGGCACGAGGAAGGTCAATGAAATCCAAGGCTCCGCTGAGCACCATAATGGAGGAGGACACTCCCTAAGAAATAGTTAGACCCCCTTTAGCTCTAAAGGCCCTGTGCATTATTAACAATCCCTTTGGCATCCATCTTTGTTTATGAATGAGCTCATATACATAGTATTAAACGTGTACGGCCTGGGGGCTAGGACTTTCACCTGTCCCCCGTACAATGCACGCAGCCGTTTCTGCACATAGTGCTCACCCCGTTACCAATATAGAGCAGCAGAGCACCGCACAAGCCTGCTAGAGGGAAAGACATGAGAGTATTACAGCAGTGCTGAGGGAATACTACCAGGATGTGCACAATACTCAGGGGTGCACAACCTTTAATGGTCCAAGGGCCGCATTGTTATACCCCTCAACTTCCAGGGACAGCACGAGTAACCAGAACTGTAGACACACCAAAAACCACGTACAAGTACAGCACAAATGCCATCCCAGAAACCAAATACTACATTTGCGTGAAGGGGTTAAAATTATTTTTTTTTTTGGAATACCCTTTAAGCACGAGGCTTCTCTACACGACTTATTCACGTCGACTAAACATAGACTTGGATGCAAGGTCAAGGGCATAAGGCAGGAAGGAAACATTTCCTGACCTACCTTAAAGTTATTCTCCTTTGGTTTTCTCCTCATGATCACGTTAAAGGTTTCGTACACATCCTCGCCCCCGTTCTGTATGGTGTTTGTCATGTCTTGCTGATACTGATTGGGATCGAGGAAGACCCGGAAAGTCCTTGTATCTCCTCTTAGTTTAGGCTTAGGTTCGGGTCCTAAACAAAAAAAAAATTTAACTTGCAATTTTTTTGTTTTTATTCCTTCTTGAGGCGCAGCTACATTGCCTGTATCACAAGTACAAAGAATTACATTATGGCCAACACAATTCAGATCTATTTTTTTTTTTTGGATATGTTCAGGACAGCTCTCGATGTAGACACTGAGCATATCCATAGACCTATATGGGCAGATGGACACATCCTTTTTGCCCTCCCTCTGCTGAATCCAGCAAGACAGACAGAATGACAAGGAATTGTAGACCATGCTATGTCATCCCACTTCCTGCAGAGGACATTAGAGGCTATGAGGAACAGATGTCACGGTATGGCATCCATCCCCGGCCTCCACTGAAAGTACACTACGGGTGTCCCCTTATTAATTTAATTGTCTAAACTGGGAGACACCCTGAACATCAGCAGCAACACACTGGGGGAGAAGTGGAACCAGAAGATGTATTCCACTATATAAGTATACAAAGGGACACGTCCTAGTCCTCCATTGTAAGGATACTTTGAGAAACCTCTCGACGTTTCCTTACAACAGAGGTTAAAGGGGTAGATGGTAGATCCCAAGGTAGGTTTCTACCATTACATCCATCCCCATCGTTTTTTAGTCAATCATTTAATAAAGTTTAACCCCTTAGTTATCTATGCAAATTAGCATGTTGTAGCCGTGCTGTGAAGCAGGAGTACAGGCTAATCCACGCTGCCTACCAGCTCCTATTCAGCGCGCATCAGCGCCCCTGTGCGCACTAATAGATAGTATATGCAGAGCACCACGACCTCGGCTGTGAAGCCGGAGCTTCTGCACATGCGCAGATTTCTGGCTTCACAGACGAGTGCGCGCAGGGGCCAAAGGACGTACGTTGAAGAGGAGCGGGTAGGCAGCGTCGACACAGGTTACTTGGGACATGGAGTAGCTTGTACTCCATAGCACGGCTACTCCACGTCCTAGTACCCTCCAGTACTAATTTCTTAAAAGATCACTAATCTAAGGGGTTAGGGATGGATGTTATGGCAGAAACCTACCACGGGACCTACTTTATTAGGAAGATCACTGATAGAAGATAGAAAACCTACCATTAAAACCCAAGCATGGATAAACCAGGGACACTTACTCATACATCCAACCACCGTGACTGGTAATCTACTCATTTATTATCCATGGCCTCCATGCTTATAAAATCATCTTTTAAAATTATATAAAATTATTCTAATGAGCCCAAAAGTCTGCTGGGGCAGTCCCCAAGCCCCTCCATGCTGCATATTCATAGACTGTTACACTGTGCAGGAGAACTTCCCCCTCCCACTGTGTGCTGAAACTCCCTGTGCTGCAGTGTGATTACATCAGGAAGAGGGAGAACAGGGAAAGGCTGAGGTAGCAGAGGGGGCGGGTGAGAGAGTGTAACATCCTGTAAATTAACAGCAAGGAGGGGCTCTGGGAAACGCCCTAGTAGCCTTTCAGGCTCATTATTTTAAAAGTTGAAGGAAGGAGGCCACGGATAACAAATATAAGAAGACACCACAGTTACGATACCTGGATCTATGAATAAGTGCCCCTGGTTTATCATGATTGATTCTGATGGCAGATTCCCTTGAAAAACAAAATTACAGCCTGAACAATGTAATGAATGCATCACTATGTTGTAATTGTCACCATCGGGCATATTTCTTAGACAACAACTTACCATCCTCGATGACGCGTCCCTGCTCATCCAGCATGCCTTGGATCTCACACCCTCGGACATACGCCAGACCGGTCTGCTCCACAATAGACTGTCTCCGATCGATCTTGGTGCCATATAGTAACATGGGCCGCAGAGTGATCAGGAAGCAGACATCGTGCTTCCGGAGACCTAAAGAAGAAAAGCAAATATACTGTTCATACACTGCATCTAGATGATAGATTGTAAGCTCCTGGCAGCAGGGCTCTAGTCCCTATTGTTCCATCGGGCCATGTTATCGCTCTGTAAGATCTTATTTTGTTTGTATACGTCTCCCATAATCGTTGCAGAAATATGATGGTGAAATAGAAATAAAGATTTAATATTCTTCCAGATCAATTCCGTGCTCCACCTAAAGACAATCAACATTAGATATTGATGCAGATCTAAGGCTACATTCACACGGGATCGTATAAACGCCATATATACGTCCCCCATTGGCCGGCAATGGGCGCAAGGCTCCGTGTGAGAGTGCTACGGTGCAGCACATGTGCGACACCGTACCACTCCGGACCCTGGGGAAAGAATGGACATGTCCTATCTTCAACCCGTAATACGGCGCCGTGTGCCATACATGGCTGTAGAGAGGAGCGTGCGCCATGTGCCAGCCGTGCTACGGTACTGCGGGCACACAGTCGTGTGAGTATAGCCTAACAACGTGTCTAGCCGTGCAAAGACTTGAAGAGTTGTCACAGGGATAACGCAAACGCTAGGATTATGATGCAACGTATGATTTGGTCTGTATGTGTTCCCTAGATGATCTGTAAAGCGCTATGGAATATGATGGCAATACATTTAAAAACTTTTCCAATTACATTGTGTGATAAAAATAAATCACACAATATGGCGGCGTAATAGATACTAAACTCTCTTACTTGAGCAGCAAGATAGTAATATCTCTCCCCTGCAGATGGAAAAGACACATCTCCATTTCCATCAAACACTTTGGATCTTGCTTTCTCCTGCAGCCAGACATCTGGGGACGGGCATACGCACTGCCCAGCTGCTGCCAGGGCTCACTCACTGATGGTCAGAAACATTGAGGGTCGCTTGCTGTGCCAACGGAGGTCACCTTAAGTGTGACTCTCCAGCCAATGTTGTGCTGCCCGGTGCCAGCTGGCAGCCTCGTGCATGATGCTAACAGGCCCTACAACATTGTGCTGTATCAGCCATGGCCTAAAACATGCTTATTTTTAGAGCCGAGTACCGGGACAAGACCTCTTGGAAGGGATACACAAATCTCTCAACGAGTCCATTATAAAACCCATCAAAGAGGAAACAAATTGACTCCTTGGAGGCGGATTAGCTCAGTCAGGTGTTAACAGCCTCACCCATCACAGCGCCTGATCAGTAATCATAATGATACATGCATAATGTCCCTATCACTACGTACCTAACAAAACTATTTATTTCTCCATTCGGCCCCTTTCCTGTTTTTCCCACAAGTTTTTCACTTTTTCCATTGACAGAGCTTATATGAGGGCTTGTTTTCTGTGGGACAAACTCTACTTCTTGGTGGCACAATTTAATATTCTTTGCCATGTAGTGGGAAGCAGGAAAAAAAATTAATCCAGACGGTGGAAATAAAAAAAAAAAAAAAACCCCAGTCGGCTAAAACTATTTTAATACTACTATGAAAAGAGAGAACTGTGTTAGGTCAAACCTGTGCACAATACGCAATGGGGGAGAGTCAATATGCCTTCTCCGCCAGTTTTCTGGCTTCTCCACGCGTAAACTTTGGGCGTGTCTAGGAGTGGGGTGGATGGGGGGCAGAGGGACCTGAACAGCCCGACTCACCAGATTACTGGAAAAAAAAAAAAAACTACTAGTTCAGACCCGGTCTCAGGACTGAACTGGCGGTGCCAGTGGGGGGAATTTTAAGGTCTTAAAGGACATCTACCGTGGTAGTGTGTGGTATTGCAACCAAACTCCAATCTCAATACAGCTGCGCTGCGATACCGGCACAAACCACGGCCAGGTGTGGCGTTGTTTTTGCAAGTAGGCAGCCATGTTTTCCAACCTCTGAACAACCCCTTTAATTTTACTTTTTTTTTCCATGCAAGTAAAAGTGAGTCCTCACATGCATCAATCTAAAGGAACGGACCACTGTTCGTCATATGGGGCTCCTCAGGGGACCCTCTTGTCACGCATCAGCACGCAAACCAACATAAGATGATAAAACCCTTTAAACATAGACTATTACTTGATCAACAAGAATACACTATATTGTGTTATACACGTGGCTATATTACGGTTCAGCAGGAGGTGAATGCTGCCATACTACAGAACCAGGGAAAAAGTCTGACCAAGCAATGTTTCATCACATGCGGGTTACTTCTATTGTCATCAGATTCTGTACCACAAAGGGATTAGAAACACAGATTATAAAATGACACTGCATGAAGACACCATATGGTGGTATGCAGGGCACATAGTGATAGAACAATGGCCTTCCCCTCATAAAGGTTTGGCAGAAAACAGCACAGACAGTGGCTGTTAAAGGACATCTACCACCAGGGCTGTATGCAAATGAGTCTGAGGGGCTCCAGGCTCCATAGGTGTTAATGGAACCCGGAGCCCCTCAGGCTCATTTGCATACAATCCTTCATCCTGGTGGTAGATGTCCGCAGCATCTTAGCCATGGAGATGTAAGGGTTCTGCCATGTATACTGACATTAAAAGTCTTAAATGTGTAAAAACCATACAGATTATGCCATGGCAGGGCCCATCACTATGGAACATAAATAAGTGGATAAAATTCAGATCATTGGCATTAAAGGGGGTTTTCTGAGCATAGTAGTCTTTACGCTGCGAGTCCTGGCTGTGTAGTAACAGTGGAGATGCGGGTTAGAGACCGCTGCGCTGTAGGATTTATGACCTGCTGACAGGACGTGTCAGAAGACCATGATTGGTGGGTCTCTGGCAGCCCGGCTCGTCTTGGAGCGGCGTATATATAGTAATACATTACCTGCCACAGCGTGGCGACACAGTCTGAATTTCATTTCCCCAACAATAGAACAGGGCTTTTATATGTAGGAAAATACATATATCAATAGGATATTGCTGCAGATTCAAGATCTGCTGCATAATGGAAAAAAATAAATCCGTACATAAAACATGGTTGGGTCCAGCAGCTGGCGCAGTCACATAGCCGTCATGGCCTGGAGCCTGGGCTACCCGAAACTGAAAATGTATGTGTGCCGAGTCATCAGAAATAATGATGACATAGAGGAGCCGGGGAAAGGGGATTCCGGCCCCCTATGTATTTATACTGATGACTTAGTCATTGGATAGAGCATCAGCACTAGATTGTTTGGGGGCCGGATACAATAGAAGAAAAACAAAACAATGAGAACTGTGTGATCACTTTTGGTTAAAAATTTGTATGGGCGGCAAAGTGTCGATTTGGACATTAGGTCCTTATTTTCCATTATGGGGTTAACCGTATAGGCTACTTATTTTAATATTTTGAAAGATAAAACGTTTTCGAATTTGAGCATACCTAAATATTTTATCATTCTATGTCTATATATCTCTCTCCATATATCTATATATCTCTCTGTCTATGTATATATCTATGTAGATATCTATATACATATATATTTCTGGGATATATAGTTCTACGATGGCTGATGTGAATTTGCATTTTTACTTTGTTTTAGTTACTGTCGAACCTTTGGAGACCAAGTGTCCAGTGTCCACTTATTAATTGCACAGTGCCAACATGGCAATTTCAGCACTAACTTACTGCTTCCTGCTCTTTTAAAGCTTGCAAGTGTATCAGCGTCCTGAGGACACCAATACAATAGAAGAAATTTGGCGCTTCATTTTCGCTTCCCTCCAGGCTGCCTGGTCTGAAACAAAAGCTCTAATGATAATCCAGCTCTGTCCACACCCTTGATGAGGAATAATATGTAACAGCATAGTACTGGTCTACCTCGGACTGCGTGAGGAGGCCTTGAGTCCGGTTTGGTAAAATATGCTGGGGTGCACACAGAAAGGGCTCTAAGTGCTACCTCTGACACACATGCCATAGGTTTGCCACCACTGCCCTTGGGTTTTTAAACAAAAGGGGGTCCTGATCATTCATACAATATTGCAGTATCCTGTCAATATACTCCTTATCTACTAAAGTCTCCCTCCATAGACACTGATTATGCAGAAAAACAGGCCTAAGAGCCTCGTCATGGTAATTGACCGACAACCCCGATAACGTCATGGGGGATGCCGATCGACAGTTATCAGTGGGTGACAATTCTCCTCCATGACAGCCTGCAGTCTTTTTGATCAGCTGGATTGCAGTTTATAGTATGAGCAATCAGATCCCCTAGGGTTACAATAAACAATAAAATAAAAATCCAATAAATTTCCCTAGCACCGAAATAAAAAATAAAACCATAAACATGTTCGGTATCGCCGCCTCTCTGATCTATGAAAATATAAAAACAATTATCCCGGGGCGGTATACACCACATTTTGCAACACGTTAAATGGTTTATAAAAACTCGCAGCGCCACTAAAATCATAGTAATAAAAAAGTCAGCACGTCCCGCAAAAAATGACACAGGTCCGTACATCGATGTATGTTATTTGTGGGCAAAATTAGGATGATTTTATTTTTGTTATTTATTTATTAAACATAATTACACCTGTAGAAATGTAGTATCCCTGTGTAATGGAAAACCAAAATGGAGTCGAAGATACAACATGGCTGCTCTTGAGATAAAAGACAGTTCATGTAACCTTATTTCAACTGTGAATGAGCCCAAATCAACATATTTTGATCCTCATTATATTTGACATTTTTATTCTCATTAAGTTTGGCATATTCTTATCCTTATTTGGCATTACACACCTGCTGGGATGCGCTCATCTCCTGGGATGCTTTCCAATGAAAACTGGCCACTTTCATGGGAAACTATACCATTAGGAGAATAATGGGAGAAAACATGTGCATACATATGTTTTTCCATATAGTTTGGTGACGCACAGACATGGGGTATAAAACTTCCGTACTATCACCTAGTGGTGGGGATTTGAGAGAATTGAGAGCTAGCTACTGACTGATGCTATACTGCTTGGGTACTTGTGGGAGGCCTCAAGACCTGATGCTACCTGTTAATACCTGTCATTCTACTGCTTGGTGATAGTCCGTGAAGACCCCTACCTGCCGGAAGGTCATCAATGATGCTGGACAGAGTTGTAAGTTGATAAGCCCGTGAAGATTTTGAGTGCCGGAGCTCATCAATGAAAGTTGACAGTGTTGTGAGTATAATCTTTTGATATTTACCTCTTTATATACTTTTGTATTACAATAAACCTTTTAAATATTGTTGACTGTGTAATTTTTCTTATTCTATAACACGAAATCCAAAGAACCTGTCACTCTTTGTAATACACCATGTGATCGAACCGACCCACAAATTAAAGGGGAGGTGTCATTTGCAGTGCACAGTGAAAGCCATAAAAACAGCGCGCACAATAAAATGGCGCAAATGCTTTTTATCTGCAATTTCACTGCATTTAGAATTTTTTTCCCAGCTTTTTTTATGTACAACAAGTCCTGATACAGCTGCGTAAATGGAAAAATAAAAAAGCGTTATGGATTTTAGAAAGTGGGGAGCGAAAAATGTAAACATATAAAAACAATTATCCCGGGGCGGTATACACCACATTTTGCAACACATAAAATGGTTTATAAAAACTTGCAGCGCCACCAAAATCGTAGTAATAAAAAAAGTCAGCACGTCCCGCAAAAAATGACACAGGTCCGTACATTGATGTATGTTATTTGTGCCAGAATAGGGCAAAATTAGGATGATTTTATTTTTGTTCAAAAGGTTTAAATTTTTTTTTTTTTTTATTATTAAAACATAATTAAACCTGTATAAATGTAGTATCCCTGTAATCGGACCGACCCACAGATTAAAGGGGGGGTGTCATTTGCAGTGCACAGTGAAAGCCATAAAAACTGCGCGCACAATAAAATGGCGCAAATGCTTTTTATCTGCAATTTCACTGCATTTAAAAAAAATTTCCCGGCTTTGCAGTACTTTTTTTTATGTACAACAAATCCTCATACAGCTCCGTATATAGAAAAATAAAAAAGCGTTATGGATTTTAGAAAGTGGGGAGCGAAAAATGTAAACACAACAACGAAACGCGGTAGTGCCTTTGTCTGCCAGTCATCCATACCTTCCCACTCTCCTTTTATCTGGTCTCGGACGTTCAGGTTAATAGTGATGTCGGCTCGTACACGGGTCGGCCAGTTCTCTCCGATATTTGGCTTTGCCACTTCCACCACAGAGAAAGCGACGATGGGTTGGGCCATGCGTGCCCATCCTCCAAAAACCGTCCCGCCGTATTCGGACTGCCTGTAGGGAAGATCACACACGATTACATAGATGTATGTATACTTATTACATTCTGATAAAGATATGTGTAATGAATGACAATATTTCGGTATGAGGGGGCAGCAGGAATGTCAGGTCTGGAGGTGGACTAGTATATGCCCTCCATGCTTAGAATAGCAGATCGGAGCCGGGGAAGGAGCACATCAAAAGAGCAGCAAGCTCAGCACCCTGAAATAGCCGTGTAACATGACACGACACAGAGGCTCAGCTTCCAGGAGTCCTTCCTCCACATTAGCCAGAGCCACCGAGGGAATTTGTACTGTCGGGGAGCGGACAGAATTAACCATTTACAGTCCAGCATCAGGTAACCGAGGGATTCCCAATGCTGACACTCACTCATGGTTATCATATAGGTTGTAGAAAAACTGACATTTCCACATCGCAAAATGCTGGTGCGGCTGTGTATGGCTGGATGCGTTTTGTAGTAATTATCATGTAATCCTTTATAACCCCAGCAATTGACACCATGTTGTACTAGGTTGTTTAACTGGACACAAAGCCACAACAATGCATCATCATTTCAGTGGTGTGAGAGAGGGAAGGAAATAGCATCACAATCACATTATGGTAAACACTCCATATGATGTGACAAAGGGTATTCCCAAAGGGACACTGACATTTAACTCATATGCCATATATACACATTTAATTCATATGCCATATATACACATTTAATTCATATGCCATATATACATTATATATATATATATACATATATATATATATATATACATATATATATATATATATATATATATTTATTAAAAAAGATACTTTCCTATAAATGTAGCAGTGTTGTCAATACAATATAGATATAGCTGTCTATGGATACGACCACCCTGTACTCTGGTGGTGCCGGTGGCCACACATGCACTATTGTGGCACCCAACCACCTTGATTTACCACAGTTCATTATCACAGGACAGCTGTGGGACATGCAGTGCCTACTGTCCATTTTATTTGCAAAAGCCATTTGTTTCTTTATGCAATCACTCCAGCAGAGGTGGTTGTATCCAAGGACAACAATATTGTTTCTAAGGGACAACATGGCTACATCTTCACACAAATTTTCTTTATAACATACAATTGAAGAAATGTATATATATATTTGGCAGGCAAATTAAATCTCAATGCCAAGATAAGAGTATCACTTTAAGCTATAGATGGCTTATTCTTAAGGACACAAGAATGAAGCATTTCAAGCCAAGCATACTTACATACTGGTGTGTGTCCCCTCCAGCAGGATCCTTGTCCTTAAAATCAAGGACATAAACGGCTAATAAATAAGCAGATCCTGCCAGAGGGGGCACACACCAGCCATGTCAGTGTACTTGGTTTACAATCCTTCATCCTAGTGGTAGATTTTCTTTAATAAAGCCCCCTCAATGCCACATTTACAAGGGCTCTGAATTTTATTACCCCCTCGCCACAACATGTGGCGGTCTTTTTTCGCCAAACAAACGCTGCACCAGGAATATGGATGCTCCAAGAAGAATTGTTATCTATCATGATACAAGTCCCTGAGATATGTCCTATACCGAAACCTTCATAACTGTAGGATCAGGTCTATGCAGAGGCTTGCAGACTCATAGATGACTACCACATTTGAACTCCTGGGGCAGAGTTTATTCCATGAAATATAACTACCATGTGGTTTGTACAATTGTGCGAATAAGCCCTCATAAGAGAAAAACATCTTTTAGAATTATTAAAGTGAGCCTCAGGGGCTCCTGTCAATGTCACAAAGTCCCCAAGGTCCATTGTTTGCTAATTATGCACGCCTCCATTCAGCGTTTTAGCTGGAGAGATGAAAAGAGGAGTGAATAATTAGCTGATGACAGAACCAGAAGGAGATTTGGTGACTTAACCAAGAAACCCCGAGGCTCATTTTCATAATTTTAAGAAAAAGTTTTCTCAAAAACAGAAGCAAAAAGAAGAACAGATTCCGATTCAGGCGGCACACACCAGAATGTAAGTGAGCTTGGCTTACAAGTTCTGCATTCATGTGATTTACTTTAACACTACATGCGGTCCCTGACTTAAGGACATCTGACCCCTACAGACAGACCTCTCTGCCCCTGTGTCCTCTGGTGAAAGCTCTCTGGATGTTGCTTTGGTCCCAGACTGCAATGCTCAACTGTAAGGTGTCTGTAATGAATGTTTATTAATAATCCTAGTTTCCATAAATGCACAATATTTGGACAAATTGGCCTGGAGCTACAAGTATAAAATATACCTGTTTCAACTTAAGAACAAACATAAAGAACTCATCCTGTCCGTAACACGGGGACTGCCTGAATATAAAATAATGTGGATCATTGACATGAATAGCTCCAAAAACCTGATGCTTACCAGGGCTTCAGTCGGCACACCACGTCTTCAATATCCTGGCGGATCTCATAGGTAGACTCCAAGCGGAAGAGGTTGAAGTTGCGAAGAAGGTAGTCGTGAAGAGTGAGAAACTGCAGATTTAATTTCGGCAATGCCAGGCAGCCTAAAAAAAAAGGAAAACCAAAGTTCTTGAGCACCACGTGCCAGCCACAGCGCTGTGATTTGTTGTTTTGTTTTTGTATTAGGGAATTGCATTGTGAGCAGTTGTCTGATGCAGGCATTCTGGCCACAGTTGGGAGTACAAAACATGGATTCGGGGGGCTCATAGGCTACAGACATCTTCTCTAATATTCTAGCAAAAGGATGTGGGAATAGCTGGATGCAATCTTTATTATTAAACAGTTTTTAAGGTAAAAACCATGGGGGCAATTTTTTAGAAGTGTCTGAGATCAGAACTGTTGTAGTTTCCCACAATCAGAGCTCAGCATTAATTTTTCACAGCGGTTTATAAAATCAGACACTTCTGATAAATCTCAACCCATGTGTCTAAAAGACTTGGGGCACAGGAAATTCAACTTCCTCAGCCTCTTTCCTTTAGGGTATCTGCACACACTGCGGATTACGTGCAGATACTCTACAAAGATTATGATGCAGAAACTCATTTTGATTATGGGGCTCATTTACTAAGGGCCCGATTCGCGTTTTCCCGACGTGTTACCCGAATATTTCCGATTTGCGCCGATTGTACCTGAATTGCCCCGGGATTGTGGCGCACGCGATCGGATTGTGGCGGGGGGCGTGGCCGAACGAAAACCCGACGTATTCGGAAAAACCGCCGCATTTAAAAACCGAAAAAGTGTCGCTTGGGGAGCGCTTACCTTCACCTGGTCCAAGGTGGTGCATTCCGGCGCGATGAGATGACTTTCAGCGCAGCAGTGCCACCTGGTGGACGGCGGAGGAACTACCTTCATAAATCCCGGCCGGACCCGAATCCAGAGCAGAGAACGCGCCGCTGGATCGCGAATGGGCCGGGTAAGTAAATTTTCCCCTATGTGTATAAGATGTGTTTTTCTTCATTCTTCTGCATCAAAAATGCACTATTTATCACAAAAATCCCAGTGGAAAAAGTTACAAAAATGTGTGTGTATTTGATGTGGATTTGCAAGCAGATTTTCCTGATGACAACCACAACGTGTGCAATGTGTGGCAACTTAGGACACTGTGGGGCTCATATACTAAGGGCTCCGCGGCCGCACTTTCATTGTGTTTCCCGAATTTTTCTGTTTTCTGATTTCTGCCGGGATTTTGGTGCACGCGATCAGATTTTGGTGCAATCATGCCAGGTTTCACGCGACAGAAATTGGGGGCGTGGCCTTCGGACAACCCGACGGATTTGGAAAAACTGCAGAATTTAAAAACTGAAATGTGTCGCAAGATCAGCACTCACATGCACCAGGAAGAAGCAGGTGAACTCTGGCGGAACGCGGCGCAACAGCAACACCTACTGGATATCGGCGCACGACCTTAGTGAATCCCGGCAGAACCCGAATCCATGTCGGACAACGCGCCGCAGGATCGCGACAGGACTGGGTAAGTAAATGAACCCCAGTGTTGTGACTGAGGGTGCAGGATCTCTTTAGTACTGCAGCATTAATCCAGCCCTTGCCTGCATCGTGCAATGATTTGCCTACACTATCGGTAGGAGACATCCACAGGACCTAGAGTTGGCGTGTCAGTGCAAGACGCTAAGCAAGTAGCGGAAGGCGTCCAAATTTACCCCAACTTTAATTTTGTAAGCATTAGAAACCAGACGAAATTATTTTTTTTGCTGCAGCAGTTGATGGACATGCTGCAGATCACACACACACATTTCCGCAGTGTCTTTATGGGATTTCCATAAATCTTGCACACTACTTTGCTACCGTATAAGGCTGCGTTCACACAATGGTGCGATTTCTCCAATCCCGTATTTCTGTGCCGCAGGAGACCGAATATACGTGATGTTTTTAATCCGTATGAAGCACATATTTATACGTCCCCATAAACTTCTAAAAGCATACGGAACTAAAATAAGTGCAAAAAAATAGGACATGCTCTATTTTTGTAAACGGCTTGTATATATTACAGTATAAACAATGGCAATGTAAATGGTTAGGTGTATTGTCCATTAAAATAAATGTAGCCTATGCATCCCGTAAAAAAAAGTTACGGTAAACATACGGCCATTTTCATAGATTCGTGTGAATGCAGCCTAAGGCTGCGTTAACACAGGGCATTTACATTGCAAAACAGCGGTCAATTAGGAAATTTGCCTAAAGTACAGATGTTAACATTTCCATTTACAAAATACACTTTTAACTCCATATGTTAACTGCACATTAACATTGTGATAAAAAAAAAAAACTAAAATGTTAACGACACCCAACATTGGATTAACACTGCAACGTAATTAGGCAAATCTCCTCTCCTCAGCTGTTGTATTCTAAACGCAATGTACGTGCCACGTGTGAACGCAGCCTTAGGCCGACTGAAAGCGAACATGTGCAGCTCACAGAAACAGTCCTATAGATCGGCCCAATCCCAGGGGCTGCACACCCTGCGAAGGATGGGGAGTCCTTGCATTATACTGACGTATGGTGCAAGGACACGTCATCTGTAATTGCCATCCCCTGTATTAACTGCAACCAATCAGAGCTCACCATTAATTTTCCACAGCGGTTTATTTTCCCACAATTTGGGGGATCTAAATAGAAAATATCAAATCAAAATAGACAAGGAATGAATTCCTCATATTTACAACCAATGTCGCCTGAAGAGTAAGCCCTGTGTCTAAAGGCTGACTCTGGTGGCTGAAGTGTTAAAGTGCTAAGTACTCGAAGTGCTAAAAGTCACATCCGTGTAATCCGTTCCAGGCAGCATGGGTAAAACCGGATTATATTTCAAAGCTTGAGTTATATTGGTGGTTTTCACGATATTAGAGCTTATTAGGGGCGAGTAAAACGCGGCTTGAAGATCAGTTTACAGCCTCACCTTCCCCAGAATAGTACTCAGTGGGCACAATGTTCTCATCCCAAATGATCTTCTCGGTGGGATACAAGGGCATCTGGTTCAGCTGCTGGATTTGGGAGATACGTCGCTCATGACGGGATACCTGCAGAGCGTGAAAACAAACCAGGATCACATGGCAGCGATGTACAGAGCATTATCATGTCTGCAGGACAACAGAAGGAAATATCTCTACATGGACAGAATCCCATCTACTTCCCGAAGGTCTTCTTTATCACCTTTATGATTCTTGTATGAACTATGTCATATTTTTTACACAGATCTGCGGTTTTCAAGCACATCTACAATCTAGAAGTATTGTGTACAGATCTTAACTACATAGGTTACTTTTTGTACACGACATATCATTACAATGGGATCCCAATCCCGGCTGTCATAAAGACTACAACTCCCAGCATGTCCTGAAGGTCAAGAATTGTAGTTTCACATTAGCAAGAGCATCAAACATTGTTGTAGTGAGCCAGTATACAGGCAGTCCCCGGGTTACGTACAAGATGGGTTCTGTAGGTTTGTTCTTAAGTTGAATTTGTATGCAAGTCGGAACTGTATATTTTATTATTGTAACTCCAGATAAATTTTTTTTTTGGTCTCTGTGACAATTGGGTTTTAAAAATGTTGGATTGTCATAAGAACCAGGATTAACAATAAATCTTAATTGCAGAAACCTGTGATAACTGTTATAGCTGATTAAAGTACAGCAAGTTACCAATCACCAGAGGTCCGTTTGTAACTAGGGGTTGTCTGTAAGTTCTTAAGTAGGGGATCGCCTGTATATCAACAAAGTTTTCGGGATCATTTTACTTTTGTTCATATTTCTAAAATCCTCTGTGCTCCAGGACATAAACGAATGAAGGTTGGAGTGACATCTGGTGGACAAACTGAAAACTGCACTTATTATGTATTTGGTTTCCCAAATTTTTTGTTTGTTTTAAAAGTACATCTACCATCAAGATCAAGGATTATAAAGCATGCACACTGACATACTAGTGTGTGCCCCCTCTGGCAGGATCTGCTCTTCTATTAGCTTCTTATGCGCTTGTATTTATAAAGGAAAATGCTTAAAAAAGAATTATCAGCCTGAGAGACTCTGGGCTGCATAGATGTTCATGGAACCTGGAGCTCTTCAGGATTTTTTTCATAATTTATAAAGCCTTTCTTTGTAAAAACAAAAAAACAAAAGGCATAAGAAGGTAAAGAAGAGCAGATCCTGCCAGAGGCGGTACACACCAGTATGTACATGTGCTTGGTGTACAATCCTTCATCCTGGTGATAGATGTCCTTTAATACAAGCACTGTAATAACATGCTTGATGGGACATTGTTGCATTATGTATCTTATGTATGCATTATTCAACTGTCTGTGAATACAATCATTTGACAATTAAGTGTCAAGCAATCGTATTATAAAAGTAGGACAGGAGCTTGTAACACATCCAGCATGTTTGACAAATACACCATATACATGAAAATTAGGTTTATGTCCCAAATGCAGTAAGAGGAGCAAAGATTGCACATTTGCCAGTAGAGTTGTACTTGTTACTTAAAGGACAATAGTTAATAATAGTTAAGAGGAGCCGTCGCTTTATTCATTTCTAAGGAGCTTTCTAGTTGAGCATCTCCAACATCCTAAAGAAGTGAATGGACAGGAACGTACATCAAGGCTCCATTTACACAGGGGTCTTATTCTAATGTGATATCCATCCTGTAGACCGGCTAAATGTTATCACGGGGGGAAACCACATTGTATTATTACATTACTAGACAGTAACATCCACTGTTAGGAACCCACCAGCAACTCCAGGAGTAACACTTTATCATATGTAGTATCTTCTCCGTCAGCCAAAGCTGGCAACAAACAGAGGTAGGAGGCCACTTGGTGGAGTGTATTGGGGCTGCAAAATACAAAAAAAAATGTATATGTTTATATATACTCTGTGCAGCGCTTCGTAATCTGTATATATATATCACACTTCATCCATGAGACAAGGAAATATAAATAAAACTCAATTTCTATCTCATAGGAAACACACAATTTATAGTACAATCCATTAGGAACGGTGTAGTGTAGCGCAAAATTTACATTGCTGTAAATCAGATACATTATAACAGATAAGTGGGACATAGCAGAGCAGATAGTGAGAATGAAATTAAAGCAAATCCAGGAATTAGTAGTAAAGTCGAATGTGCAGCACCTGTTCACTTACCTTAGAGATCCAAAGCACTTCACAAGGGATTCCCGAGTATCCACAGCCGCCACATTGGAAAGAGCAAAATTGTAGAGTTCTGGAAAATGAGCGAAAGCTGCCCTCTGTGTGGAGAGAATGAGAATGAAGAAGAAGAGCAAGGTCGTTACTTTCATAACACTCTGTAAACTGGTTGTACATATCTATTGTGCATGGATCCCACACAATCAGAGAGGTACATTAAATCTTCCTGATCTTTCTGTTCTAAATGAGGAAGTTGGAGCCGCATCCTATCTGAGACAACAGCTATGTTTATAGTCCAGGTATTTATTTTTTTAATATAAGGCAGGTGAAGTTTTGAAATGTAGAGAATATACACATCCACGCCGGTCACTGCTGTGACTTTGCACACAGAGGCCATCAGTGCCGTCCCGATCATTGCTACAAACTGTTCTAGCAGGCGTGCGGCTGTGGTCAGGGCAGGAGTCACAGCCTCTATATATTAACCCATTACGAGTTTGTATAACAGCTTGTATCCTTGGTCATGTGGTGCCACATTGTAAAAAGCCGTGCACCTGTGTGACATCACATGACCAGGGATATAATGAGCCGTGCACCTGTGTGACACCACATGACCAGGATATAATGAGCCGTGCACCGTGTGACTATACATGACCAGGGATATAATGAGCCGTGCACCTGTGTGACATCACATGACCAGGGATATAATGAGCCGTGCACCTGTGTGACACCACATGACCAGGGATATAACTAGACCATGGACAGATTTCTATCCACTGGAAGTAAACCTAGAAGCTTTCAATATAAAGACAACAAGCAGAGATTTAGGAAACCGTGAGGAATTGATACAGAAAGTATATTGGTAAATTGTAAAACTTTTCATTGCATAAATATCAATTATTTGCTGACAGTGGACAACCCCTTCAAGGTGGCAGACAAATCCTTTACGTCTTTGATGGGGGATCTGACAATCTCCACAAATCTAATATTAAAGGGTTGTCGTGAAGCACAATAAACATGACTGGTCCAATAACTATTAATTACTTCCTAATTTATTTCCTTTAGCAAAGATGCCCTGATGGTTGAAATGGAAGGCTGCTCCCAAAATTATTACTCATAGTTCTGTGATGTGTTATCAAGGTGACACACGATAGGAGTCTGACATTTTGATTCAACCAGCTTAATGCAGAAGCGTTAAGAACAGAGAGAAAAGAGGAGGATTCTGGTAGCAGTGATGTAAAGCTTTTTGACAACCTCTCCTCAGCCACTTCTTTTATATAAGTTCATCACAAAGTTACTCAACAGGGCATGCCCTGCTTCCAGACAATCATTTAATTATACAAACCTAATATAACTCAACTAAAAAAAACAAACAAGCAAGAATGACACTCTCCAAACAGATTCGAACGAACGTAGTTAACTTGCAATCAAACACATAGGGCTTATTTACGGAGGTCCGTGGCCGCACTTTCGTAGTTTTTTCCAACGTTTTCGGGATTTATGCCTCCGTGACAGGTATTCAACTGGGGGTGGATTGTGTCAGGGGGCGTGCTGTTGGACGATCCGACTGATTCGGACTGAGCGCAGGATTTAACTTTCAAATTGTGTTGCAAAATCAAGCACTTACATAGACCCGGAAGAAGAAGGTGAACTCCGGCGGACCTGAGCGGGGAAGCGACACATGCAGGATATGGGGCGCACGATCTTAGTGAACCGTGTCAGAGTGCAATATCCTCGGACAATGCACTTTCGTGAACTCCGCGGGACCGGGTATATAAATGTGCCCCATAAGGGAAAACCTCTATTGGGAACGACACAAACAATATACAATTTCCAGACACTGAGATGCAGTAAAGAACCAGTGGCACTAAGCCATTAATAGTAATAAAAAACTATAGATACACCGCAGAACCAAAAGTTACCAGGTTAAAAAGTTGTGTTATGTTCTCTTTAGTAATGTTTCAGAGCTACTGACAAAACAATTGTATGACATCTCGAAACACTGTCACGTAACATAAATGTACAACAGCTTTTGAGAAGTCACTATGAAAACCACCATATGCTTTATAGGAATCTAATTTAAATGTACTGGATCACATGACTATATTTCTGTTTCCCTTTGGAAATTGTAACATGTACAATGCTTTTGTTACCAATAAACAGATAATGCACAGAGGGCTCAAAAAAAAAAAAATTCGCAGGACACAAGTTGCCTAACCCTGAAGGCCCAGTACCTCACCACTAGATAATAGTAATAAGCAACGTGAATCAGTAAACTTAACTTTTACTCAAGTATAATAAAAGCTGACGTGTCAATAATTCCAATATATAAAAATCATAAACAAAAAAAACTGCTGCCACAGTGTAGGCCATCAATCAGTACCCAATAAACAGTTTAAAAAAAAAAAAAAACCTACCTGAAGTGAGGTGATCCGATCATAATGGATGGTAGTCATCTCATTCTCGGTGAGAGCGTTTCATTCCGGTCTGGTCATTGATTTCAAAGCCAGTCAGTGTAAAAACTTCAACAATGTCCAGGAGCTAGAAAAGGAAAAGGTTACAATTAAAACAAGTTTTTACCAAATCTATACGGCAGTCCGGGTTACGTTACAAGATAGGTTCTGTTGATTTGTTTTTAAGTTGGATTTGTTGTACAGTCGGAACTATATTTATAATTTTAGATCCAGCAAATTCTGGTCTCTGTGACAATTGATTTTAAAAATGTTGGGTGTCATCAGAACCAGGAGTAGTAACAATAAAGCTTCATTACAGACGCCGGATTAAATGTTACAGCTGATATTGTAGCATGACTAAAGTACAGTAAATACCAATATCCAGAGGTCCGTTTGTAAACTAGGGGTCGTCTGTTAGTCGGGTGTTTTAAAGTAGGGGGACTGGCGGTATCTATATATCTATTTCACTGTACCTCCCATCGATTGATCAGATCAGAGGTATTCATCTACGTATCTATGTGGACATCTCAATCTATATTTACAAAGCACAGGGTACCTGGAGAAAACAAGTGTCCTTCTTGCTCTCCTGACGCACGAGAGAGACTGATAAGTAGCAGTGGACAACAGGTGGGCGGTCCCAGTCACCGTTTAACCAGCGACGTGTGGGAGTAAGCCTATGGGATGAATTCAAATAAGTCACTACTGGAAAAGTTAGACCAAACAATTAACTGCAGCGGGAAATCGCGTGTAGCGTGATTCGCACCAGGTTTTTGGAAAACCCTTTGAAAATAAAATGTATTCTACCATAAGACAAGGGGTATAAAGAAAAAAAAGTTTACAGATCATCTATGACACAACATGGTATAGATCCCAATGTATTAAAAAAATGAGGCACTGTACATCAAGGTCAAATAATGGTTATGAAGCGCTCACAGTAATGTACTTTCTCAGGGCGGGACATGAAGGAATGAGCAGAAAAGAAATCAGATCTTATCATACTCCAGCCTTAAACACACATAAATAAAATACGTAACAAATAATAATAAAAAGTTGTGTACACGTTAATTTTCGGTATAATGACTTGGCAAATTCCTAGAGGGGTGAAGAGGCTGCATCATTCAGAAAAACAGATGTAGACACATACCTGTTGGTGGGATGACTGAAAGCACAACAGGAACCTCTGTATAGGTGCCATAAAAATTTCCTTTCTGGGTGGCTCTGCAAGTTAATGGCAAAACAGGGCCAGTGAATAACACATGCTTAAAATAGAGCAGCTTTTCATTAGGAGACACAGAAGATTGTGAGAAAACACGAAATGATCAAAAGATAATGCGGAAACGTTCCAGTATGCTTTGGTCAATGAGACACACATTATAGAACCCCCAGTTATCCAGCGGGGTGGGAACAAAAAAGCAAGTCCACCACTTGACTTTACCCATGATAAGTGACGAAAGACAATGGGGAGCAACTTGGTATCTGTGGCGCATAGAAAGGTGGATCTCCCCCACTAGGCTATAAAAAAAAAAAAAAGTATCCAACTTAAGTGTGTGTCATCTTGATCTACCTAGTCAAATAATCGGCAGATGCCATCTGAGATAGTTAAGGGAGAGTGCTGGTTGAACAGACACTAAAAGTGTAAGATTAAAAGGGCTGTCCCAAGTTAGTAAGTTATCCACTATGCCACGGGCAGGGATACATGGCGACGTGAGGATCTGACTGTGGGAGCCCCACTTTCATAAGAACGGGAACTCAATATCTAGATTGCTCCTACACTTGATGTGAGCGGCATGACAAGCATGACCTTGCCTAATCCATTCACTAACTACTGCGCAAAAGAACTTCATAGATAGAATGGAGCCGCCATTAGATAAGCTAAACCTGTCGCCACAACCCATTGTAGTAGAATGGGATCTCCATTTGTGGATCACTGCATCCTAGCATTAGCCTGGGTGCGGTCACACGACGCGTTTTAAGCATTGGAAATAGCCTGAAGGGTTGATTTGCCTAACTAAACAGCTGTTACATTGCGTTTACAACAAACAACAAATCTTACACATGCGTTATCAATTCATAACGGGTTGGTTTTGTGGTACACACAGTGTTAACAAAGCTGTTAATTAGGCAATCACTCTGAGATTCAATGCGTTATTTTAATGCATGCGTTAGCGCGACGTGGTGACCACACCCTCACAGATCACCTTGTTATCCCTATCCTGTGGAAAAGTTTAACTTCTAAACTTAGAACTACCCTTGTTGGTGCAATGGACTGAAAACGCCACCAAACTATTTAGTGGCATTCGCTATACCCCAGTTCTCAGTGCCCCAGGGTTAACCCCCGGGAAAATAAGCCATAATCTCTCATGTTCTCTATGAACAGTAACACTAAACTAAGCACAAGTGAAAAGTACTCAGCAATCCCAAACAAGAACATCAGATTTAGTATTTCCCAGTCATACTGAATTATACACGCACTGTTCTCGTGACTTTGGTCCATTTTTCACTGTTTTCTTAATAAGGTTCCAGAACTTTTCAACTTTGGGTTTTGTTTTTTCAATTCCTCTCAGCGAGCCTACGGATGGTAGAGAATTTTGTAGCACACAGTGAAAGAATGAAATGACATTCATTAGAGATATGGTCCATGCGGAATGTAAGAATCTAAAACGTAGTGCAAGACTGGACCTAACACTTACAGGCTGAAGGCAGATTCCCATAGGTAGGGATATCAGCTGCTGGATCGTCCACGGATTAAATCAATTCCTGCAACAACAACAAAAATTAGGAAGTATTTAACAATATTAGAACGGATCGTCAAAATTGGAACTGATCCTCCAGTAATGAATCTTTATTAACATATAAATACATGGTCTATAGGAGAATTTAACATTTCAGATGGCTGTGATCATATGGTGTTACTGTGATTAATCCCTTTCTTATACTAGTGGAAAAGTATGAAGGTATCATGTTAAAAGAAATGAAAACCTTGATAATAACGTGGACTGGTAGGGCACTACACCCTAAGGTAACCCGCAAGTTGGTACAATTATATACCACTTCAGGAAAGAATAATGGAGGGAAGAATAAAACCAATACAATCCACACTCATGTCTGGACAACCTCGCGCTTAACCGGGCTTTGCGCTCGACTGGCTCTGACGAACCTACTGTGCAGAAGTATGACTGTGATCCAGATAAGCAAACTGCATAATGGTGCTCATATCTAGGAAATTTACTGAGCATTATGCCAATACATTATGTAATGAAACAACCAAAAGCACAAATTCAATTAAATGGGTTATTCCAAGAAACTAGTAATAAATGTCAAAGACTGGGGATCTGTCCAAAAGGACCCATATTACATCAAAGAAGGTATCCTGTGTCCAGTTGAAATCTAAGCAGTACAGTACATGAACCCTAGGGCAGTGGTGGCGAACCTATGGCACGCGTGCCAGAGAGGGCACGCACAGCCCTCTCTGTGGGGCACGCGTACCATCTTCCTGTTCCATTTCCTGTGAATACCTGCAGCTCAGGCAAGGCAGGAAAATCTGCCGCTTGCCGAGAGCTTTCAGGATTCTTCTCATAATGTAGTCTGCATCTGACCTGCTCTGTGCTCACAAGTGTGCCTTAGACACAGAGCAAGTAGTGCCGCCCCCTTTCAATCCTCCCCCTCCTGCCCCTGGCAGCCGGGAAACTCGTGAGAATGAGGGCAGAACATCCGGAGTTCACACAAGCCCGGTGGAGTACATGGAAGCAGCAGCTGTTTCTGTGTGCGTTACACAGGCAGCAGGCAGTCTTGGGACACTAAACAATTTACAGGGTCCTTATGTTTAGTGTTCCCAAAACTGCCGTATGACAGCTTCCCATGTCACAAATCTACTGCCCCTGCTGGATCCCTGTTGCTGTGGCCATGCTGCCAGTGATGCCAGGGTGCTACACTGCCCTCACTGACAGCATGCAAGGTTGCCCCCCTCCAAATTGATTCAAAATCCTTCCTATTGCCCTGAATTTGGGTCCACTGTATGGGGGGTAGTGGCTCTTCAATAGATGGGGGTTAGTGCTTCCACTGGATGGGTAAGTGTCCTCAGGTGGATGGGGTAAGTGGTGTCGGGGTAGTGCTCCCACTGGATGGGGGGTGGGTAGTGCTCCTCACTGGATGGGGTAGTTGCTCCTCAGTGGATGGGGGTAGTGCTCCCTCAGTGGAGTGTGGGTAGTGTCCTCAGGGATGGGGGTTAGTGGATCTCAGGGATGGGGTAGTGCTCCTCAGTGGATGGGGGTAGTGCTCCTCAGTGGATGGGGGTTAGTGCTCCTCATGGATGGTGTGTGCCCTATGGAGGGGGTAGTTCCTCAGTGGAGGGGGTAGTTCCCAGTGGAATGGGTGGTAGTGTTCTCCTTTATGCCCTACTGGATGGGGTTTGGTAGTGCTCTGTCAAACGGATGTGGGTAGTGTTCTCACTGGATGGGGAGTGTTTCCTCAATGGAGTGGGAGTGTCCTCTGATGGGGATTAGTGCTCCTCAACTGGATGGGGTGGGGTAGGTTTCTCACTGGATGGGGGTTAGTGTCCCTCACCTGGGATGGGGGTAGTGCTCCTCATGGATGGGGGTAGTTTCATAAGGGGATGGGTGGTAGGTGGAGGGTAGTGCTCCTCACAGTGGATGGGGGTAGTACCTTCCCTGGATGGGGGGTGGTTGCGCTCCTCAGTGGATGGGGGGTGTGATCTCTGGGGGGGGTTAGTTAGTGCTCCTCAGCTGGTGGGGGGTAGTGTCTCAGTGGGATTGGGTGGTAGGGTCATCAATGGAGGTCTCCATTAGAGTGGGGTCAGGTCCCTCACTGTATTTGCTCTGCTTAGTGATGTTATTAGTGAATGTTGTTTTTATCAGGTATGTGGTATTTATCATGTTGTACTGGTAATGGTCATGATACTACCTTATTATATGTCCCTATAGAGGGGGATTGTCGGTAGTAATATAGGCTCAATAGCCGGGTTGGCACTCTGCAATGATAGAGTGATTTGGTTTGCAGTTTGGGCCTGTTGGTCTCTAAAAGGTTCGCCATCACTGCCCTAGGGGGTCTGACCACAATATACTGAAACACGAATAATCGCCTGCCAATATGGTGGTGCTGATTAGGTGACGTTCTTAGGTTTGAATGGGCACCTAAAAGGAGAACTGCCATGACTGCTTCCAGCATGGATCACGGCCGATAGCAGCAAGTGTCTGCTGTATAATACAGCTGCCACCCAATGTGTATGGCTCAGTCTGTGAGTCCTCTCTTCTTAAAGCGGGTCCTCAGGCACCCTACACTTGACCATATGTACTAATAGAACATATAAATGTAAAGCAGCAGCTTTTTGTTTAAAAGCAGGGTTGCAGTAAGTGATTATGGCTACTGTCAAGTAAAAATATTGATGACATGGCCTAATAAGTCATCAATACTTTATAAGTGGAGCCCCCCTTTAAAGACATAGTAAGACACTACTAAGGTGGATGCCGTCTTGAGTACAATGTGACTGTACACATTACCAGACTGTTGAAGCAGTGATCCAAGAACAAAAGCAAAATGGTGCGTTCATGCAGCGAGAAGTCATTCCCCGATTCTTCAGCCACAGACGCCTCTCTGATACACTTAAAGAAATGGGGGAAATGTTCTGGTTTCTTTTTGAAGGTCTGAAAATTATAGATAACATATTTGTTAGACAAAGCAAAAGAATAGTTACAACCACCATACTGTATAAGCACCACATGTTATAAAACGCAATTTACTAAGAAAATGAAAAGTTTTAACAATGACTTGGTATTGATTTCTAGGCATATTTTAGATCATTTACTTGCAGAACAAGAAGAAAAAAAAACCTGGTTATTACTCACCTCACCTTCTCAATCCCCTGCCCATCCCATGCCAATATTTCCTGTGTCCACTACCAGCGCTGGAAATATTGACACAAGTTCAGATATAAGAGTCAAAATCTCACAGATGGCGCGATCACAGGCTGTAGGCGAACCAAAAAGAGTCAGTGGCGGAAACTAGGGGATTGGCGGGTTGGTATTGAAATGTACAGAGCCATATCTGGTTGTGGAGTGTTGTGTCCCCTTCAAGCAGATAATAGTGGGGATAATCGGATTCAAAATAAATAAGAAGTTCCTGTGACCCTGCCTATACCTGCTACTGAAACTTGGAGCCCCCATGGGGATTTTCAGGAGTCCTAGAAAACTCATTTATTTTTTGGAAAACTTTAGAATTCTTACCTCCCAGGCGGGAACATTCTCACGGAATTTCTCATTAACCATACAGCAGATGGACATAAGGTACGCTTTGCTGGATACTTCAGGGGCATAATTTAACCACAGATAGTTTTCCAAGTACTGACTGTTTAAAACACAAAAAAACACTTTAGGATTCCATCTATACAAAAGCTAAAACTGCTTTAACTGCTCACAAACGTTTCAATAGTACAAAATAAAACAACAAACTTTGTATCTTATTTATATCTGCCTTATGGCCCTATTCATTCCCCCTCATTCCCTGCTGATCATTCGGAAATCTCTGTTAAATACCATCGTGCAAGCAGAATGGACAGGTGAGTAAAAGCGGCTCAAAAAAGTCTCAACTGACCAATCAAGGGAAAATTAGAATGAGAGGCTGAGGGTGATGTCACACGCTAGCATTTTTAGTCCGGTTTTAAGCATGCGTTTTCAGTACGTTAAAAAATGCATGCGGTTTTGAAAAAGCATCCGTTTTTGTCAGTTTCTCCAATTATCTTAAGATAATTGGGAAAAACGGGCAAAAACGCATGCTTAAAAACTGACTAAAAACGCTAACGTGTGACATCACCCTATGCAAAGTGCAGAATCAAGTCACATAATGGTCAGAAATAGATTTTTTTTTTCCCCAGGTAAAACACTGTACTATCGAGAAATGTAAATACTGATTATGTAAATACTTGAATTTACATAATGTGAGAGACTAAATACTGTAGTGGGAATTCTTCTATAATGTAGGTTGCATTCATGTTGCAGTCATATTGGTTCTCACCTGAACTCCAGAAGCATTATCTTCCTTATAGCAAATCTGTAGTAAGAAATGTAGAAGAGCCAAGAATTACTCACATTGTAAGCACAGACATCAAGCACAGAAGATATACATTCTGCTCCGCTCCTCCTATGACTTTCTTTGGTATAACATATGCTGTGTACCTGTGGGTCCATAACTCAGGAATAGAGCTGACGGCTGCAGGCTAGGAAAGCTCTTGAGTTCACGTAACAAGAACGTAGCAATGAAAACCAGGCTGACAACTCATAGACACCATATAACTTTGGTATTAGGGTTTCAGAGAAATTATTATTCACTTTACTACTACTGATCACAGATGCGCTTCTTTCGGAATGCATGCGACCACTAACTTATATTGTTTAAATGCAAGACAGCAAAGAAGAACAATAGGGTCGTTACCATGAAATTGTCAGGTTCAGCCATTGTTTCTCTTAAAGGGAACCTGTCACCAGAGACCCTTTTTTTGAAATCCCCTTGTTCCCACAGACACTAAACATCATATCCCCAAACTGTTTTTATAACATTTCTGCCATTTATTGTTAGGAAGATAACTTAGATCAAAGGTTTACCTGGCTCCCTGCCAGCAGGTTTCCTGTGTCCCCAGGGTATGTCTCGAGCAAGGAGCAGGTTCCCACCCCTCTCCAGAAAACACAGACTGCATTTAAAGAAAAAACCCTTTCTTTCTGTACTCACTGACCACAGCACGAAAAACTCTTGCATGGTCAGCACCTTTTCTTGCACACGATACACAGAAAGACAGTGGAGACAGCCAGGAAGCCTTCACTGCTATCTGCACATGCGCCACAACCCCTTGCTGCTAGGCATTGAGCTGTGTAAACGACTCACTACGGTACATGTGCTAAAAACAGTGAAGACGGTCCGCTGTCTGAACCCTATCTGCGCTGTGCTGACCATGTGAGTACAGAGAGAGGAGGAGGAGGAGGAGAAGGGGGGGTGCAAGGTGTGAAAGGGAGGAAAAAGGGTTTTGTTTTTTAAATGCAGTGTGACAATCGTTTTCTGGACTCTGATTCTTGCTCAAAACACGACCCAGGAAACATGCAGCCAAGGAACCCGGTAAAACTTTCATCCAATTTATCTTTTCAACAGTAAATGGCAGAAATTTTATTAAAAAAAAACATATTGGGAAATATGATGTTTAGTATCTACATGGACATGAGAATTCAAACAAAGGGTCTCTGGTGACAGGTTCCCTTACAGCTAGGGAGACTTTAAACTAATGAAACAGAAAAATTTGACTTACCGAGACTTGAGCATTTCTTTGATATATACATCTTCAATAACCTATGGAATTAAAGGAAAAGATGTGAAGGCGGAAAAAAAAAGTAAAATTCACACTCATACACTTTCATATTTCTGTCAATGCAGCTGCAGGGACATTAAGTACATGGTATATGTATATATTATATACTGTATATGGCAATACATGTAGGGGCCTAACAAACGTGATGATTCAAAATACAACCCAATCCATGTTCACATTGGAGTCATAAGACAGGAATAGTCTGTCTGCTCAGTGACTTCATCTTTTCCAAAAAAATACTCATGCAGATGCTATAATAAATAGTAAAAAATATATACACATATTATAAATATAGTAATCTTGTATCCAGAGTCACTTATCGAAAGGACAACAAACCATCTGCGTCACTCTCCGTCCACTGAGAGGTCCGGGCACCTGTTCTTGTAATTGATGGGGGTCACACCCCCATTGATCTTATTGTTATGGGCTATCCCTTCAGTAACAATTAAACTCTAATAAAGATTTTCCAATCTCACATCACGTATATCTACAAGTGTCTGATCAGCGAGGGTATAACCACTGGGGTGTTCACCAATCACAGGTTTTTGGTGATCACGTGAAACTTTGCTCAAAGAAATTTGTCGCCAACTCATCTGCCGGAACTCTGCTCACATGAACATTACACTGAATACTCCATGTTTTATTGCTTGTGTGAAGTGATGTGTACAAGTTATACCTCATCAAGTTTATAAACAGAGTGAAGGACCAGGACTGAGATTCCCAAGAAGTTGCTTTAGACCCCCAACAACATAAGATGCTTTTATTTAGGGCCCCAAACCAGGTTCTAGCTCCGATGGCCAGTCATGTCCTGATACAGATAAGTACAGATAACTTTACCTTATAATCAAAGGGAAGTTTCTTCTTGGAATGTGGCGCCCAGTAGGATTTGGCCAACTGTAGGAACAAGAAATACATATATTATTACTCTGTCTGCTCTAAGTAATCTCGTTCCAAAATCTCTCTTTAAAGTTTCTATAAACCTACAAATGTTCACATATCGATTATAATTTTTAAAAATGTTCTTTAAAGGGCATCTACCAGCAGGATTACGGACTGTATGCAAATGAACCTGAGGGGCTCCAGGCTCCACAGGTGTTAATAGAGCTTGGACCCATTCAGAATAATTTACATACAGTCTTTAATCTTGGTGGTAGATGTCCTTTAACCCCTTAAGGACGGAGGGTTTTTCGGCTCATTTCTCGCTCTCCAACTTCCAAAATCCATAACTTTTTTTATTTTTACGTGTATAGACCTGTGTGAGGGCTTATTTTGTGCGTAACAAATTTTACTTTCCCGTAATGTTATTTATTTTAACATGCCGTGTACTGCGAAGCTGAAAAAAAATTCCAAATGTGGAAAAATTGAAAAAAAAACCCGCACGTTCTTGTGGGCTCAGTTTTTTCGACTTTGACTCTGCACTCAAAATAACACGCCTACTTTATTCTTTGGTTCGGTGCGATCGCGGTGATACCAAATTTATATAGGTTTTATTGTGTTTTAATACATTTTCAAAAATTAAACGAATGTGTACAAAAAAGAAAAAAAATTTTTGCCATCTTCTGACGCTAATAACTTTTTCATACTTTGGCGCACGGAGCTGTGTGAGGTGTTATTTTTTGCGAAATGAGGCGACGTTTTCATTGCTACCATTCTGAGGTCTGTGCGACATTTTGATCATTTTTTATGTAATGTAAAAAGGTGTAAAAATCGCATATCGGACATTTGGGCGCCATTTCCCGTCTCGGAGGTCACCGCCGGCCGTAACCGTTTTTATATTTTGATAGATTGGGCATTTTGGGACGCGGCGATACCTAATATGTTTGTGATTTTTACTGTTTATTATGTTTTATATCCGTTCTAGGGAAAGGGGGGTGATTTGAACTTTTAATATTTTATTAATTTTTTCAACTTTTTTTTCACTATTTTTTAGACCATCTAGGGTACAGTAACCCTAGATGGTCAGATCGCTCCTACCATATACTGCAATTCTTCTGTATTGCAATATATGGCATTTTTGCAGCACATTCATTACAATAAGCCACTGGCTCATTGTAACGAAACTGCAGAAGCCATGTAGCCTCGTGTCAAAAGACCCGAGGCTACCATGGCAACCGTTCAGGGGCGCGGCGATTGCAATAAAGATGCCGGCGGCAATGACATGGTTAATAGCCCGTGAGCGCTCTTCATACATCCCTTATACCTCTGCGCCGTAGAGCTACGGCGCAGAGCGTTAAGGGGTTAAAGCTAATATTTGGCAACCATTTTTTATGGACCGATTCATGTCCATCTGTGTTCTGACACTGCAAAGTACAACTCACCAAAACTTATGTTGCAATGAGTAGAGAAATGACAACTTGGGCTCGACTACCAGTCAGTCCTCAGTCTATTCTAATCACCGAAACGAGTCCTCAGTAATGATAATAATGATTCTTTATTTATACAGCGCACACAGATTACGCAGCGCTGCACAGAGTTTGCCAAATCAGTTCCTGTCCCCATGGGGCTCACAATCTAATCAACCTACCAGTATAATCTGGAGTGTGAGAGGAAATCAGAGGACCAGGAGGAAAAACCACACAAAACGGAAGAGACATAACAGAGAATGAGATTTTGACCTCTAGCAGCTAGCGACTTGAACCCAGGTGGGCGCAGCGCGAGCAGGCTAGTAATAGTAACCACAAAAGCCACAGGCTGCCATAAGTCTATCTGTGTAATCCCGCAACCAGCGGTACTCAGACAGTCTGTGCATCCCGCAACCAGTCGGTACCTCAGTCTAGTGTATCACCCGCCAGCAGGGGCGGTCATCAGTCTATGTGTAATGAACCGTTCACAGTCAGTCTCAGTTCTCGTTGTAAATCACCCCGCCACATCGGTCCTCAGTCTAGTGTAACACCGCCACCAGTCAGTCCTCAGTCTAGGTAGTATCACCGCCATCAGTCTGTCGTAAGTTAGTGAATCAACGCCACAGTCGAGTCTCAGTCTAGTGTAATTCAACAGCACCCAGCGGCTCCTCAGTCTAGTTGGTCATCACCGCACCAGTAGTACTAAGTCTAGTGTAATCACCGCACAGTCGCGTACCTCAAGCTAGTAGTGTATTCACCGCCACCACGTCAGTCCATCAGTTATCTAGTGTATCACACGCCACCGTCGTCTCAAGTCTGTGTAATCACGACACCAGTCTGTCCTCAGCAGTGTAATCCCCGCCAAGCGCGCGGTCCTCAGTCTAGGTGTACTCCCCGCCAGCAGTGGTCCGTCAGTCGTAGTGGAAATCACAGGTGCACCAGCAGTCCTCAGTCGGGGTAATCCCGCACCCAGTCAGGTCTCTCAGTCTAGTGTAATCACCGCCAGCCAGTCGGTCCTCAGTCTGTGTAATCACACGTCACCAGTAACGTCCTCAGTCTGTGTAATCACCGCTCAACAGTCGGTAGCATCAAGTCTAGTGTAATCACGCCACGTCAGCTCAGTAGGTATCCGGTCTGTCTCACAGTCTATGTCGAATTGCCCGCCACCAGTCGGTCCCAGTCTAGTGTAATCACCGCCACGCAGCGGTCCTTCGAGTTAGTGTAATCTCGCCACGCAGGCAGATCCTCAGTCTAGTGTAATCACCGCCACACAGTCGGTCTCAGTCTAGTGTATCACCGCCACCAGAATCAGGTTCCTCAGTCTGAGTGTTGTATCACGCCACCAGCGGTCTCAGTTCTAGTGTAATCACCGCCAACACGGTCAGTCGGATCCGCACCTCGTACGTCTAGTGCCGCCGTCAGTCCTAGTCAAGTAAGCCACGCAGTCAGTCCTCATTATGCTAACTCACCCACCGCGTCGTCTCGAGTCTAGTGTAATCACAGCCGCAGCAGTCGGTCCCGTCTAGTAGTAATAATCACCGCACAGGTCTGTCCTCATCGGTAATGAAGTCAGCCAGGAGCTCAGGTCTAGGGTAGCACCGTCACCAGTCGAGTATCGTGTAGTAATCGCCGCACCAGTCGGTCCTCAGTAATAGTGTAATCGCCCAGATCGGCGCTCATCAAGATATCCAGCAGGCTCCTCAGTCTATGTATCACCGCCAGCAGTCGGTCACTCAGTCTAGTGTAATCACCCGTCAGCGTCGGTCCCTCAGTCTAGTGTAATCACCGCCACCAGTCGAGTCCTCAGTCTAGTTGTAAATCGACAGTCTCCGCGGATCACGCCAGAGTCGGTCCTCAGTTCTAATGTAATCACCGCCAAGCAGACGGTCCCACTACTAGTGTAATCGCGCAGCCGGCCAGGGTCGGTCCTCAGTCTAGAGTGTAATCAACCGCCAGCAGTCGTGCTCAGTCTAATGTAAATCACTCGCCAGCAGTCGGTCCTCAGTCTAGTGTAATTCACGCACCAGTCGGTCCTCAGTCTAGTGAAATCACCGCCACCAGTCGGTCCTCAGGTTAGTGTAAATCACGCAGAACAGTCGCGTCCTCAGTAGCTAGGTAAGTCCCGCCAACGGTCTCTTCAGTCTTAGTTAATCACCGCCACATGTTTCTCAGTTATGTAATCGCACGACCAGCAGTCGGTCTCAGTCTAGTGATACCCCGCAGCAGTCCGGTCTTCAGTCTAGTGAATAACCGCCAGCGTCGGTCCTCAGTCTAGTGTAATCACCGCCACAGTCGTTCCCTCTAGATCAGCGCAGTCGTCTCATGTTCCCCAGCGTGTTCAGTCTAGTGTATCAGCAGCACCGTACGGGATCTCAGTTGAGTGTAATCACCGCAACCAGTCGGTCCTCAGTTAGTTAATCACCGTCCCAGGTAGTCCATCAGTCTAGTGTAATCATCCGCCACCAAGTCAGCTCTCAGGTTCTGTATATCGCCCAAAGGCGTCCTCAGTCTACGTGTAAATGGAGCCACGTATAGTCTATTATACGCAGTCCGGTCCTCGAGTCTAGTGAAATCACCGCCCCAAGTCGGTCCATCCTCGTAGTGTATCACGCCGAAGCGTCAGTCTCTAGTAGTAAAATCACCGCCCACCAGTCGTCCTCAGAGTCTAGTGTAATCACCGTCAACCAGTCAGTCGCGTGTAAATCAACACGGACGTCCTAGGTCGATGTAATCACCGCCACCAGTCTAAGTCCCAGTCTGAGTATACTCACCCACCAGTCAGTCCTAAAGCTAGTGTAAATCACAGGCAGTCTAATCACCACCAGTTCAGTCCTCAGTCTGAGTGGTAATCACCGCCACCAGTCAGTCCTCATCTTGTAATACCCGCCACAGTCAGTCCTAGTCTAGTAACTCACCGCCCCGGTCAGTCCTCACGTCTAGTGCTAATCACCGCACCAGCAGTCTCAGTATAGTGTAAATACGCCACCAGTCAGTCCTCAGTCTAGGTCAATTCACGCCACCAGTCAGTCATCAGTCTAGTGAAATCGACGCACACAGTCCAGTCTCAGTCTAGTGTTAGTGTAATCACCGCGCCACCAGTCAGTCCTCAGTCAGTGTAATCACCGCAGTCACATCCAGTCTAAGGTAATCCCCCCCCAGTAGTCTCAGTTGTGAATCACCGCAACCAGTCAGTCCTCAGTAGTGAATCCCACGTAGATCCTGTCATAATACCAGCCTCATCCTCAGTCTGAGTGTAACACGCTTCACAGTACAGTCCTCAGTCTGTTATCACGCCAGTCCAAGTCCCAGTCTTAGGAATCACCCCAGTTCAAGTCTCAGTCTGATGTAACAGCCGATCTCACCAGTCAGTCTCAGTCTGATGTAATCCCTCTCACCAGTCAGTCCTCAGTCTGATGTAATCCCTCCACAGTCATTAGTCTCACGTCTGATGTACTCCTCTCACCAGTCAGTCCTCAGGACTTGAAATTGTAATCCCTCTCACCAGTCAGTCCTCAGTCTGATGTAATCCCTCTCACCAGTCAGTCCTCAGTCTGATGTAATCCCTCTCACCAGTCAGTCCTCAGTCTGATGTAATCCCTCTCACCAGTCAGTCCCAGTCTGATGTAATCCCTCTCACCAGTCAGATCCCGTTGGATGTAATCCCTTCACCAGTCAGTCCTCAGTCTGATGTAATCCTCTCCACAGTCAGTCCTCAGTACTGATTGTTAATCCCTCTTACACCAGTCAGTCCTCAGTCTGATGTAATCCCTCTCACCAGTCAGTCCTCAGTCTGATGTAATCCCTCTCACCAGTCAGTCCTCAGTCTGATGTAATCCCTCTCACAGTCAGTCCTCAGTCTGATGTAATCCCTCTCACCAGTCAGTCCTCAGTCTGATGTAATCCCTCTCACCAGTGTCAGTCCTCAGTCGAGTAATCCCCTCCACCAGTCAGTCGCAGTCTGAATGTAACCCTCACCGTCAGTCACTCAGTCTGATGAATCCTCTCACCAGTCAGTCCTCAGTCTGATGTAATCCGCTCTCACAGTCGAGTCCCGTCGATTAATCCCTCTCACCAGTCGTCCTCAGTCTGATGTAATCAGCGCCTCTCACCAGTCAGTCCTAGGGTTGTGTAATCCCTTCACAGTCAGTCCTCAGTCTGATGATGAAACCCTCTCACAGTCAGTCCTCAGTTGTGGATGTAATCCCTCTCACCAGTCAGTCCTCAGTCTGATTTTTGTAATCCCTTGTCACCAGTCAGTCCTCAGTCTGATGTAATCCCTCTCACCAGTCAGTCCTCAGTCTGATGTAATCCCTCTCACCAGTCAGTCCTCAGTCTGATGTAATCCCTCTCACCAGTCAGTCCTCAGTCTGATGTAATCCCTCTACCAGCCTCGACGAATCCCTCTCACCAGTCCTCAGTTCTGATGTAATCCCTCAACAGTCAGTCCTCGGAGAGCTGATGTAATCCCTCTCACCAGTCAGTCCTCAGTTGAATGTAATCCTCCTCACCAGTAGTCCTCAAGTTGAGTAATCCCTTCACCAGTCAGTCCTCAGTCTGATGTAATCCCTCTCACCAGTCAGTCCTCAGTCTGATGTAATCCCTCTCACCAGTCAGTCCTCAGTCTAGTGTAACCACTACCATCTGTCGGTCCTCAGTAATAATAATTCTTCATTTTATATAGCACACACAGATTCCGCAGCGCTACACAGAGCTTGCCCAATCAGTCCCTGTCCCCTTGGGGCTCTCAATCTAATAAACTTACCAGTATGTTTTGGAGTGTGGGAGAAGCCAGGAAGGACTGGTGGAACCACTCACCCAAACGTTGAGAATTGACCCGTGACTTAGAACATGGCCCAGTGCTGCAAGGCTGTAGTGCTCACCACTAAGCCACGTGCTGTCCGCAGTCTAGTGTAATCACTGCCACCCATATAGAGTTTACCCTGGTAAAGTTTTTCCTTCTGTATGTGCGAGCAGAAGAACATCACTCCATGTCCTTGTCTCCAATGGTTGGAGGGTCATGCACCCGTGTCAGAGGAGAGGTGCTCACAGAGGGGACATATGGTACATGTTACCTGCAGCTCATACTGACAGAAGGAGAACATTCACCAAGGAAAGTACAAATAGAGTGATCCTATAGACTACCGTACTAACCGTGGACACTTTCTCATTTGTGGGTCCTTCCCTTAAAGGAAAACTACCATTTCAATCGTCGGTGTAAGCTGTATCACCGAGCCACCAGATCGGGTGGTGGCGCCACTGTTTCTTTAACCACCCACCCGGTGCTTCGTTTCCGTAGTTGTTAATAAACCGAGGTATACGCGGTTGGCTCGGGCCTTTTAAAGCTTGAGAGAGCAGAAAAAATATTCGGCGCTGCTGTGTTGTTGCACACTGCCCGGGCGCGAGCGAGTACAAAATAGGAATGCGACACGGCATAGGCGCAGAAAAGTTGGGGCACCAAACTGGTGGTTGATCCAGACCACGCAACGCTTAAGCAGCAACCGTTTTCGTTGCACCCCCATCTTATCCCTTCCCGATAGCGGCTTCTGCTATAAAGTTTAAAAAGTGTTAAAACCGCAATACCGCGGTTTATAACACTAACGAAACTAAGCACCGGCACCAGCTCACCCTGAGCTGGTGCTCGGTGTTTACAGCTTACACCGATGATCTGAAATGGTAGGTTTCCTTTAAGCAGTAACTTATTGCTCCCGGACCTGTCAGAGATTTCACTCCTATCAGGGTCCTGAGGACACCAAACCAGTTAAGAAGAATGTTATGATTGCAGATTCCATCCAGGCTTCTAATATGGAAGAATAATGAGGCCCGAGCAGGTTTATAAATAATACTCCAGCCCAGGAGAATTATACAGCAAAATAATCACCTGGGTGACAAACTCCGCGTTCATCTGGGTCACTGTGGGGGTCGCCATTTTCCGGCCGGGGGGCTGCGGCGTTGCTGTTCGGGTTTCCATGGTAACTGCTCAGAAACCCGAACCTCGTGTGTTACAGAATTGAACGTTCCCACTTCATCCACACCGGAAGAGGTGAGCGTGTGTGATGGTGGTCGCCGCGATGTGACGTCACCGGCGAGCGACAAAATGTGATTCCCCTAGAGCGGCGGATGTCGGCGGGCGCGGCCATGTTGTTGAAGTCCAAGTCTAGCGCTGACTACACAGGGCCAAGGAGCTGCTTTATTCTACACATAATAACAGAATTGTCATAAAACAGAATCACTGGGCTTCATAAAGTCTGAGGAGATTTATTAAAGCTACTTAAGTTTTATAAGTTTTTGTTTCTAAAATAAACCCCTGAATCCACTATAAAAATGACAGTATCCATCTGTACTAATGTTTGGTGTTATTTATAGATTATGGTGAAATATGGAGGTCTTATTTTCCACTGCAGAATTTTTCACTTTTTTGTGTCGCAAAAACTGCAAATCTGTAAAATCATCGCAATCAATCCACTTCTGCTTCACATAAATGTTGGATCACTGTGCATTTGTGTAAATCTTGTCTATTTTGCTGTTATAGTAAAGCACAATTTTGTAGCAGAAAATCCAAACAGCATATATTCTAGGAATATACCAGGAATGTAGATTTTCTGCAGCGACCAACTATGTGAGCCGCTATGGAACTATGTGAGCCGCTATAAAAGTTAGAGAACTGCACCCTCCCTGTCCACCACTTGGTGTGCCACAGTGCTGCCCTGGGTCAGCTCCAGGTTTCAGTAGGCCTCTGGGCAACAGAGCCTCAGTGGGCCCCTTTGCAGTGAACTCACGTTGCGGCAATCAAAATTCATAAACTACAAGATTCTATTATACCAAACAGTTCCCTTTAGGGTTATTTTATATAAAGCCCCTTAACCCCCTATGGATTCTTTAAATACAGCCCCCTTCACCATCATGGATTCCTTATGTACAGCCTTATTTGGACCCCCCAGCAGCTCTGGGCCCAGGCCCTTGTCCAGATATGTTCAGTGCTGGCGCCAGCCTTGGTGCTGCCCAACACTGCCAACTATCCTCCTCCTCTCTGTCTAGTTTCTTTCCAATAGCTTAGAGCTTGAACATTGTGCTGATAAATAGTTACAATATTATTTAGCAACTGTTTCATGTTAACAGTACGTCGCACAATGTATGTCCACCCTTATGACACCTGCACACTATGAGATTTTCAGGACATATGTCTAATCCCCCCTCCGTTGGGGAATGTCATGGTGCGGCAAGGGGTTAAAGGAATATACTAGTTGACGACTCGTCATTCTTTCCATGCCGATAGGGGAAAAGCTCCCAGTTTTCTATTTAGCCAAAAAAAATGCTATTTTAAGTGTTACAAATGAGAAAGAAGTACTTTAGAAGGTGTGTGTATGGTACCGATAGGGGAAAGTGTGTAGATTTAATCGTAGCATCATCTTTAGACAGGTCATACATATTTGGCAGCTGAATGCTTGTTCTCTCAAGTGCTATTCCTCACATGCCCCATCCCCCTTTGACAGGTTGTACGTAATTGAGTATGTTCCAACAAACTTGTTCCATGCGCATGCGAAAGTCACTGGACCAAACCTATAACTGAACCCAACATATGGGTTCGGTTCAGTTAATATAGTTTGCAATCCCATAAGGGCATGGAATGAGTGTGTCAGAACAAACTTGCTCAATAGAGAGAAGGGAATAAACTATTGCCAGACATTTTCTATCTCTTGAAAACTCAAAGATGGGGCATGTTAAAATCAATGGGGCACATTTACAAAACAACAGTGCATAAATGCAGTTTGCCTGTGTAGTGTGCAGGAGGCACCAGCTTCAGGATTTCTGGCGTCCATTCTTCATGAATCTGCACTTCCCCCGACAGAGTGCATCACTTTTTTTTTTTTTGGTGCACCTTTAACATAGGGCGTGCAACACACTTCTGTTGGACTTTGCATGTAAATCTGGCGCACGCTGCGAATGAGCACCACAAAGCCCCTAATTTGTGTCGAATGATGCCTAGAGCAGCCGTACCCCAAAAAAAGGCAGTTTACACCTAAAAGAATGTGCAAAGTCCGACAGAAAACTGGCACAAAGGCCTTAGTAAACGTGCCCCAATATGCTTTCCATACGCATGTTTTATTGGGGCAAATTTTCGAAAAAACATCATATGTAAGTGGAAAAGTTGAGGTATGTCCCCAAAAGCCTTAGCACCTCTATCAAAAAAGATTTTTGACTCAAAAGATCTTTTAAAAAGATACTTTATATTAGACTTGCAGAGGTTACATCTAAACAAAATACAGAACGTTTATAAGTTACATTAATAAAATAGAGCAATTTCCGTATAGAGAAATGAAAATCACAGCTTCTTCAAGGCCGGCGATACATGACGACTTGATTTGGCAACGTGAACATTGCAAGGTGATGCCGGTAAAATCAAATTTTTTTTTCTTTGTGTAATGAAAACTTATACACCTTTCCAATATACTTTCTGTATCAATTCCTCGTGGTTTTCTAAATCTCTGCTTGCTGTAATTCTATAGGAAGCTTTATTGTTGGATGTAATTACAGCAATGTGAATGCACTCTATTTAGGCCTAGGACTATGTGACAACTTTGGCCATTCAACGTGAAGCTTCTAAATCTCCAGTAATGAAGTAGTGAATGTGGTCACCTTGCATCTGTGATAAGAAAATCCAAACCTGCTGGATATAACAGGGACTTCTTAACTGATGTTAAAGCGTTTGTCTTCTTTCAGCAATTAATTGTTTGTGTAATGAAAATGTATAACATTTATCAATATACGTTCTGTATCAATGCCTAAGTTTTCAAGATCTCTGCTTGCTGTCATTCTGTAGGGAGCTTCATTGTTTACTTTGTGGATAAAAGCAGGTCGCTGGTCATGTAATGTGTGCATTTGTAGGACATCACATGATGATTATATAACAAGCCGTGCACCTGTGTGACATCACGTGACCAGGGATATAACAGGCCGTGCACCTGTGTGCCATCACATGACCAGGGACCGGTTTTTATCCACAGAATGTAAACAAAGCTTCATATAGACTGACAGCAAGCAGAGATCTAGAAAACTGTGAGGCAATGATACAGAAAGTATATTGGAAAAGGTCATAAATTTTCATTACACAAACCACTGTGGAAAGAAGACCACCCCTTTAACATCAGTGATAATGGTCCTGTTATATCCGGCAAGTGACCACATTCACTACTTCATTACTGGAGATTAAGCAGCTTTACGTTGGAAAGGCCAAAGTTGTCACATAGTCCTCAGCCTAAATATAGAGAGCATTCACATTGCTGTAATTACGTCCAGTACACGCCATGCTAAATACACAGCCCTGTCCTGGCAGAGAGGACCCCAAATGAAGCATCATGATCTGTACAGCCATGTGAAGGCCCTCAGAAACTCCATTGTTCATAATAAGCGTCCATATGTTTTGAAAGTATGTAAAATAATCCAACCATGTTAAAGATAAGGTCAATGAAACATCATAAAGAATCTAAGCAGCACACAAAGTAACTCATCAAATAATACTTTTACAGAAATAAATAGCCATTGTTATTTTTTTTGTATGCTATTGCTATATAATCAGTGAGTAGACCAACACATACCATGGACCTCATCCATTAAAACTGACAATTAAAGGGGTTTGTCTGAGATGCATGAACTTCTGGCCCCTAGCAGGAGTATCTAGCGCACTTCTGGTCTCCTCTGTTCTATACTCGTACACATGGGATGCAATGGTGACATCACACCAACGTGACATCACCGCTGCAACCTTTACCGAAAAAGCCAGATATCAGCAGTGACAGAAAGAAGTAGACTATTAGCTAATTTTTCGCTTTACAGACTCCCCTGCAGGCGGCTCATAACCCCAAATTCTTCATCCTGGACATCCCCTTTAGGCTTTGTTATTCTTAGCACTTCATAAAAATTACTTTTCCTATTATACAGTTTTGATAAACTTGTCCACAACTTTTTGTCTTTATATACAATATATCCACAGGTTAGCGGGTAAGTGGGGGTACAGACGTGTACAATCTGGTGTCCCTTAGAACCCCTATGTGAATGGCTACCATCCCGCTCATCCATCTCAATGAATAGAGAAGTGGCTCAGTGGTTATGACGTCACTACATTCATATGGGGCACTTGTAGGCACCTGCACACTTTCTCTTGTAGATATAGATTAACTTTATGGGAAAACAAAAAATGAGTAAAAACTGTTGCACACAACAAACTTAATCCAACTGTGTGCAAGATTTACCGGACTGAACCAAGAACCTCTGCACTGACCGGCGATGCTGAGCTCAAGGTTCAGTCCAGTAAATTCCTTAAAGAAACCTTTCAGTCACAGCTGATTCATTGGATTATACCTTGTACAGGACCTAAAGGGAAGAGCAGGACTCCAGTTCTAGGAATACAATGACAATGAGTCCTGCTCCTCCCCTGAGGTCCTACACCATGCATTATTCAACGGATTAGCTTTGCCTGGAGTGTTCCATTAAAGGAAATCTACCATCAAAATCAAGCACGAATAAACCAGGGGCACATACTCATAGATCCAGGCACTGGGACTGTGGTAATCTACTAATGTTTGTTATCCATGGCCCGCTTCCATTTAAAATCAACTTCAAAATAATAATAATAATGAACCAGAAGGGCTCTGTAAAGGCATGACCAGAGCCCTTCTGTGATGTAGGTTCACAGGTTGTTGCAATGTGAAGGGCCCCTCCTCCCTCCCACTGCGTGAGATTACATCAGGTTGAGGAAGGAGGCAAGTGCTGAGGGTGCAGAGGGGCAACAGCCTGGGAAGTTGCCGCATGCAGAGGCTTTGCTAATGTTGCCCAGAGCCCTTCTGGCTCCCAAATATATTTTTAAAAGTTGATTTTAGAAGAAAGCCCTTTGTGTTTGTGCTGGGCTTTGTTACACTTCAGCAGCAGATCTGTCTCCCCCTCTCTCCTGCACTTCCTGTTATCTTGGCAGTAGTGAGCACAGAGTGGGAGGGGGATGTGCTCCTTCAGAGTGTAACAGCCAGTGAAGCTAAAGCACAGATGCCAAGGCCATCAATAACAAATATAAGAGAATTACCACTGTCACAGTGTCTGGATCTGTAAGTTCATGGTTTGTCATGATGGATTTTGAAGATAGATTTCCTTTAAATAACGTCTGGATTAGCAACTCTCCAGGAAAAATAAAAATCACAAGGACCTCCGCTCTATATATAAAAAAAAAAACAAAAAAAACACATCCTCGGTTTACTTCTTTACTCTATCATGTGTCATCATGTGCCGTTTCAGGTGAGGATCCTGGCGGAAAGATTTCCCGCACTCTGAACACTGAAAGGGTTTCTTCCCCGCGTGCATGAGATTGTGACGCTCAAGCTTGGAAGGTGTGAAGAAGATTTTGGAGCACTCGTTGCACTTGTAGCTCTTAGGGACGACTGGAGTCCTCGGGGGGCGCTCCCGATGGCATTTCGCACTGCGTCCATGAGAAACACCTACCCTGCTCTTCTTAGGCGTCCCTTGTTTTTGGCTCACAGAAGACAAGTCCGTTGATTCGCTTTCTACTTTTATTTCCGGTACCAATATAGGGATTTCTTTGTCTTCAGACTTTAATGTTGCGTCATAGCAATGCTGGGACAGGGTGAGGTTTGTGGCCGGCTCCTGGCAGAACGTAGAATGATAACCGTCCAGCGCATCCTGTGACCTGAGTGCGGTAACTTTTTGTACGTGTGTTACCAGATGGCGTTTTAAGTGAGCGGATTGGCGAAACGTCTTCCTACATTCCCCACAGGTGAACGGCTTTTGGCCAGTGTGGATGAGGTAATGTCTGCGTAACTTGGACATGGTAGAGAACATTTTGTTGCACTGGTCACATTTCACCACTTTTCTTAGGGCAACGCCCTGTGCCCCTTGAAGAAACTGGTGAAGCGAGTGACTCTCCACCCCATGTTGACGTTGGTCATAAGTATGATAGGTACCGCCGATGGTTACTCCATTGTTATGTTCCAGCAGTCCTTGAAAATTCATCCCAAGCTGCTGGTGCTGCAAATATCCTTCAATCTTCATCTGAGTCTCCATCTGTCCGATGCCGTTCTTCTTCTGAAACAGATTCTTGGAGACATCAAGTCGTTGGGTTTCTTCTTCCATGGTGTCCACTTGACCCGATTCATCTACAGGCTCCACCTTAAGTAACTTCCCAAATGGAGCGGGCACATCCTGGGGAATCTCATCACCTAGTACTTGAGTATTCGTGACAATTTCGCTATTATAAGTTGTCCTCGTTGATGTCACTGGAGTTTGTACTAAACAATGATGGTTGTCCAAGTTTTCCTGCTTCTCAAAATACTGTCCACAAGACGAGCAGTGGAAAGGGATAATAACTACAGTGTATCCCTCGTCCGCCTCCTGCTTTACCTGCAGAGGTTCACATTTGGGGTGTATCTCCACATTACGGGCTTTGGGTGGTCTTGTGTGTGTCTGTTGGTGTCTAAGAAGTTTCTCCGGCAACTTGAAGGACTTGGGACACTGGGCGCACTGGAAGGGCTTCTCCTGAGAGTGGGTCAGCTGGTGGATCTTCAGGTGTGTCTTCTGTCTGAAGGCTTTCCCACAGAGCGCACAGGCGAAGGGTCTTTGATCAGTGTGACTCATTAGGTGCCTCTCCAGCTTGGAGCGAGTAGGAAACACCTTGTCACACAAGTCACAGCCCCACGATTGGGGTATTCGGACCGCTCTCACGTTCATGAAGTTGCATCGATGGTGTAATCGCTTTTCTTCACTTAAAAAAGTTTTCTGGCAGCCGAAGCAATGGAGCGGTAAGGAGAAGACGCTCCTCCGAGAAGACTTCTTGGACCTCACCTCCTTGACGGGTTTGGGGCGATGCAGCTTCTGGTGCTTGGTAAACGTTTCAGAGTTTTTAAAGTGTCGGTGACAAATATTGCATTCAAAAGGGAGCGTGTGGGTCACGGCGTGACGCTCCAGGTGCACCAGCTGCCGGAACGTCTTGCCGCAGTCCGGGCAGGGGAAGGGCTTCTGCCCGGTGTGGCTCAGGCAGTGTCTCGCCAGCTTCGAGGGCGTTTCAAATTGCTTGAGGCAAGTATCGCAGCAGTATGGCCGCCGCCTGGGGGCCTTCATATGATTTCTGTACTGCTGGCTTCTTAACATCTTCTCTGGGATGGAAGGCATTGCGGAATCTCTGCTCCTGGGTGCTGTCTCTGTATATGCCCAGGGTGAGTCTCTCAGGGTGCTGTCTCTGTGTAGGCTGAGGCTCTCAGGGTGCTGTCTCTATGTAGGCTGAGGCTCCCAGGGTGCAGTCTCTATGTAGGCTGAGGCTCCCAGGGTGCAGTCTCTATGTAGGCTGAGGCTCCCAGGGTGCAGTCTCTGTGTAGGCTGAGGCTCCCAGGGTGCTGTTTCTATGTAGGCTGAGGCTTCCTGGGTGCTGTCTCTATGTATGCCCAGGCTGAGGCTCCCGGGTGCTGTCTCTGTGTATGCCCAGGCTTCCTGGGTGCTGTCTCTATGTAGGCTGAGGCTTCCAGGGTGCTGTCTCTATGTAGGCTGAGGCTTCCTGGGTGCTGTCTCTATGTAGGCTGAGGCTTCCTGGGTGCTGTCTCTATGTATTCCCAGGCTGAGGCTCCCGGGTGCTGTCTCTGTGTATGCCCAGGCTGAAGCTTTCTGGGTGCTGTCTCTGTGTATGCTCAGGCTGAGGCTTCCTGGTGCTGTCTCTCTGTGTATGCCCAGGCTTCCGGTGCTGTCTTATGTAGGCTGGCTCCTGGGTGCTGTCTCTATGTAGGCTGAGGCTTCCTGTGCTGTCTCTATGTAGGCTGAGGCTTCCTGGTGCTGTCTCTATGTAGCTGAGGCTTCCTGGGTGCGTCTCGTGTATGCCGCTGAGGCTTCCTGGGTGCTGTCTCTGTGTATTCCGCGGCTGAGGCTCCCGTTGGGGTGTCGGGTCTCCTGGTAATGCCCAGGCGTCCTGGGTGCTGTCTCTATGTTAGGCTAGGCTCCTGGGTGCTGTCTCTGTGTATGCCCATGGCTGAGGCTTCCTGGGTGCTGTCTCTATGTAGGCTGAGGCTTCCTGGGTGCTGTCTCTGTGTATGCCCAGGCTGAGGCTTCCTGGGTGCTGTCTCTGTGTATGCCCGGGCTGAGACTTCCTGGGTGTGTCTCTGCGTATGCCCGGGCTGAGACTTCCTGGGTGCTGTCTCTGTGTATGCCCGGGCTGCACTGCTGCCTCCTATGTGGATCTCCCTCGGACACTGCTCTGCCCCCCGGCGGCCATACACAGCCTCGTCACCCCTGACCTGCGGGGAGCTACGGAGCTTCCAGCACCTGCACCCGGAACTACATGCGACCACCAAGAGGCTCCAGGACCTTACTCAACGTCATAGTCATGTGACGACCCCTGTGGGAGGAGCAAAAAAAGAGAAACGTTTCGATGTGTAACAGAGGCGGAGCAAAGGGAAGAGGGGGCGGGAAGTGTGTGACTGACAGGGACAGGTGTGAGGGCGGGCTGTGGAGGAGCTGGGCGGCACATGGCCTGGAGGATGTGTAAGAAGAGGGGACATGGTGCGGGGGATGTGTAAGAAGAGGGGACATGGTGCGGGGGATGTGTAAGAAGAGGGGACATTGTGCGGGGGATTTGTAAGAAGAGGGGACATGGTGCGGGGGATGTGTAAAAGAGAGGACATGTGCGGGTGTGTAAGAGAGGGGACATGGTGCGGGATGTGTAAGAAGAGAGGACATGGTGCGGGGGATGTGTTAAGAAAGAGGACATGGTGCGGGGATGTGTAAGAAAGAGACATGTGCGGGGGATTGTAGAAGAGAGGACATGGTGGGGATGTGTAAGAAGAGAGGACATGGTGCGGGGATGTGTAGAAGAGAGGACATGGTGCAGGGATGTGTAAGAAGAGAGGACATGGTGCGGGGATGTGTAAGAAAGAGGACATGGTGCGGGGGATGTGTAAGAAGAGGGACATGGTGCGGGGGATGTGTAAGAAGAGAGGACATGGGCGGGGGATTGTAGAAGAGAGGACATGGTGGCGGGGGATGTGTAAGAAGAGAGGACTGGTGCGGGGGATGTGTAAGAAGAGGGGACATGGTGCGGGGATGTGTAGAAGAGAGGGACATGGTGCGGTGATGTGTAAGAAGAGGGGACATGGTGCGGGGATGGATAAGAAGAGAGGACATGGTGCGGGGGATGTTAAGAAGAGGGGATATGGTGTGCAGGGGATGTGTAAGAGAGAGAACATGGTGCGGGGGATGTGTAAGAAGAGGGGACATGGTGCAGGGGATGTGTAAGAGAGAGGACATGGTGCGGGGGATGTGTAAGAAGAGGGGACATGGTGCGGGGGTGATGTTAAAAGAGAGGACATGGTGCGGGGGATGTGTAAGAAGAGAGGACATGGTGCGGGGGATTGTTAAGAAGAGGGGACATGGTGCGGGGGGATTGGTAAGAAGAGGGGACATGTGGGGGATGTGTAAGAAGAGGGACATGGTGCGGGGATGTGTAAGAAGAGGGGACATGGTGCAGGGGATGTGTAAGAAGAGAGGACATGGTGCAGGGGATTTGTAAGAAGAGAGGACATGGTGCAGGGGATGTGTAAGAAGAGAGAGTACATGGTGCGGGGGATGTGTAAGAAGAGAGGACATGGTGCGGGGTGATTGTGTAAGAAGAGAGACTGGTGCGGGGAGTGTAAATGCGTGGTGCGGGGGATGTGTAAGAAGAGAGGACGTGGTGCGGGGGATGTTAAGAAGAAGGACGTGGTGCAGGGGATGTGTAAGAAGAGGGGACATGGTGCGGGGGTGTGTAAGAAGAGGACGTGGTGGCGGGGATGTGTAAGAAGAGAGGACGTGGTGCGGGGATGTGTAGAAGAGGACGTGGTGGGGGGGATGTGTAAGAAGAGGGGACATGTGCGGGGATGTTGTAAGAAGAGGGACATGGTGCGGTGGTGTTGTAAGAAGAGGGACATGTGTCGGGGGTGTTGTAAGAAGAGAGGACTGGTGGCGGGGGATGTGTAAGAGAGAGGACATGGTGCGGGGATTGTAAGAAAGGGGACATGTGCTTGGGATGTTTCAGAAGAGAGGGACTGGTGCGGGGGGATGTGTAAGAAGAGGGGACATGGTGCGGGGGATGTGTAAGAAAAGAGGGCAGGTGATGTAAGAGGGACATTGTTCGGTGGGGGTGTAAGAAGAGGGACACGTGTCAGGGGGATGTGTAAGAAGAGAGGACACTGGTGCGGGGATGTGTAAGAAGAGAGGACATGGTGCAGGGATGTGTAAGAAGAGGACACTGGTGCGGGGGATGTGTAAGAAGAGAGGACATGGTGCGGGGATGTGTAAGAAGAGAGGACATGGTGCGGGGATGTGTAGAAGAAGGACATGTTAGGATTAATAAGAGACGTAATGTGCAGGGGAGTGTAAGAAGAGAGGACATGGTGCAGGGGATGTGTAAGAAGAGGGATACATGGTGGGGATGTGTAAGAATAGAGGACGTGTGGTGCGGGGATGTGTAAGAAGAGAGGACATGGTGCGGGGGATGTGTAAGAAGAGGACATTGTGCGGGGATGTGTAAAAGAGGGACATGTGCAGGGGGATTGTAAGAGAGGGACATGGTGCAGGGGGATGTTAAAAAGGGACATGGTGCAGGGAGTGTTAAGAAGAGGGGACATGGTGCGGGGGGGATGTGTAAGAAGAGAGGACATGGTGCGGGGATGTGTAGATAGAGGGGGATATGGTGGCAGGGATGTGTAAGCAGAGAGGGACATGATAGGGGGATGTGTAAAGAGGGACATGTGTCGGGGGGATGTGTAAGAAGGGGACTGGTCGGTGGGGATGTTAAGAGAGGACATGGTGCGGGGGGATGTGTAAGAAGAGAGACATGGTGCGGGGGATGTGTAAGAAGAGAGGACATTGGTTGACGGGTGATGTGTAGAAGAGGGACATGTGGGCGGGGGATGTGTAAAGAAAGATGGGACAAGTGAGGATGGGCGGATGTGTAAGAAGAGTGGGACATGGTGCGGGGGGATTGTGTAAGAAAGGGACATGGTCGGGGGGATGTGTAGAATGGGGAATCAGTGTGGGGGGGATTGTAAGAAGATAGGACATGGTGCGGGGATGTGTAAGAAAGAGGACTGGTGTGATGTGGTAAGAAGAGAGACATGTGTGCGGTGGATGTGTAGAAGAGAGGACATGGTGCGGGGATGTGTAAGAAGAGAGGAATGGTGCGGGGATGTGTAAGAAAGAGGATATGGTTGCGGGGGAGTGGTAAGAAGACGATGACATGGTGCGGGGGGATTTGTAGAAGAGAGGACATGGTGCGGTGATGTGTAAGAAGAGGGGACATGGTGCGGGGATGTGTAAGAAGAGAGGACATGGTGCGGGGGATGTGTAAGAAGAGAGGACTATGGTGCGGTGATGTGTAAGAAGAGGGGACATGGTGCGGGTGATGTGTAAGAAGAGAGGACATGGCTGTGATGTAAAAGAGGGGACAATGGTGCGATGTGTAAGAAGAGGGGACATGGTGCAGGGGATGTGTAAGAAGAGAGGACATGGTGCGGGTGGGATGTGTAAGAAGAGAGGACATGGTGCGGGGGATGTGTAAGAGGGGACATGTGGGGGATGTGTAAGAAGAGAGGACATGGTGCGGGGGATGTGTAGAAGAGAGGACATGGTGCAGGGGATGTGTAAGAAGAGGGACATGGTGCGGATGTGTAAGAAGAGGGGACATGGTGCGGGGATGTGTAAGAAGAGAGGACATGGTGCAGGGATGTGTAAGAAGAGGACATGGTGCAGGGGATGTGTAAGAAAGGACAGTGTGCGGTGATGTGTAGAAGAGGGGACATGTCGGGGATGTGTTAAGAAAGAGAGGACCTGGTGCGGGGGATTTGTAAGAGAGGAAATGGTGCGGGGAGTGTAAAGAAGAGGGACGATGGGTGCGGGGGGATGTGTAAGAAGAAGACATGGTGCGGGGGATTGTAAGAAGAGAGGACATGGTCAGGATGTGAGAAGAGAGGACTGGTGGGGGATGTAAAGAGCACATGTGCGGGGATGTGTAAGAAAGGGGACATGGTGGTCGTGTATGTGTAAGAAGAGGGGACCTGGTGCGGGGGATGTGTAAGAAGAGGGGGACACGGTGCGGGGGCTACGTGAGAAGAAGGGAACTTGGTGCGGGGGTTGTGCATCCTCCACACTGACCTTAAAGGAAACCTACCACTTAAAAGTGGTAGGTTTATACACATATACATGGCACCAGCTCAGGGTGAGCTGGTGCCAGAGCATATTTTTGTTAGGGGAACAAAGCCCCTATCACAGAATTATAAGTTATATTAACTTATAACTCGGCGCACCGCACTTGGGCACGGCGCACCATGCCCACGTGTGCCGGAGAGCTCGGTGACGTCACCGGCTCTCCAGCACTTTAGAATCCGGCGCACGCACGGGCGCTCACATCCCGATCTAGATCCTTCCTGCCCAAGAGGTGTGAGTAGAAGGATCTGACGACCTCCAGAATCCCTGATCTAGACCTTTTCAGGGATCCGTACTGTCAACTAGTCGGTGACAACTTTACCACTCACTGACATCTTGCAGTTTTCTGTAAGGGGTCGGCGACGCGGTATTTCCCGTAGTCCCTCTCAAAACCAAAGATCTTGTCTGTAGTACTGACACATCTTCAGCAAAGACTTCACTCGGTATGTCCTCACGACTACCTCCGTTGAGAAGAGATGGTCGAGTTTCCCCTCAGGGCCCGATACGGCAGTACTTTCCAGCCTCCTGTGGCTCGAGAGCTGGCGGAAGAATCTTGCCACCCTTTTCTTTGAGCATCTCCCACCACTCTGACTTACTGCTACCAAAGGCCCAGCAATGGTACCGGCTCTGAAGAAAGTCTTCAAAGATTGTCTGATCTCCGCCTCTTCCTGGAGAAACCAATTGAGCTCCCAGTAGCCTCTTCCCATCCAGGGGGTCTCTGTAACATTCATAGAAAACTAGTCGGAGAACTCCACCTCAACAACGGACACTGCTGAAGAAATGGCTTCCTCCTTTAAAAAAACCTATGTATTCTAGACCTGCAGCTACCCCTATAATAGATGAATCCCGTGTGGCCTGGGGTGTGCTGAATGTGGACATCCACCAGGCGAGCCTCACTAGCTATACTATTAAGAGCGATGCTATCATAAGTCAGCTTGTCTCTGCAACGTCCCCTATCTTGGGACCTCATGACAGCATTGAAGTCCCCTCCAAAGACCACCTGCCGACTTGTAAAAAGGTAGGGCTTGATCCTCATAAAGAGACACTTGCCGTTCCCACTTGGCCTGAGGACCGTAGATGTTTAATTAGATTAAGATCTTGCGCCTTCATGGAGGACATCCGGATCAGGCACCTCCCACTCTTTCTAACTCAAGTAACTCATCAGCATTCTACCGTGGCGGTAAAAGCCGCAAGAGACCAATAGAAGCTCTTTTCTTCTCCATTCCCTCTTACTTTAAACATGACCGCCAAATCTGGCAGCCTGGTCTCCTGCAAAAATAAAATGTCGGCTCCAACGCGGACTTAATGCTGGCGAAATTAATGGACGCCAGTGTCAACGGAGTGGGTGCCGCCATCATAAGTGATTGAGTTAAACGGCTTTCTTTTTCCCACCGCCCTTCTCCCCTCCCCGTTTTGAAAGGACCCTTTCCTCTCTTTTTTTTTCAACTGTATGTCCCAGTTTCATCCTCGTCTCCAGACTCCAGGTCATTCTCTCATTCTGAGGACGCCATTCTCCCGCCCTCTCCGATACATCAATCTCTGAAGCAGAGACATTGTTAAGGGCTTGGAACCCGTTGGAAAGACCAACCAGAGGGGAATCAGTTTTACCTTCCTTAGGCTTCTGAGTCAGGGTGAGAGAAGATTGTAAATCTCCCTTTTTCCTTGCACCCTTTTCCTGTAGCCACGCCCTATTATCCTCATCCATACTCTCATAATGGGAGGATTCTGAGAGCATGGCCGTTTCCTCCCTCTGGATCCTCCTGACCTCCTCATCCAACTCATCATTCCTCTGGGCCTCAGCAACAAGATTGGGCTGAAGGATAGGCCGGGGGCTGTGACCCACGACTCCCCCACCTCCTGTCCCTTTGGCACCTCTCCTGACGCCTCTCGGTCGTGATGGCGTCACTTTCTTGTCATTTTTCCCTGGCCCCTCAGTTCCTCCGCCTCTGTCTAGTCCCCTCCCCAGCAGATTCGGCCTCATGGCCTTCACTCATCGAGCCAGAACCGCATTACAAAAGAATTAGGACAACAGCTGACTTAGTCACCACACAGGTGACACCGAATCTGCTTACAATGTTGGTGAGAGGCCGCATCCCACACAAGCGCACTTCTCACGGTGCAGTTTGCACTGAAATGTGTAGGTTCACTGCACACTGTGGCACAGCTTCGGCTGACCCTGGTAGAAGATCTGGATGCGATCCCTCCCCAGAAGGCTGATGAAGGGATGTGGGCAACCAAGTTACCTGAAACCTTTAACTCATCATAAAGGTCCAGGCCCCTGACCAGATACCATGCTTGTCCTGATGTTTTCCTTGGCATCTCTAATACTTCACACCATACGCCGACGCCAAGTCATGATATCATAGCAAGATTCATTATGGGTTAAAACGGTCACCTTCTGAGACCTGATTTTGTCGAGATCACTGGCCTGAACAGCAAAGTCTCACCAAGTTCATGTTTTTTTTCCAGCTCATAATTTTCCCCCAGAGAGCTCAAGTCCCTCTGGGCGAACAAAATTGACATCGAACTCAAATGTGCCATAAGAATGAATCAAGGCAAGATGGTCTATCACCTTGAAGCCCATCTCTAGGAGGAGCTCAAACACCTTAGTTCTAGGAGGACACCACATCAACTGCCCAAGAGGTGGATCACATTCCTGCAGACCACATCTAAGACGACAAACATTCTATGGGCGCACCTGGCCCGGCTGTCGAGGGACCATGCAGTCCCCCTCTCCCCTCTATTTTCTTGGAAGGCTCCAAGGCCATGCCTCTCTATCCAGACAGACGATCAACCTCTCCACCCTCTGCAGTGATGGATCGTTCCCCTTTTCTCGGACCTACAAAGACGCTGCTGCAAAATGTGCCCCTAGGGCCCAGATGAGGATGCGAAATAACTTCTCCCAGAGTCGCCACCGCTGGGGGCAAACACAGAACCAGATCCCCCATATCCTACTACCGAACAGCCCCCTATTACCTGCAAAACTTCCCGCAACATCATCACAAGTCCCAGCAACACTCCAGCCACACCAGTAGCTCTGCTCACATGTACCTCCCCAGTTCGAAGCACCATCCATCACAGCAGCACCGCACGTAGTCACACAAATACCTCTCTCCATACCACCATCTCCACCTCACGCAGCCACCCCCATTCACACGGCCCCCCTCATTCACAGAACCACCATCACCTGTATTTTCTCCCCCTGATAATGACCTTCACAAGCACCATTCACACTTGCTGACCACAGTACGACGGATGGCAGGACAGCCTCAGCATCTGTTGGCCAAAGGGGCAGAGGCCACCTCCACAGAACCAATTCCCCGGCCTGCATGGTCCTGTCGAGCTGACCCAACCCCAGATTGAACTTTTACCCTCCACTTCTTCGCGTCATCATTTGCGTGTAGTTGCGTCTGTCTTTCATCCATCTCTACAGGAGTCTCTTTCACAGCATTACTAGTTCCAATACAGAACAGGCCTTTTTTTATCCAAGAGAAATCGCCACCCGGCTGGGAGGATTGGGAACCCGAACCACCGCCGATACCAGCTGCGCCACCCTCCCCTGGGGAGCAGTCCACAGTGCCGTTGCTAGATGGAAAGCCCCCCGTGTGGCACTCACAACGGTGTTTGGCCCTTTCGCACCGATGCTTTTTCCCTGCCCCTCTCCACTGCTACAAGCAGAGTGGAGCCTTGTCCTCGCCCCTGGCTTTGTAATCTCCCTGCTCCCTTCATCGCGGTCCCAAGCAGAACTCGGGGGGGGGGGGGGGGGGGGGGGGAGGGGTTGTGTAGCAGGGCTTGCACAGTGAGCTGACCCTGTGCTTTGCCCGGGGGTTTTTTACAGGGAGGGGGTAAAGATGATGAATAGGGTGACACTGGTTGGGTCTGAGTAGTAGCACTTCTGCCTTGCAGCACTGGGGTTCTGGTTCGAATCCCACCCAGGTCACCATCTCCAAGAGTTTTTATGTCTCTCGTGTTTGCGTGGGTTTCCTCCGGTACTCCGTTTCCTCCCCACTCACCAAAACATACTGTTAGGTTGTTTAGATGTGAGCCCCATGGGGACAGGGTCCAATTTGTCATGCTTGTGCAGCGCTGCGTAATCTGTAGGCGCTATATAAATAAAGAATTATTATTAATTATTATTATTTACCTCTTCTTGCTTCTTTGGCCTGGTCTTCTTTGCCTTCCTCCGACTGCTCTCCCCAGCTGCTTCCTCTGGGAGCTCACCACCAAAAGAAAAGTTCTCCGTGCACACTGGGGACTCCAGCAGATGGATCTCTGCACTGAGCGCCCCTCCCTGGCTGCCGGTGTCACTGTCCTCCCCCGAGCGAGGTGTTACTGCTGGCTGTCCTGCAGGGGGCCCACTGCACAAGGCCTGCTGATCTTACTGCAGGCCACCAGGTGAGTCCAGCTGTTTGTTGTCATCATCATCAATCTCCTCCACCTGGCTCACAGGCTGCAACCCCATCAGCCTTTGCTTTCTGTTATCAGCCATGTCTGCAAATCTGTTGTCATTTAATAATTTTTCTTTGAATGGACCGTCGTTCTTACAAATAAATGTTTTTCTTACAAGAAGCTTTTCAATGTCTGATTTTAGTCTTTTAATCTCTCCAGTTATTTCTAACCTTTGTTTTCCCATCGCTGTATTCACCCTGGCGCGGGCACATCGCAGCACCTCCCGGAGCCTCCTGATGGTCTTAGTCGCCTCTTCATACTCAAAGAGGTGGCTCTGGACCCGGGAGGCATAGGTGGACAAAGACTCCCGGGGTCCCTGCAGCGCCCAGCCTCCCCCTGCATGGTCAGCCTTACCTCTGCGAGCACTCTGCTTCACCCGTCCAGCCCCGGAAGGACCGCTCTCACTTGCACCAACTTGGGCATCCAGCTTCTGGGTTCTCCGCTTCTCAGGGGAGAAGCAGACGCATTGCTCCTCCATAGCGCTGGCTGGTTGCTGTCCTCCCCTGTCTCCCGCCGGCCTAGACCGTAAAGCAGGAGCCTGGGATTTGGCTCCCTCACTCATCTCCAGAACCTAACTCCCTCCCTGGGAGAGGAGAGAGCAGGCCCTGGGTGGATAGATCTTCCTCCAAGAGCTCAGGAGCACAATCACACAGCAGCTCCACACACAGCCACACCCTCTGCTAACGAGATAACGATCTCCAGAGATGCACGCATTACTCTGTTGCCCTTCTAGCTTATTAGCATCATTTTAAAACTTGATTTAAGAAAGGTGGAAGCTATGGATAACAAATATAAGAAGAATACCACAGTCACAGTGCCTGAAACTATCAGTAAGTGTCCCTGCAATTCAAAGGCTTCGTGGAGGAGCTTTTCCCAATCCCAGATGCGTTCACATTGTGATTGGGAGTGAGGCCACATGTGTCTGTAGCTGCAGGTGAACATGACCTCAAGCTGTATTCACACAGTTGTGGTCAGATGGTATGTTATACACTGCAAACACATCATAGTCATCTTTTCCGGTGGAAGGCCCTGCCTCCCGTGGGACTACAACCCCTCAGTGGTATCACGTTATCAAAACAGGGCTGTTGTCCCACAGGTCGGAGGGACTGCTGGCCTCATAGATGACCAGATGAGTCCAGACATACATCCGGTATATTAATAATTCTATATACTTGTGTGAATGGGGCTTAAGTCTGTAATGAGGCACAGGGTTAAATGCTCTGTATGACACTACAATGATTCCCTCCTGCCATTTACTCTTCTATCACTAGGGGTCAGCAGAGGTGCACAAGACTGAATAGTGCAAAGTGCAAAACCTACACAACCCAAAACTCTGTGACATATAAAGTATATGCTGCTGATCCCCATCGCTTGTGAACAACCCATCGACCCTTCCTAGATGATTTTTGCAGGCCTCATTATGATTGCACCAGAGAACATGTCACGGATAATTCCATGGACATCCACCTCTTCTAACGTTACATTTCTCTGTTCTGTATTCACAAACTGGACCCGGAGCAGGGGAGAGGTCACCGGCGCAGTCATTTCTTCCTACAGCTGATTCCTGTGCAGTGACCTTTTCCCTCTGCTCCTGAGATGCTTTGAATCAGAACCATGAATAATGTGGACAGTCCTGCAGGTGTTGACTAGACGCCATATTGAGACATTTGTGGAGTAGCCACCGGGTAACACAGGTAACTAGTGCCCTGCAGGAGGTGTATGGTATATACAGCACTGACCTATACCAGGCTCAGCAATACCGCTATAACTATAGGCAGAGTTCTTGATAGCGCGGGTCTAATTTTCATCAAAAAATAAGAGGGTGACATCATTTATACCAAGAAATTCTAAGGGCTTCAGAGATTTATGCAGATCAGCCATGTATATCCTCACTGCTGCCATGTTAGTGTTACCTTAAAGGAAATCTACCATCAGTATCCATCATGATAAACCAGGGACACTTACTCATAGATCCAGGCACCGTGACTGTGGTTATCTTTCTTCTAAAATCAACTTGTGCTACTGAGTCGGAAGGTCTCCTGGGTGTGTTACCACAACCCCTTTGTGCTGTTGCTTCACAGGCTGTTACACTCTGCAGTATCTTTTTCCCCTTCCCACTCTGCGAGATTATAGCCTGTGAAACTGCAGCACAAAGAGGCTCTGGTAATATCCCTCAGAGCCCTTCAGGCTCTTTAGCATAATTGTAGATTAGTTGATTGTAGAAGGAAGGAGGCCATGAATAACAAATATAATTAGATTACCACAGTCACGGTGCCTGGATCTATGAGTAAGTGTCCCTGGTTTATCAGGCTGGATTTTGATGATAAATTTCCTTTAAAGAACATCTATCACCACTTCAGTGTCCTATAACTCATGATTGTACCTGGCTTCTTTCAGCTTGTTTCCAGGCTCCAGAATCACTAATAAAATGACATTATAAAATTAGGAAATAGTACTGGAGGTGCTCCGGGTCGCATTATCTGAGCTCCTCCCCTCAGTAATTTATGCACGCTCCTGGCTAATTGACGTGCATAACTCCTCTCTGTCGCAGTTCTTCGGCCTCCAGTGACGTCATCCAGCTTGTAATAAATCTTGCGAAGTCGATAGAACTTGTCCCTTGCGCAGCTTGCGCGGTCACCAGTCCGGCTAAAGTGATGATAGATGTCCTTTATGGTGACACTCAATAAGAGACACTAACACGGCAGCGTTGAGGAGACCTTTAAAGAGTAACTTAAACTTTGAATCAATATTTTGTGTATTGCAGGGATGAGTAGAACAGGTAACAATGGTCAACTTTTTAATATACTTTAATAAGTTCAATAGCTTCTCTCTGCTATCTCCTCCGCTTCTCCTTTCTCCTGTAGTGAGCAGTGTATGGGAAAGCCTGTACAAAATACAGTGGCAGCAAATCTCATCCATGACTTTGGTGTAAAGTAATATTGTCAGGAGGAGATATAGAGAACAAGACATCTAACTTGTATAGTGGCAGATTTTTTTTTTGGATTGTGTGCCCCAGCATGTAAAATTTAGTACACATTTTACCATATAGTTTATTATTATTCTGGCTAACTTTCCAAAAGGTAAGCTCCTTACACATGAACATATGGTGGAGCATACAGCTGCGCGCAGGAGAGTAATACTGGAAAATATTTCTGTCCGATATTTTTCCGTGATCAGTCGCTGTTCTCTGTTCATTACTCCATGTATATTCCCTTCTTCATACTGTTTGATGGCATAGAGCTCACATAAGAAGGATTGTATACCAGCTTGAGTGTCGTGATAACAGGACGACACATCTGTCATCATGACACATACAATTGGAGTATCCTTACTATTACTTGATATGATGCAGCATCCTGTGTCCTGTACTGACCTGCAATGTACAATACATTCACATGGAACACAACTCACATACAAGGCTCCACTCACTGCTGCCCTCATGTGGTGAAATAGAAGATGACTACTTCAGCATTGGAAATACTAGGTACAGGAAGTAAAAGCTCTCCTTACGTTGCCAATTAAGGCACTACAAGGGCATATAGAATCCACTTGTGCCAGTGGAGCCGCTGCTCTACGGTCTGTGTGATAGTAGATACTTTGCAGGCAACATGTGATAACGCATCCACCTGTGCTGGGTCAAAGGCTACGGTGATCTATGGCCAAAGATGGTCAGGCACAGGGTGGCGGGTGATGTCATGTGACGCAGATCCGGAAAAAGGCAGCAAAAGCAGAGGAGTAGGGTAAGAATTTTTTTTCCACATATGCTACTTGGGAATCACCATGAATACTGGGGACATTCTTGTGACTACTTGTTACTGTGGGGCATCACTGGCACTACTGGAATCATCCCTGTGACTGCTGGCTACTGAGAGAATTCCTGCAACTACTGGGGTTATCACTGTGACCACTGTCTACTTTGGGCATCACTGTGACTACCGGCAGCAGGCACTGTGATAATATGGGGCATCATTGTGACTACTGGGGGCATCACAGTGACTGCTGGCTCACAACAACATGAGGAACAGTTTTAAAGGGTTACAGCATTAGGAATGATGGGAAACACTGCTATAGGTGGTTCTTTGCAAAATACAGATTGAAAATGACAGCCAAGAAATTTCAAGCACACATACATAGTGAGATCATGGAAAAGGCTTCACAGAATCTGAATATTGTAACAGAGAGAAGACAAGAAATGTCTAGAATTTATTTCCTGCTCAGCGTTTTTGAAAATGAAGCAAACCTTCAGCATATAAAGCCTGGGTAGTGCCCCGCTGGTGACGCACCATACAGGATATCATCATAAATCATTTTTCCTTGGGATATTTGACATAAGATTCTCCACCTGCACTCGTTGAAATGACCTCCCCGTCCACTGTACATACATAATACATAGTTACAATTCCTGCTGTTCCCCAAATTCCAAATCCCCTCCACTGATATGTGGGGGTGCTGGGTGTTGACCTCCACCAATCTGACAATCGAATAGGTCATAGAAATCCCCCTTAAAGGGGTTGGTCACTTTACTTCATCTATATGAGGTAATTTACCAATATACATCTATAATTAGTTCTGCTCCGCTTTCTTGATATGTAAAGTGACGCCTCCTGTCTTGTACCTCATCAGCCAGAGATTCCTGTAGATAAAATGGCCGCAGATGGAGGGTCATGTGATCTTAACTGTCCATGAACAATCGCCCTGTCGGGACCTTGATTTTATATTCATATATACTATCATAAGGTCCTGGCAGGGTGATTGTCCATGAAAGAAAGTTCTCAAATTTTAACCCCCTAGTGATGTTTATATTATAAACATAAATTGTAAGTCCTTACTGTACAATTTTACTCAGTTTTATTGCTGATTTAGCTCCTATCACTCAGTGATGGTCAGTGTAAGATCCCAGGCTGTTGCCAGGGGCTCTCTAAGCATATCCTTCATGATTTCTCTGTGCTATGAGATGCTGTGTGCTGACAATGTGCTAAGATTATCAGGGTACTTGGTTTATCTACACTTTTATTTAGCTTCTCAACATTTTACTAGTATCTGACACATACAAAGAGAGATGACAGACCTGAGATGCATGACACAATGACACTCTCCAACTCCGCTAACTTAAAGGGGTTGTCCCATTTCAGCAAATTAATGTTATTATTTGCATTATAAAAACTTATAAAATTTTCCAATATGCTTTCGGTTACTCGTTACAGAGAGTAATCAGAGCTGTGTGATATAATGAGCCGTGCACCTGTGTGACCATGTTCAGATTTCAGTCCACTGGAAGGAGACATAGAAACTTTCTATAGAATTACAGCAAGCAGAGATCTAGAAAACTGTGAGGAATTGATACAGAAGTTATATAGGGAACTTGTATTACTTTTTATAATACAAACAATAATATTGATTTGCTGAAATGGGAATACCCCTTTAACTATATCACACATTCAGCTCTGCTGTACCTCCTTCCCCTGATATAAAGATCTTATCTTGCTTGTAGATTTACTCTCCTCACTTGTTGTTTGCCAGAAGGAAGTGTGAGAGTCTGTTTGTGTGAGCTTGTCTTGGAATGCAGCAGGAGACACACTGTAGGGAGCAGACAGGAGAAGCTATTCATGAGGAAAATCTGTCCTGCCCGACCCATAAAGGGGTATTCCCACAAAGACAAGATTCTCAAATATACTCAGGATAACACATATATAACACTCTCTAACTCACGGTTAACAAAAATACAGCATTTCACAGATATAATTCCAACCTGTCTCTATCAGTCCTGGTGTACACAATTTGGGTTGCCCCGGGATCTGACTGTAAATCTTCTGATTTTTATGATTGGGCAGGGCAGATACTTCTTATGAATAGCTTCTCCTATCTGCTCAATACAGTGTGATCTCTGCTCCTCCCCCCTGCATTACAAGACAAGCTCACACACAGACACTTTCTACATGTAAGCAGCAGTGTGCACAGACATAATGTACTAGCTACAGGCAAGATGATGTCTTTATAGCAGGGGGGCACTCTGTGTGTGTGTATTATAGCTCATATGTAACAGTGCTAAAGTGTGGCATTGGGGTCACTTATTTTATCTCTGGTTGTTTTGGCTAGTTTTTGCCTTTGATAAATTATCAAAGTAGCAGATGCAAAAAAGACAATCTCACTTTTTCCTTGTGTTAAATGTATGTTGTTGTTTTTTTTAAAATCTCTTTTTGAGACATTTGTTACAAAATGTCTCAAAAATGTGGCACAAATGTATTAAGTCAGTATGGTTTTGTCTGGAGTTTTTTTGCGACAAAAATATTGCAAATTTTAGACAACATGGAAAGATAAAAGTCCGACAGACATAGCAAAATGTCCCCAAAATGGTGCAAAAATTGGAAAAAAAAAAGTCTCAAAAAAAAAATTAAAAAAACTCGATGAAAAATAAAGATAAGTGATGCCCATTATGTGTTATAAGCATCTCTTGGATCTCATTATCTCTGATCTGTCTCCTCTCCCTTTCTCTGTGTCAGATACTAGAAGAATCTTCAGAAGCTAAATTGAAGTGCATATAAACCCTTTACCCTGATAATCTAAACACACTGTCAGCTCAAAGCACTAGAGGGATCATGCTGAGAGTCCCCACCCACATTCTGATGAGAGTCCCCGCCCATGAACTATGACTTAAGCTGCTTGCCGACATCATTCTGTGTGTGCCAGCAGCGTGGACCCAAAGATGGGGCCAAAAGCCCCAGAAGCAAGAGGAGGACTTGCATGGGGCATCGGTAAGGTGAGTACGGAGTTAATTTTTTTAATAGACTCGAGTATAAGCCGCGGTTGGGGTTTTTAAGCATATTTTTTAGTGCTGAAAAACTTGACTTATACTTGAGTATACAGGCGGTCCCCTACTTAAGAACACCTGACTTACAGATGACCCCTAATACAAACGGACCTCTGGATGTTGGTAAGTTACTGTCTTTACCCTTAGCCTACATATCAGCTATAACATTTATCACAGCGTCGGTAAGAAGCTTTAGTGTTAATCTCTGGTTTCTATAACAATCCAACATTTTCAAAATCCAATTGTCCCAGAGACCCAAAAAATTCTGTCTGGGTTTACAATGATAAAAATATACAGTTCTGACTTACATACAAATTCAACTTAAGAACAAACCTACAGACCCTATCTTGTACGTAACCCGGGGACTGCCTGTATATGGTAGTTATAGGGGGTGCACAAGCGGCAGTGTATGATGGATTCCTTGCCCCTCTGGCACCGCCGGATACATGAGGCTCCGGCCTCCTGAAGCATCCAGTCAGGCAGCTGCGGCAGGTCCTGCAAACTTTCATTTGTGTAACAAGTGTGCGGGCGCAGGACAAAAAGGCCCATTCCAGCCCAATTTGCCAGCAGCTTTGCTCCAGTTACGCCCCCTTGGCGTGGAGGTGGCATAAGGGGGGAAATAATGAATAATTACTGGTGGATTGCCGGTAACTGCGATTACTTCAGGGCCTGTATGCCAGAAAGTCCTGATAATATTCTCCATAGACTTTACGAGCACCTTACTAAGTATAGCAGAAGCAGTACCACATGTTAGAAATGACTCTTAAAGCAGGAAAGAGAGAAAGCACGAAAAAAAAAAAATCATTATTTTATTACATATAGTGCATGTTTCTTATATCCACATGTAGTATTCATTTATGGCCGCCTGTTTAATATTGGAGCTGCTCCCCAATTTCAGATGCTCCACAGTGTAGAAGGAAATGTATATGTTCTGTACAACCAGATTTAGTTTTCATGATCACTGGGAGATATATATACGGTATATAATATATATAAAATAAAGCCCATGAGTGCAGAGTAACCGGGTGATGAATGATCCCCTCCATTCCGTTGTACAGGGGTTTCCTGCCCGGTCCGATGCTGTAAACACTTCTGTCATAAGTCCATAAGATCAAGAGCTGAGCCACATAGACAGGTGCAGACGTTCTGATATACCCAGTGCTACTACAGGCACCAAGACCAGGCACGGAGCATTGTCACCCCAAACTTCTCGCAGAATCTCTGGGAAATCTGAAAAAATAACAAAAAGACGACATTGGGGTGAATACAAACTGCCACATTACCTGGAACTCTAACTTCACAGCTACAAAGTGTCCTATCTGCAGGCAGCATGTTAAAGTGCAGGAGGAGCTGAGCAGATTGTACATAGTGTCCTTTCTGCAGGCAGCATGTTATACAGCAGGAGTAGCTGAGCAGATTGTACATAGTGTCCTATCTGCAGGCAGCATGTTATAGAGCAGGAGGAGCTGAGCTGATTGTACATGGTGTCCTATCTGCAGGCAGCATGTTATAGAGCAGGAGGAGCTGAGCTGATTGTACATGGTGTCCTTTCTGCAGGCAGCATGTTATAGAGCAGGAGGAGCTGAGCAGATTGTAAATAGTGTGCTATCTGCAGGCAGCATGTTATAGAGCAGGAGGAGCTGTGCGATCTGTCATCTCTCCTGACGTGTCCGCGCCACTAAATATTTGTATTTGTATATTTGCTTGTATGAAACAAGCAGAGTCTGGAGCGTCTTGTCATAGAACCAGCGCTATTTGTCTGTTTTACCTACCAAAAACGGTATGAATAAATTGACAACAGGGTGTTACTCGTTGGGGGGTGTATCCCTGTGTTACTATCCAATTAGTGCTGATCGTATCAGACTCTGTAAAAACACACCCAGTTGGTAAGGGTAATTTCAAAGTTGTCATTATTTTTAGGAGGAATAAAAAAGGAACAGCACAACATAGACCTATGATATTATATATGCAGGGGTGGGTTAAGACTGCCATGGGCGCTGGGCGATATGAATATTATAGCCCCTAAAATTTCAGAATAACTTCCTACATATGGAACTAGAATCAGGCTTTTTGGGGAATGGAGGATGCGTCCTTTCTGCCTGCTTTCAATCTATAGTTGCCGGACCTTTGGAGGACCTTAAAGGGTGGTGAAATGGCTCTTACATAAAAAGATGTACAATTATTTTATGGGTGAAGCTCCTTCTGAGTATAAAATTTGGTGGATGGTTTGGGTAGCCATGGGCCCCCTGGGCGGCTTAGGCCCCGGGCTACTGCCCAAACTGCCAATATTATAATCCACTTCTGTATACATGATACTATGGAGTTGTGTTTTATAGTAAATATAAATACATTAATAATAATATTTTTTATAACATTATTATATTTTGTGGCAGAGAAAATTAGTCATTATACCTAAAGTTAATTAATGATAGCTGAGGTTTGGAAATGCAATAATCCTTCCTAAAGAGATGTGTTTTTGCAGGAAACCTACCACTACGGATCTACTTATTAAGGTAGATCCAGTGGTAAGTGCATCTAATTTTTAGGGCTAATCCTTTACTTCCCTCTATCTTTTCTAATCTTTAATCTTGGGTAATATGCACATTTTCTAAAGAGACTACTGGGGTGTGGAGTAGCCGGAGCTGAGGCTACGCAGCGTGGCTACTCCATGCCCTAGTAGCCTCTTTGTTTCTCCTACCCAGGCATCTTCAGCGTACAGCTACAAGGATCTTCGCACACTCGTCCATGAAGCCGGCGTTCTGCACATGCGCAGTAGCTCTGGCTTTGGAGCCGAGATCGTGCAGCCACTGGCCCCTTGTCCTGCGCATGCACAGAACTCCGGCTTCACGGACGAGGGTGCGCAGCTGCCTGTAGCTGCGCGCTGAAAATGTCTGGGTAGGAAGCTACTGGGGCTGGGAGTGTAGCCTCAGCTCCTACTACTCTACGCCCCAGTAGCCTCTTTAGAAAACGTCCCTGATTGAAGATAAGAAAAGATAGAGGGGAGTAAAGGATTATCCTTACATTCGTTAAATGCACCTACCACCCCATCCGTAGTGGTAGGTTTCCTTTAAAACTGTGAAGTGTAAGTAATTAATCTGATACTTCTGGGTAGCGAATTCCAGAGAACTGGTGCAGCTTGGGAGAAGTCTAGAAGACAAATACGGAAAGTTTGATTTACATTAGTATTTGATCTCTGAAACAATGAAGAGCTTGAGAAATATTTAGAATGATATGAGGAAGATCTCATAGATTCCAAGCTCTTGCGAGAAGCTTTGTTGATCACGGTGATTATCAATTCAAATTGTAGTTACTAAAACAGACAGTTCTGGAGTGATGACAGGTCCCAAAGAGCAGACAATCAGTATAGCCAACTTATGTTACCGTAGTTATGTGGATGTGAGGTTCTTCACATAAAAGGGCAAAACTTTAATGTGAAGATGGACAAGCCAGAGATACGACCCACAGGAAATTTACAGCAAAGCCATGAAGTTTATGAAAAAATCAATGCCGCGTGCCAGTGTCTGACCAAGTTTTATTAAGACTGAAGCGTTTATGATGTCGGTTCATTTCATTAGCACACCCTAAGTTTGACATTTCTTGAAGTTACAGCCAGATATGTATCTAAAGTGACTTGCAAGATCTAGTAACTGTTTCTTATTCATTAGCGGGACGTTGCACTAAATGACAATATGAAAATGTAATGTGTGTGATGTATCTCGCCTAAGTTATTACCTGACAAAGTAGCGTAAGCAGATCAGAGGGCTTCTCACTAATTTACAGTGTATCTTCCTGGATTCCTGTCTTGCCTATGGGTCATTTTCTCATATTGATAATCAGTTTGTCATCCTTTTAAAGCAGACAGGGCAGCCAAAAATGAGACATGGCTGTGCTACTGAATCCTTATAGGCAGTAATTGTACAGAAGTTGGGTTTTACATCAGAAAGTGATACAGAAAACATGAGTTATCCGCCCAACATTGTCAGCCATATTAGATGTCCTGGAGCCTATGGGGGGTGGGGGGATATATCATTGTAGTTACATCCGCTATATGTCTTCAAAATGGCTCAAAATTGAATATTACAAATGTGGCACTTTTTACCAACTCATCCCACTTTTTACTTCAGTCAAATTACTGTATATATACATATATACTGTGTAAGCCGACCCAAGTATAAGCCGACGCACCACATTTTACCACAAAATACTAGGGAAGCTTATTAACTTTAGCATAAGGGTGGGAAATTGATTGCTCACAGCCTTTCCCATTAATGAAATGGCCCATGCAGCCTTCCCTAGTAATAAAAGGCCATTACCCTCCCCAGTAATGATATGCCCCATGCAGCCCTCCCCCAGTAATGAAATGCTAGGCAGCCTCCCCAGTAATAATATACCCCATACAGCCTCCCCTTACTAATGAAATGCTCAGCAGCCTCCTCCAGTAATGATATGCCCATACAGTCTTTGCCAGTAATGAAATGCACAGCAGCCTCCCCTAGTAATAAAATGACCATGCAGACTCCCCCAGTAATGAAATTGTCATGCAGCTCCCCCTCACTAATTAAATGCCCAGCAGCCTCCCCCAGAAAAAAATGCCCATGCAGCCTCCCCTAGTAATGTAATGCCCAGCAGCCTCCCCTAGTAATATAATGCCCAGCAGCCTCCCCTCACTCATGAAATTCCCTGTAGCCTTCCCCAGTAATGAAATGTCCTGCACCTGCCCCTTGTTATGTATAAAAAAAAATCTGTACTTACCTCGGCGCTCCCCGTGGCTCTTCTTCTCTCTTGTCTTCATGTGTAACAGAGCAAGCAAAGACACACTATGACGCGACGGTGTCACCACTAATATCATAGAGTGCGGGCAGAGTGCATGGAAGCATCTTTGCCTTTCTGTGATGTAAAACTCGGCTTGTACTCAAGTATATATGGTAGTCCAGATATATTATGTAAATCCAGATCTGTGGGACAGATTTATGAAGTTACATTTTTTAAAAAGGTGCAAATTTAAACACAAATTTACTCCAGCCCTAGTTGGCCCTAAATTGTGAATAAAAAGTTGCAGGTCCACCCCAGACACTAACCCCTAATAAAGTGTCTGGAGAGCTCCAAAGGCGCTCCATAAAATTTTTGCCTGACGATAAATCTACACAATTGCCTTACCATCCCATAACAACTCAGATACACACATGCTACATGTCAGCCAAACTTGACATTTCCTGAGGTATGGCAGGCTGTGATTGGTTGGTAGCTCAGAACTGTCTAGTCAGATAAAGTCTAAAAAATAGGTTTGGGGCCTTTCTTTGGACAATGTTCTGAGACTATACAGGCAGTCCCCGGGTTACATACAAGATAGGGTCTGTAGGTTTGTTCTTAAGTTGAATTTGTATTTAAGTCGGAACCGTATACTTTATTATTGTATCCCCAGTCAAAATTTTTTTTGTCTCTGTGACAATTGGATTTTAAAAATGTTGGATTGTCATAAGAATCAGGATTAACATTAAATCTTAATTACAGAAACCATTGATAACTGTTATAGCTGTTTATTGTAGTCTAGGGCTAAAGTACAGTAATTTACCAAAATCCAGAGGTCCGTTTGTAACTAGGGGTCGTATGTAAGTCAGGTGTTCTTAAGTAGGGGACCGCCTGTACTGTGAATTACATGTTGCAGATGCAACAGAGCTGCCCCAGTTCATGAGAGATTATTGACAGTCTAGTTGACCACTGGTCTAGGCTGAGGTTCATGGTAAAAAAGGACTTTTCCTATTGCCACAGTGAGCCATCAAGCAGCTCTGCTAGCCTTTGAAGGAACTTATTTGTCATCAGCCTGTTACCTGCTGCCGTTGGAGTTCTTCTAATTATGCAACATTAAGTTGTTTTCAAGATTTGCTGTGTGTGTCCTTGGCTTGTCGTTACCATCACATGCCTTGCTTCTACCATCTGCCAGGGAAGTGTCATGTGGTCTCCCCATCTTCTTCCTTCCCCTTTCTTCATTCTTATGGGTATGGATGAGGACTACTCTAGGACAAAGCCTTGCGTGACACCTGGAGCTAAGCCACCATCTAGCCAACTACGTAAATCCTAGTCAACAGCCAACTAGTCAATACTGTTGGCCATTGGTGGGGTATGTTGCACATGCCTGTGTAATAAGAAGCTTTCTGAGATTCCAAGAGTGATACCATGCAGTGAGTGTAACCTGTTGGGTGATTCGTGCTTCTCTCCTATGTTGCCGACCTTGGTTCTCTACCGTTGTACCTCTATGATTCTCCTAACTGGTCCTGACTACACACCCCTGCTGCCTGGCCTTACCTTTCACCTGTCTCATTGACCATGAGCATATTTTATCTCAATTGACCTTGGCTTGCTCCTGACAACTTACCACTTGACAAATGGTGCTTTGCATTGGATAAGTTGGATAAGTTGTTACAGGTACTAGGAGGACTCCGTTATTTAGCTGGTGGCCCAGTAGCAGTAAAAATTTAAAGGGTGAGCCCCAAGACCATGGCCTTTGGTGCAGCCCAATGCCAAACTGCTTAGGTGATACAGTGGGCCCACAACCTATTTTCTCAGTCACTGAAGAGAGTGTAAAGAAACTGCAAGAAACTTTCATAAGAAATACTCTGGTCTCACGAACTAATACAATAAATTTTTTCATCACATGAAAAAATAACTTACAGGCAATTATTAAGTTGTTATTATTAAAGTACAGATACTTCATTAAAACTGGTCTTCAATTATGGAGAGCATATATTGTGCAGATATTTTTTTTCACCCTTTCTAGTGAATAATCCTAGAAAACCACAGTTCCCCTCTAATTTCCCCTTTCTATAATTTCATTCCAGACATTTAAATGACACTAATTTTATGGCAAGTTACAGTAGATTATTGGCTGTTCTTATTGTAGCAATGAAGCCAAGGCCTGCGATTGATCTGGGCCACCTCTTTAGGCTACTTATTTTGTATCTTATACTGATGGATCCACACATAGGGAGTTTTGCCAGTGTTTGACTTCCTTCCCAGGAGGATGATAGTAAGGAAGTTAATCTGCTCATTATGGGGTTTCAGGGTCTGGTGCGTAATGAACCCTTTGAAGTGTGTTTGCTTTTGAGCAGGTTCTACATGCCAAGAGTGGGATTAGATGCCCCTGCAAAATTCTCCCGTTTACCATCAGCCCTCCCACCCAGCAGCACTTTGGCAGACACACTGAATTACATGTGTTTCATATGCTCAAGTCTCTGAATCAGTTTCACTCCAAAGTCTTGAAAAGAGAGCTCCTTCGCTGCCAGGAAGACAGATACTTATAGCTCCGTCTGGGGAATTCTGTGCATTTAGTGTTGTAGGAAAGGTTCTACGGCAGATCCCAGGAGGCTTGTGATCCCTGATTGTAATGGGGGCTCTACATGACGGCATCCCCTTTTTTCTTTAAGTATAACATGATCTAAGTGTGTCATAAGGGGTGGGTGGAGGACTTTGCGGCTGTGCTTTCTATCATATTTAATTTGTCCATTAAAGATACATGAACCTCAGGATCAATCAGCAATGGTGGTTAGACCCCCATGAGCCAAGCTAATGGCTACACCTTGTCTAACATGAGAGATGTTGATTGTGGTTAAGTAACTGCTTCCCTAAGAGTAATTTGAGCCTCAAGAATTTGTCAGCTAAGACCTACCTTCTGTTCAATGTACTTTAAGTTTGAAGCCCTAGTACTTAACATCTAATGTTATTGCTGAGCTTGTATCGGGACGTCTGCAGTCACTTTCATCATATCCTTTATGTATTTCACTCAGTAAATTCTGAAGTTATTGTAAACAATTCTCACAATTAATATAATAGTATGGGTCTTTTCTTTTTTACTTTTTTGAACTCCGCCTTATAATGACTGTTTGTGGGAAGGTCATTGTTCAGTGAAGAAGGTGGAAACCACCAAAATAATAGCTGTTTCAGAACTCGGGGTCAGTGAACCCCCTGGACCACCGCGGGAGATGGTACTAGCCGACACCTAGGACCAGAATCTAAGTGGCACCTGGTCTTCACCAGAGCCCGCCGCAAAGCGGGATGGACTTGCCGTGGCAGGGTGCCACCAGGTCGTTCCACAGGTGCGACTAGCCCCTGGTGGCAGCCAAGGTCAAAGTACAGAATCACAGTCCATGCTCGAGGTCAGGCACAGGCAGTAAGTCAGGGCAGGCGGCAGAGATGCAGAGGTCAGATGGCAGGTCCAAGGTCCCAACAGGGGATCAACGAGGAATGGGAACAATCACAAGGAATAGGGAATAACACAGGGACAGGAAACTTTCTCTAATCGCTAATGAGCTCAAAGATCTGGCGGGGAATGATGGGAGCCGCTGGTTAAAATAGGAACCTGGAAGTGCCCAGTACCAATCAGCGGTGCGCGGGCCCTTTAAATCTTCGAATGCCGAAGCGCGTGCGCCCTATGGAGTGGGGATGCGCAGGCGGCCTACCCGGGACAGGAGCAGGAGCGTGGAGAGGTGAGTGCGGGCCAGGGGACAGGGCAGCACCGCCACGAAGAGGGGTATGGGTGTGCCTGCGATCCGAGGCATGGATCGTAGGGACACCCATGACAAGCTGGAACATCAATTACGTCATATAGACTTCATATGTTTTTAATTGGAGTCCAATGTTCGCGTTTTGGGAATATGACAACTTCATCAAGTACAAAAAGGTCATCTGTAGATCTAACCCCTCAATGACATCAAGACTAGATTACTGTGGGCTGAGCCTCCCCTAGAAATAATTTTCCTACGTAGCCTCCCCCAGTAATGAAATGCCCAAAAGCCTCCCCTCACTCATGAAATACCCAGCAACCTCCCCCAGTAATGAAATGCCCAGCAGCCTCCCCCAGTAATGAAATGCCCAGCAGCCTCCCCCAGTAATGATATGCCCCATGCAGCCTCCCCAAGTAATGATGTGCCCCATGCAGCCTCCCCCAATAATGAAATGCCCAGCCGCCTCCCCCGTAATGAAATGCTCAACAGCCTCCCCTAACTCATGAAATGCCCAGCAGCCTCCCCTCACTAATGAAATGCCCAGCAGCCTCCCCCCCATAATGAAATGCCCATGCAGCCTCCCCCAGTAATGAAATGCCCCATACAGTCCTTGCTAGTAATGAAATGTCCATTGCTGTGGGATGAACACATCTTGTCTGTTTATCATTATAAATCGATGGATTTGGTTACTAAAGGTGAGCAGCTTTTTCGTTTTTTTGAGGGGGGAGGGCGTTGTTAGAGTGACAATCATCCCCCTATTTTACCAACTGTATTACTCGTTCTGCTGCCCTCTTATTTAAGTGGTTTTATTTCACTTTGTAGTACATTGTTCTTGCGCAGAACACACTCAGGGTGAATTAATCCTGCCATGGGCCCTGGGCTGTAAGAATTTTATAGCCCCTACAAGTCTGGAATCACTTCCTACATATGTTACCTCTTAGGAAATGGGGGATGTGTCACTTCTGCCTGCTTTCAATCTGCACTTTCAGGACCTTTAGGGGACCTTCAAAGGTCCTGCACTGGCTCTTTTGTAAATATGTATTCAGAGCAGGAACAGATGTATGAGGATTTCATAGGTGATGGCCCTTCTCAGTATAAAATTTGGTGGGTGGTTTGGGTGGCCATGGGTCAGAAGGATTGGGCTCCAGGCTACTGCCCAAATCACCTATATTATAATCCACAACTGAATACACTTCTATTAACTTATTTCCATATTTTTAAAGCGTTCTCACTTTTTGGATAATTTTGTCCACACTTACCTAATCGTTTTGAGTCAAGATCTGGGTAATCCATTCCCTTTAACACTATTCTTCCAGAAATATCACGGACCAATGTCCATGCACCGTGCCTGACCATCTTTCTGAGTATTCCAGTATATTGTATTCTAGGCGGTCGTATCATTTGTGTTGTATGTAAATGAAGATGTTGTAGTTATCAGTGTTCCTGTAGTGTCAGTAAAGATCTACCTTTGTATATTTTGCTGCATGTTAAGTAAAGGCTAATAATTATGCTGTACGTCCATAAAGGTGATAAATAGCTGCGGCTCCTGGAAGCTCAGCCTGGGGAAGATGTGAAGGCTGTATTTCATACACATTAATCCTCCTTAGAAGGAATTTTTTTTGCGCAATGCTTGTTGTTTTTTTTTTTTGTGAGTTTTTTTCTTCAATGTCTGAGTGTAGAAAGAGGCCTGATAAAGGATAAATGACGAATAGAGAAGACAGCGGCTTAGATAACAGGCAATGAATTACAGCTCTATTCTTTTGCTACAAAAGCATTGATCCCAGTTACCAGTGTCTCCGAAAATCACAAATATGTTGAATTTCAAATATTTGAAAAAGTTTTTGTACAAAGCACCTGTACGTATATACCAGGTACCATACTGCCATATTGTATCCCATAAGGTGCAAAAGCCATCAAACTGTGATAGAAATGGGGAGGGTGCCGTCAGACGATCTGACTGATTCAGACTGATTTTAGATTCAAATTGTGTCGCACTTACATACTCCAGGAAGAAGAAAGTGAACTCTGGCGTGTGGGTATAAGTGTATATAGTGTATGTATGTGTGTAAATGTATAAACGTGTAGAAATATGCATGTATATTTTTTTTACATTTACACGGCCATTAGGGGACGTATAAACGGTCCCCATTGGCCGGCAATGGGCGCACGGTGGGGTACTGTGCGACATGTCCTATCTTTTTCCGTAATATGGCGCTGTGTGCCATGTATCTGTAAGTAGAGGGACGGGGGCGAGCAGCGCTCACCCCCTCCTCCTGTCCCGTGCGCTGTCGCGTGCCCGCCGTGCTACAGTACGGTGGGCACACGTTCGTCTGAATGCGCTCCGGAGGAGCGGAGAGGACCCGAGGAGCGGAGAGGACCCGAGGAGCGGAGAGGACCCGAGGAGCGGAGAGGACCGGAGGAGCGGAGAGGACCGGAGGAGCGGAGAGAACCCAAGGAGCGGAGAGGACCGGAGGAGCGGAGAGAACCGGAGGAGCGGAGAGGACCGGAGGAGCGGAGAGGACCGGAGGAGCGGAGAGAACCCGAGGAGCGGAGAGGACCCGAGGAGCGGAGAGAACCCGAGGAGCGGAGAGGATCAGAGGGGCGGGCTGGCGGGTGCTCCGGAGTCTGTGCCGTTCGGCGGACGGGGCATCCAGAAGGCTGTCGGCGCGCGGGGAAGGCAGGCAGAGCAGGGCGGAGCGGCCACATGTAAGGTGGATAGGACAGGGCAGGACTGCCAAGGTCCTTCTCCGCCCACCTCCTATGCGGCCTGCAATCAGCAGGGGCTGCCTTTTAAATTGGCGAACCCGAACATGGTCGTGGTGGGCCCCTTGGAAGCTCTGGGGCCCCGGCACTTGCCCGGGTCAGCCGGGTGCTGACGCCGGCCCTGGTTGTATCTACTCAAAATATTGTCTTATTTTACTTGTGCATGTCCCCCATTAATATTATTTATTTAAATATTATCTTGACTCACATTAGCATTCAGTAGTGGATCATAATATAGGAGGTTTGAACGGTTCCCGGGGCCCAGGTCTTCTAGGGGGGCCCTTTTCAATCCAACCCACCCACCAAATTTTATACTGAGAAGGACCTTCGCCCATGACATCTTCATCCATCTGTTCTTGTTCTCAATACACATGTACACAAGAGCCATTTCAGGACCTATGTAGGTTCTCCAAAGGTCCTGAAACTGCAGATTGAAAGCAGGCAGAAGGGACACATCCTCCATTCCCTTAGAAGCTCATTCTAGTATCATATGTAGGAAGTGATTGCAGACCTGTAGGGGCAATAATATTCATACAGCCCCGGGGCCCATGGCAGACTTATTCCACCCCTGCTATTACTAGCTATGGTTATGCGTCATAAGTCGGATTGTGTTCTACCAGTGAAACTCTTCACGATTTTGGATCCACAGAAGACATTGGGGCTTATTTGCTAAGGGTCCGCGGACGCACTTTTGTTGGATATTCCTACGTTTTCGGGTTTCACACGGCTGGGACAGGTATTGAAAAGGTGATTATGTCACACGCAATCGGTTTTTGGCGCAGCTTCGTTGGCTTTCATGCAACAGGAATTGGGGGATGCGCCGTCAGACGATCCCACAGATTCGGACTAAGCGCAGGATTTAACTTTAAAATTGTGTCGCAAGGCAATACACTTACATATACCGGGAAGAAGAAGGTGCACTCCGGCGGACATGATCGGGGAAGCAACACATGCAGGATATCGGGCGCACAATCTTAATGAATCGCGGCAGGTTCATTATCGTCGGACATTCCGGATTAGGGACCGAGCCAGGGACACTTAGGACCTTTGCTATTGTTTTGTGTTTTTGAATTGTGTTCTTCTGAGTAGAACAGGGTTTCTTGCTCTGTGTATAAGCCAAGTAACTCCAGGTTAATCAAAGGGCATCAAATTAGGCATTTTCTAGGTCATTTAGGCAACAAGGTCATATTTTATGCAGCCACCCCCAACCCGCCAAGTTATGAAGACAGCCGCTGCAGAACCTCGCAGTAAAAATTTTATCTGCCACAGAACATTACAATACACACCATAACTCCTAATCCACATCTGCACACAGCTGCTGCAGAACATCAAAATACAAACCTCAGGTGCCACAGAACATCACAATATACCCCTCAGCTGCCGCGAAACATCATAATATACCCCTCAACTGCTGCAGAACACCACAATACACCCCATATCTGCTGCAGAAAATCACAATACACCCCATATCTGCTGCAGAACACCACAATACACCCCATAGATCTGTCATCTCTCCTGACGTGTCCGCGCCACTAAATATTTGTATTCCCTATGAAACAAGCAGAGTCTGGAGCGTCTTGTCATAGAACCAGCGCTATTTGTCTGTTTTACCTACCAAAAACGGTATGAATAAATTGACAACAGGGTGTTACTCGTTGGGGGGTGTATCCCTGTGTTACTATCCAATCAGTGCTGATCGTATCAGACTCTGTAAAAACACACCCAGTTGGTAAGGGTAATTTCAAAGTTGTCATTATTTTTAGGAGGAATAAAAAAGGAACAGCACAACATAGACCTATGATATTATATATGCAGGGGTGGGTTAAGACTGCCATGGGCGCTGGGCGATATGAATATTATAGCCCCTAAAATTTCAGAATAACTTCCTACATATGGAACTAGAATCAGGCTTTTTGGGGAATGGAGGATGCGTCCTTTCTGCCTGCTTTCAATCTATAGTTGCCGGACCTTTGGAGGACCTTAAAGGGTGGTGAAATGGCTCTTACATACAAAGATGTACAATTATTTTATGGGTGAAGCCTCTTCTGAGTATAAAATTTGGTGGATGGTTTGGGTAGCCATGGGCCCCCTGGGCGGCTTAGGCCCCGGGCTACTGCCCAAACTGCCAATATTATAATCCACTTCTGTATACATGATACTATGGAGTTGTGTTTTATAGTAAATATAAATACATTAATAATAATATTTTTTATAACATTATTATATTTTGTGGCAGAGAAAATTAGTCATTATACCTAAAGTTAATTAATGATAGCTGAGGTTTGGAAATGCAATAATCCTTCCTAAAGAGATGTGTTTTTGCAGGAAACCTACCACTACGGATCTACTTATTAAGGTAGATCCAGTGGTAAGTGCATCTAATTTTTAGGGCTAATCCTTTACTTCCCTCTATCTTTTCTAATCTTTAATCTTGGGTAATATGCACATTTTCTAAAGAGACTACTGGGGTGTGGAGTAGCCGGAGCTGAGGCTACGCAGCGTGGCTACTCCATGCCCTAGTAGCCTCTTTGTTTCTCCTACCCAGGCATCTTCAGCGTACAGCTACAAGGATCTTCGCACACTCGTCCATGAAGCCGGCGTTCTGCACATGCGCAGTAGCTCTGGCTTTGGAGCCGAGATCGTGCAGCCACTGGCCCCTTGTCCTGCGCATGCACAGAACTCCGGCTTCACGGACGAGGGTGCGCAGCTGCCTGTAGCTGCGCGCTGAAAATGTCTGGGTAGGAAGCTACTGGGGCTGGGAGTGTAGCCTCAGCTCCTACTACTCTACGCCCCAGTAGCCTCTTTAGAAAACGTCCCTGATTGAAGATAAGAAAAGATAGAGGGGAGTAAAGGATTATCCTTACATTCGTTAAATGCACCTACCACCCCATCCGTAGTGGTAGGTTTCCTTTAAAACTGTGAAGTGTAAGTAATTAATCTGATACTTCTGGGTAGCGAATTCCAGAGAACTGGTGCAGCTTGGGAGAAGTCTAGAAGACAAATACGGAAAGTTTGATTTACATTAGTATTTGATCTCTGAAACAATGAAGATCTTGAGAAATATTTAGAATGATATGAGGAAGATCTCATAGATTCCAAGCTCTTGCGAGAAGCTTTGTTGATCACGGTGATTATCAATTCAAATTGTAGTTACTAAAACAGACAGTTCTGGATTGGTGACAGGTCCCAAAGAGCAGACAATCAGTATAGCCAACTTATGTTACCGTAGTTATGTGGATGTGAGGTTCTTCACATAAAAGGGCAAAACTTTAATGTGAAGATGGACAAGCCAGAGATACGACCCGCAGGAAATTTACAGCAAAGCCATGAAGTTTATGAAAAAATCAATGCTGCGTGCCAGTGTCTGACCAAGTTTTATTAAGACTGAAGCGTTTATGATGTCGGTTCATTTCATTAGCACACCCTAAGTTTGACATTTCTTGAAGTTATAGCCAGATATGTATCAAAAGTGACTTGCAAGATCTAGTAACTGTTTCTTATTCATTAGCGGGACGTTGCACTAAATGACAATATGAAAATGTAATGTGTGTGATGTATCTCGCCTAAGTTATTACCTGACAAAGTAGCGTAAGCAGATCAGAGGGCTTCTCACTAATTTACAGTGTATCTTCCTGGATTCCTCTCTTGCCTATGGGTCATTTTCTCATATTGATAATCAGTTTGTCATCCTTTTAAAGCAGACAGGGCAGCCAAAAATGAGACATGGCTGTGCTACTGAATCCTTATAGGCAGTAATTGTACAGAAGTTGGGTTTTACATCAGAAAGTGATACAGAAAACATGAGTTATCCGCCCAACATTGTCAGCCATATTAGATGTCCTGGAGCCTATGGGGGGTGGGGGGATATATCATTGTAGTTACATCCGCTATATGTCTTCAAAATGGCTCAAAATTGAATCTTACAATATGCGCCAAATGTGGCACTTTTTACCAACTAATTTATGATGCAGTTCAAGACAGTGACACCAAGGTACAGTCCAAAACAGGTCTCGCCTGCGTTTATTGCAGCAGCAGGAACAAAATAAAACAGCCTTCACATTCAGGCATCAAAACAAACAATATCCTACCCGTCTGGGCGCTAACTAAACAGAGTTTCTCTAACTCACCACTAACACAAAAGATTTCGCTGGTCAGGGCTGTGTGTGCTCTCCAGCCTCCTTTCAGAGAGACATTGCTCTCAGCTCTGCTCAGCAGCTTTATGCAGGCTGATTAGGCTGCTCCCACCACCTGTGTCCAAGGTGCTGGACAACACAAGCTCAGCACTAAGGCCTTGCATAGTAGGAAAACCCAGGGGAAACATACGGCCCATCCACAGTTAACCCCTTCAGTGTCTCACAATACATATATACTGTGTAAGCCGACCCAAGTATAAGCCGACGCACCACATTTTACCACAAAATACTAGGGAAGCTTATTAACTTTAGCATAAGGGTGGGAAATTGATTGCTCACAGCCTTTCCCATTAATGAAATGGCCCATGCAGCCTTCCCTAGTAATAAAAGGCCATTACCCTCCCCAGTAATGATATGCCCCATGCAGCCCTCCCCCAGTAATGAAATGCTAGGCAGCCTCCCCAGTAATAATATACCCCATACAGCCTCCCCTTACTAATGAAATGCCCAGCAGCCTCCTCCAGTAATGAAATGCCCATACAGTCTTCGCCAGTAATGAAATGCACAGCAGCCTCCCCTAGTAATAAAATGACCATGCATACTCCCCCAGTAATGAAATTGTCATGCAGCTCCCCCTCACTAATTAAATGCCCAGCAGCCTCCCCCAGAAAAAAATGCCCATGCAGCCTCCCCTAGTAATGTAATGCCCAGCAGCCTCCCCTAGTAATATAATGCCCAGCAGCCTCCCCTCACTCATGAAATTCCCTGTAGCCTTCCCCAGTAATGAAATGTCCTGCACCTGCCCCTTGTTATGTATAAAAAAAAAATCTGTACTTACCTCGGCGCTCCCCGTGGCTCTTCTTCTCTCTTGTCTTCATGTGTAACAGAGCAAGCAAAGACACACTATGACGCGACGGTGTCACCACTAATATCATAGAGTGCGGGCAGAGTGCATGGAAGCATCTTTGCCTTTCTGTGATGTAAAACTCGGCTTGTACTCAAGTATATATGGTAGTCCAGATATATTATGTAAATCCAGATCTGTGGGACAGATTTATGAAGTTACATTTTTTAAAAAGGTGCAAATTTAAACACAAATTTACTCCAGCCCTAGTTGGCCCTAAATTGTGAATAAAAAGTTGCAGGTCCACCCCAGACACTAACCCCTAATAAAGTGCCTGGAGAGCTCCAAAGGCGCTCCATAAAATTTTTGCCTGATGATAAATCTACACAATTGCCTTACCATCCCATAACAACTCAGATACACACATGCTACATGTCAGCCAAACTTGACATTTCCTGAGGTATGGCAGGCTGTGATTGGTTGGTAGCTCAGAACTGTCTAGTCAGATAAAGTCTAAAAAATAGGTTTGGGGCCTTTCTTTGGACAATGTTCTGAGACTATACAGGCAGTCCCCGGGTTACATACAAGATAGGATCTGTAGGTTTGTTCTTAAGTTGCATTTGTATTTAAGTCGGAACCGTATACTTTATTATTGTATCCCCAGTCAAAATTTTTTTTGTCTCTGTGACAATTGGATTTTAAAAATGTTGGATTGTCATAAGAATCAGGATTAACATTAAATCTTAATTACAGAAACCATTGATAACTGTTATAGCTGTTTATTGTAGTCTAGGGCTAAAGTACAGTAATTTACCAAAATACAGAGGTCCGTTTGTAACTAGGGGTCGTATGTAAGTCAGGTGTTCTTAAGTAGGGGACCGCCTGTACTGTGAATTACATGTTGCAGATGCAACAGAGCTGCCCCAGTTCATGAGAGATTATTGACAGTCTAGTTGACCACTGGTCTAGGCTGAGGTTCATGGTAAAAAAGGACTTTTCCTATTGCCACAGTGAGCCATCAAGCAGCTCTGCTAGCCTTTGAAGGAACTTATTTGTCATCAGCCTGTTACCTGCTGCCGTTGGAGTTCTTCTAATTATGCAACATTAAGTTGTTTTCAAGATTTGCTGTGTGTGTCCTTGGCTTGTCGTTACCATCACAGGCCTTGCTCCTACCATCTGCCAGGGAACTGTCATGTGTCTCCCCATCTTCTTCCTTCCCCTTTCTTCATTCTTATGGGTATGGATGAGGACTACTCTAGGACAAAGCCTTGCGTGACACCTGGAGCTAAGCCACCATCTAGCCAACTACGTAAATCCTAGTCAACAGCCAACTAGTCAATACTGTTGGCCATTGGTGGGGTATGTTGCACATGCCTGTGTAATAAGAAGCTTTCTGAGATTCCAAGAGTGATACCATGCAGTGAGTGTAACCTGTTAGGTGATTTGTGCTTCTCTCCTATGTTGCCGACCTTGGTTCTCTACCGTTGTACCTCTATGATTCTCCTAACTGGTCCTGACTACACACCCCTGCTGCCTGGCCTTACCTTTCACCTGTCTCATTGACCATGAGCATATTTTATCTCAATTGACCTTGGCTTGCTCCTGACAACTTACCACTTGACAAATGGTGCTTTGCATTGGATAAGTTGTTACAGGTACTAGGAGGACTCCGTTATTTAGCTGGTGGCCCAGTAGCAGTAAAAATTTAAAGGGTGAACCCCAAGACCATGGCCTTTGGTGCAGCCCAATGCCAAACTGGTTACGTGATACAGTGGGCCCACAACCTATTTTCTCAGTCACTGAAGAGAGTGTAAAGAAACTGCAAGAAACTTTCATAAGAAATACTCTGGTCTCACGAACTAATACAATAAATTTTTTCATCACATGAAAAAATAACTTACAGGCAATTATTAAGTTGTTATTATTAAAGTACAGATACTTCATTAAAACTGGTCTTCAATTATGGAGAGCATATATTGTGCAGATATTTTTTTTCACCCTTTCTAGTGAATAATCCTAGAAAACCACAGTTCCCCTCTAATTTCCCCTTTCTATAATTTCATTCCAGACATTTAAATGACACTAATTTTATGGCAAGTTACAGTAGATTATTGGCTGTTCTTATTGTAGCAATGAAGCCAAGGCCTGCGATTGATCTGGGCCACCTCTTTAGGCTACTTATTTTGTATCTTATACTGATGGATCCACACATAGGGAGTTTTGCCAGTGTTTGACTTCCTTCCCAGGAGGATGATAGTAAGGAAGTTAATCTGCTCATTATGGGGTTTCAGGGTCTGGTGCGTAATGAACCCTTTGAAGTGTGTTTGCTTTTGAGCAGGTTCTACATGCCAAGAGTGGGATTAGATGCCCCTGCAAAATTCTCCCATTTACCATCAGCCCTCCCACCCAGCAGCACTTTGGCAGACACACTGAATTACATGTGTTTCATATGCTCAAGTCTCTGAATCAGTTTCACTCCAAAGTCTTGAAAAGAGAGCTCCTTCGCTGCCAGGAAGACAGATACTTATAGCTCCGTCTGGGGAATTCTGTGCATTTAGTGTTGTAGGAAAGGTTCTACGGCAGATCCCTGGAGGCTTGTGATCCCTGATTGTAATGGGGGCTCTACATGACGGCATCCCCTTTTTTCTTTAAGTATAACATGATCTAAGTGTGTCATAAGGGGTGGGTGGAGGACTTTGCGGCTGTGCTTTCTATCATATTTAATTTGTCCATTAAAGATACATGAACCTCAGGATCAATCAGCAATGGTGGTTAGACCCCCATGAGCCAAGCTAATGGCTACACCTTGTCTAACATGAGAGATGTTGATTGTGGTTAAGTAACTGCTTCCCTAAGAGTAATTTGAGCCTCAAGAATTTGTCAGCTAAGACCTACCTTCTGTTCAATGTACTTTAAGTTTGAAGCCCTAGTACTTAACATCTAATGTTATTGCTGAGCTTGTATCGGGACGTCTGCAGTCACTTTCATCATATCCTTTATGTATTTCACTCAGTAAATTCTTAAGTTATTGTAAACAATTCTCACAATTAATATAATAGTATGGGTCTTTTCTTTTTTACTTTTTTGAACTCCGCCTTATAATGACTGTTTGTGGGAAGGTCATTGTTCAGTGAAGAAGGTGGAAACCACCAAAATAATAGCTGTTTCAGAACTCGGGGTCAGTGAACCCCCTGGACCACCGCGGGAGATGGTACTAGCCGACACCTAGGACCAGAATCTAAGTGGCACCTGGTCTTCACCAGAGCCCGCCGCAAAGCGGGATGGACTTGCCGTGGCAGGGTGCCACCAGGTCGTTCCACAGGTGCGACTAGCCCCTGGTGGCAGCCAAGGTCAAAGTACAGAATCACAGTCCATGCTCGAGGTCAGGCACAGGCAGTAAGTCAGGGCAGGCGGCAGAGATGCAGAGGTCAGATGGCAGGTCCAAGGTCCCAACAGGGGATCAACGAGGAATGGGAACAATCACAAGGAATAGGGAATAACACAGGGACAGGAAACTTTCTCTAATCGCTAATGAGCTCAAAGATCTGGCGGGGAATGATAGGAGCCGCTGGTTAAAATAGGAACCTGGAAGTGCCCAGTACCAATCAGCGGTGCGCGGGCCCTTTAAATCTTCGAATGCGGGAGCGCGTGCGCCCTATGGAGTGGGGATGCGCAGGCGGCCTACCCGGGACAGGAGCAGGAGCGTGGAGAGGTGAGTGCGGGCCAGGGGACAGGGCAGCACCGCCACGAAGAGGGGTATGGGTGTGCCTGCGATCCGAGGCATGGATCGTAGGGACACCCATGACAAGCTGGAACATCAATTACGTCATATAGACTTCATATGTTTTTAATTGGAGTCCAATGTTCGCGTTTTGGGAATATGACAACTTCATCAAGTACAAAAAGGTCATCTCTAGATCTAACCCCTCAATGACATCAAGACTAGATTACTGTGGGCTGAGCCTCCCCTAGTAATAATTTTCCTACGTAGCCTCCCCCAGTAATGAAATGCCCAAAAGCCTCCCCTCACTCATGAAATACCCAGCAACCTCCCCCAGTAATGAAATGCCCAGCAGCCTCCCCCAGTAATGAAATGCCCAGCAGCCTCCCCCAGTAATGATATGCCCCATGCAGCCTCCCCAAGTAATGATGTGCCCCATGCAGCCTCCCCCCAATAATGAAATGCCCAGCCGCCTCCCCCGTAATGAAATGCTCAACAGCCTCCCCTAACTCATGAAATGCTCAACAGCCTCCCCTAACTCATGAAATGCCCAGCAGCCTCCCCTCACTAATGAAATGCCCAGCAGCCTCCCCCCCATAATGAAATGCCCATGCAGCCTCCCCCAGTAATGAAATGCCCCATACAGTCCTTGCTAGTAATGAAATGTCCATTGCTGTGGGATGAACACATCTTGTCTGTTTATCATTATAAATCGATGGATTTGGTTACTAAAGGTGAGCAGCTTTTTCGTTTTTTTGAGGGGGGAGGGCGTTGTTAGAGTGACAATCATCCCCCTATTTTACCAACTGTATTACTCGTTCTGCTGCCCTCTTATTTAAGTGGTTTTATTTCACTTTGTAGTACATTGTTCTTGCGCAGAACACACTCAGGGTGAATTAATCCTGCCATGGGCCCTGGGCTGTAAGAATTTTATAGCCCCTACAAGTCTGGAATCACTTCCTACATATGTTACCTCTTAGGAAATGGGGGATGTGTCACTTCTGCCTGCTTTCAATCTGCACTTTCAGGACCTTTAGGGGACCTTCAAAGGTCCTGCACTGGCTCTTTTGTAAATATGTATTCAGAGCAGGAACAGATGTATGAGGATTTCATAGGTGATGGCCCTTCTCAGTATAAAATTTGGTGGGTGGTTTGGGTGGCCATGGGTCAGAAGGATTGGGCTCCAGGCTACTGCCCAAATCACCTATATTATAATCCACAACTGAATACACTTCTATTAACTTATTTCCATATTTTTAAAGCGTTCTCACTTTTTGGATAATTTTGTCCACACTTACCTAATCGTTTTGAGTCAAGATCTGGGTGATCCATTCCCTTTAACACTATTCTTCCAGAAATATCATGGACCAATGTCCATGCACTGTACCTGACCATCTATCTGAGTATTCCAGTATATTGTATTCTAGGCGGTCGTATCATTTGTGTTGTATGTAAATGAAGATGTTGTAGCTATCAGTGTTCCTGTAGTGTCAGTAAAGATCTACCTTTGTATATTTTGCTGCATGTTAAGTAAAGGCTAATAATTATGCTGTACGTCCATAAAGGTGATAAATAGCTGCGGCTCCTGGAAGCTCAGCCTGGGGAAGATGTGAAGGCTGTATTTCATACACATTAATCCTCCTTAGAAGGAATTTTTTTTGCGCAATGCTTGTTGTTTTTTTTTTTTGTGAGTTTTTTTCTTCAATGTCTGAGTGTAGAAAGAGGCCTGATAAAGGATAAATGACGAATAGAGAAGACAGCGGCTTAGATAACAGGCAATGAATTACAGCTCTATTCTTTTGCTACAAAAGCATTGATCCCAGTTACCAGTGTCTCCGAAAATCACAAATATGTTGAATTTCAAATATTTGAAAAAGTTTTTGTACAAAGCACCTGTACGTATATACCAGGTACCATACTGCCATATTGTATCCCATAAGGTGCAAAAGCCATCAAACTGTGATAGAAATGGGGAGGGTGCCGTCAGACGATCTGACTGATTCAGACTGATTTTAGATTCAAATTGTGTCGCACTTACATACTCCAGGAAGAAGAAAGTGAACTCTGGCGTGTGGGTATAAGTGTATATAGTGTATGTATGTGTGTAAATGTATAAACGTGTAGAAATATGCATGTATATTTTTTTTACATTTACACGGCCATTAGGGGACGTATAAACGGTCCCCATTGGCCGGCAATGGGCGCACGGTGGGGTACTGTGCGACATGTCCTATCTTTTTCCGTAATATGGCGCTGTGTGCCATGTATCTGTAAGTAGAGGGACGGGGGCGAGCAGCGCTCACCCCCTCCTCCTGTCCCGTGCGCTGTCGCGTGCCCGCCGTGCTACAGTACGGTGGGCACACGTTCGTCTGAATGCGCTCCGGAGGAGCGGAGAGGACCCGAGGAGCGGAGAGGACCCGAGGAGCGGAGAGGACCCGAGGAGCGGAGAGGACCGGAGGAGCGGAGAGGACCGGAGGAGCGGAGAGAACCCAAGGAGCGGAGAGGACCGGAGGAGCGGAGAGAACCGGAGGAGCGGAGAGGACCGGAGGAGCGGAGAGGACCGGAGGAGCGGAGAGAACCCGAGGAGCGGAGAGGACCCGAGGAGCGGAGAGAACCCGAGGAGCGGAGAGGATCAGAGGGGCGGGCTGGCGGGTGCTCCGGAGTCTGTGCCGTTCGGCGGACGGGGCATCCAGAAGGCTGTCGGCGCGCGGGGAAGGCAGGCAGAGCAGGGCGGAGCGGCCACATGTAAGGTGGATAGGACAGGGCAGGACTGCCAAGGTCCTTCTCCGCCCACCTCCTATGCGGCCTGCAATCAGCAGGGGCTGCCTTTTAAATTGGCGAACCCGAACATGGTCGTGGTGGGCCCCTTGGAAGCTCTGGGGCCCCGGCACTTGCCCGGGTCAGCCGGGTGCTGACGCCGGCCCTGGTTGTATCTACTCAAAATATTGTCTTATTTTACTTGTGCATGTCCCCCATTAATATTATTTATTTAAATATTATCTTGACTCACATTAGCATTCAGTAGTGGATCATAATATAGGAGGTTTGAACGGTTCCCGGGGCCCAGGTCTTCTAGGGGGGCCCTTTTCAATCCAACCCACCCACCAAATTTTATACTGAGAAGGACCTTCGCCCATGACATCTTCATCCATCTGTTCTTGTTCTCAATACACATGTACACAAGAGCCATTTCAGGACCTATGTAGGTTCTCCAAAGGTCCTGAAACTGCAGATTGAAAGCAGGCAGAAGGGACACATCCTCCATTCCCTTAGAAGCTCATTCTAGTATCATATGTAGGAAGTGATTGCAGACCTGTAGGGGCAATAATATTCATACAGCCCCGGGGCCCATGGCAGACTTATTCCACCCCTGCTATTACTAGCTATGGTTATGCGTCATAAGTCGGATTGTGTTCTACCAGTGAAACTCTTCACGATTTTGGATCCACAGAAGACATTGGGGCTTATTTGCTAAGGGTCCGCGGACGCACTTTTGTTGGATATTCCTACGTTTTCGGGTTTCACACGGCTGGGACAGGTATTGAAAAGGTGATTATGTCACACGCAATCGGTTTTTGGCGCAGCTTCGTTGGCTTTCATGCAACAGGAATTGGGGGATGCGCCGTCAGACGATCCCACAGATTCGGACTAAGCGCGGGATTTAACTTTAAAATTGTGTCGCAAGGCAATACACTTACATATACCGGGAAGAAGAAGGTGCACTCCGGCGGACATGATCGGGGAAGCAACACATGCAGGATATCGGGCGCACAATCTTAATGAATCGCGGCAGGTTCATTATCGTCGGACATTCCGGATTAGGGACCGAGCCAGGGACACTTAGGACCTTTGCTATTGTTTTGTGTTTTTGAATTGTGTTCTTCTGAGTAGAACAGGGTTTCTTGCTCTGTGTATAAGCCAAGTAACTCCAGGTTAATCAAAGGGCATCAAATTAGGCATTTTCTAGGTCATTTAGGCAACAAGGTCATATTTTATGCAGCCACCCCCAACCCGCCAAGTTATGAAGACAGCCGCTGCAGAACCTCGCAGTAAAAATTTTATCTGCCACTGAACATTACAATACACACCATAACTCCTAATCCACATCTGTACACAGCTGCTGCAGAACATCAAAATACAAACCTCAGGTGCCACAGAACATCACAATATACCCCTCAACTGCTGCAGAACACCACAATACACCCCATATCTGCTGCAGAACATCACAATACACCCCATATCTGCTGCAGAACACCACAATACACCCCATATCTGCTGCAGAACACCACAATACACCCCATATCTGCTGCAGAAAATCACAATACACCCCATATCTGCTGCAGAACACCACAATACACCCCATACCCTAAAAATATGATGCAATAAGGCTACATTCACACAGACGTATAAAAACGCAGTATACGTACCGTTTTTTTACAGTTACTACGGCCACATTCATTTCAATGGACAATAAGCCCAACATTATATTGCCGTTTTTGACACGGAGTGTAAGTTACCGTATACTGGCCGTATAAAATATAGAGCATGCCTATTTTCTCACGTATTTCATTCTGTATTGCCCTAAAAGTCTATGGGCATGTATGAAAATACGGGTTTTAAAATACGTGCTGCATACGGATGAAAACGTCACGTATTTATTACAGGAAATACAGCCTGTAGATACAGGACTGGAGAAATACATGTCCGTGTGAATGGCAGCCTAAGGAAGTGGTATGTGTCTACCCTAAACTAGAACCCCTTTGCCTGCCAAACAGTAATAAGCCCCACATAGAAAAGTTCCTACTTCCGAAGTAATATAGCTCTTGAAAGGGACCATTCCTCTAGTGTCGCCTTAAACTAATAAGAGCTCCTTGGTGCCTTATAATACCCATAACAAGTTTCACCAGGAAACCTCTCATGGTCTGGTGTAGATAAGGGATGTAGGGCACAGATTCCATATTTCCTTCTATAAAATCCTCGCTCGCTATGTAGATATTGATACTGTGCTGAAAGTGTCATAAGTTTTATCAACTCTTTATTCCCAATGGTGATCCATTAGAACTTGATGATGACCAATTAGGACTCAATGGAAGCCATAATGACATGTACAAGATGTGTGCATGTCCATTAATGGCCGTGTCACGGCAGGGCCGATGCTCTAAGGTGGAAAAAAATTTTTTAATGACACTGGGATGATGGGAGGATAAATATTGCATGCAAATCATTAGGAGGGTGAATTAAAGAATGGGATAAAAACGGAGACCAAAACTGAATGCCGTCATGTCCCGAATATTTCGAAAATAACTGAAACAATACATATAATGATTTTCACTAGATGCTTTTGGGTGTCAATGACCATTCTTGGGTTAATTAATTTATGTTATACTGTTAAATTCATCCTATAATATATTTTTTTTTCTGACATTCAAGTTAAAGGGGTATTCCAGGAATAAGCGTATTCATATTCAAATAGGCTATTTAATATAAGCGAAAACGTAGTTCTTAAAAATATTTCATTTTAATGTTTTTCTACTACTATATGTTTTAAGACTAATAAATCATGTTTTTAACCATCGTGGAAGCACCCAGCGCTGTTGAACGGATCACCTAACGTGTTGGAATTGTAGTCAGACTGGAAGACATTTTTCCACACGGAGAAGGAATTGCCCCAGTGAGCGTGGAAGCAGCGAGGCACTAAATAACAAATACAAGCGGATTTGTAGTTGGGTCCATCAGCACAAACCCATACGGGTGTAGTTCATGACTATTGATCTGTAATTCATAAAATAAGGTACTGCACTATAGGGAGCGCCCCTCTCTCCGTTATAATAGCAAATACCCCAAACTGTTCTGGTCGTGAATGATGTTCAATTAAATGGGAAGGTGTTGAGAGACAGGGAGAGCTTGACTTCAGTATTTAACTCTCCGGCGCCTGACTTTATAAAGCTAACTTAACTCACTTGAAAGCTGATTTCTGGACATGTCCCATGCTGGGCCATGAAAGAACATCATCGAGAAGCTGTCAAATGCTTGACAACATACTGGAAGTGTTTATTAGTTCAGTTTCTGATGACAGGGTTCCCTTAAGGGGCAGACATTGGGGGTGTGTACTAAGGGCCTGATTCCCGTATGTGTTTTCCCGGAGTGTTTAACCCGAATATTGACGATTTGCGCCAATTTTCCCTGTATTGGCGACAGAGCCGGCATGCAAACGACGAAATCGCGGGGGCGTGGCCATGCGGAAAACCGGACGGACTCGGAAAACCGCAACATTTTTTAAAAAAAAAAGTGTGCGGGACTCGTGCTACCTTCACCAGGCATAGGCCGGTGAAATGTCAGGGCATTCGGCGGGCTTCGGTGCAGCAGCCACACCACTGGTGGACGTCGGAGGAACTACCGTAGTGAGTCCCGGAAGACCGAATCCACCGCAGAGAACACGACGCTGATCGCGAATGGGCCCAGTTAAGTAAATCTGCCCATGGACTTCAGGGAGCTAGCCACAGTAGTGGCAGCAAATGCACATTTTCTCTATTTTTCACAATAGAAAATTGGGACATCAATAAAGACTCTTACACTAATCGATACACCATAAGGTCACCCTCTACTCATGGTCTATGGGAAGAATATGAAATGAAATTATTATTTTTTAAATATAATGTTTTTTTTGGTTGTGTGTTATCAGTGTTAATTTCGCCTGGCTTTTGATTATGAATGTAACAGATTGAAGGATTTCTGAAATATAAAATTTGTACTGTGAACCTTTTGTTGAATTTAGGATTCAACCACTTCAGTAAAAATTGCTGTAATTCGTTAGATCCATGTGTTGGCAGCCTGTTTTGAATGGACTCTTGCCCTTGGTATTGAAAGGGTTACAAATTTGTTTTTATTAAAAGAAGAAACAAATAATTATCTTGAGACCCCGGAGTAGCTTCTGTGCCTCCTCCACCAGAGAGTGGGAATATAGGCACAGATGTGATGGAATGAGACACGGAGCGGAGTGGGAGAAAAAAAGGGGAAAACGCCCGGAGGGAACATGTAGGTTTGAAGTATCCTCACCTGACAGACAGGGAACTAGTGTAAGCTGACAGGTGATATCTAGGGAGTTAAGGGGATGAGAAAGGACAGCAGACAGATGGTGGGGCAGGTAAGTCACAGTCTCAACTGAGCAACAGGACAGAATAATGCCACGCGCTCATGATGAACATCACTACGACGCTGATCCACGACATGCGGGCGGGCTAGTAATGAGCGGAGGAGGGATGTCAGGGATCCAGGGGTAGAGTAAAGGAAACAAATGTTTTGGCCCGAAATAACCTATATATGAAAAAAAAACAATGAAGGAGAGTTCACACTAAGAAATTCTAAGATTTTCTACTATTTACATATAACGCTGCGTCCAGACTACGGTCAAGCTCTCGGCTTTCTCATTATTGTACTAACGAGATAATGACTGTAAACCGGAAGTGTGATCCAGGAAAAAGTAATAATAATAATAAAAGTCGTGTATCACTTCTATCGCTGTAATCTTCCATAGCACATTTATTTCCAGTGAAAATCTGAAATATATATAAGGCTGCATGCCACACTGCCGTATGGGCCGTATATTACGCCCGATGTATATACAGTCCCCATAGAGACAAATGGCGCACAGCGGCCATAACGGAGCGGTACGGTGCAGCACCGTATCATGCAGTAACCCCGTCAAAAGATAGGGACATCTCCAATCTTTTCTCGCCATACAGAACGCTGTTCTCGGGGTTGTGATGGAATTACCTCTTGTCTGTATATACAATGACTTGTTCCCTCTCACAGCTTGCACCTCAACAATAATTACGGGACCTGCCCTTTTCTTACAAGTTAGTCTATGAGGATGAGAGAGGGACACAAGAGCTACCGTCTATGGAGGATGAGGGAGTGACAACAGGAGCTTACAGTCTATGAGGATGAGAGGGTGAAACAAGAGGTTAAGTCTTGGGATGAGGGAGAAACAAGAGCTTACAGTCTATGAGGAGAGGGGGTGAGACAAGAGCTACAGTCTATAAGGATGAGGGGGGACACAAGAGCTTACAGTCAATGAGGATGAGGGGGTGACACACGAGCTTACAGTCTAAGGCGAGGGGGTGACACAGAGCTACAGTCTATGAGGGATGAGGGGATGACACAAGAGCTTACAGTCTATGAGGAGAGGGGTGACACAAGAGCTTTACAGTCTATAAGGATGAGGGGGTGACACAAGAGCTTACAGTCTATGAGGATGAGGCGGTGACACAAGAGCTTACAGGTCCATGAGGATGAGGGGGACACAAGAGCTTACAGTATATGGGATGAGTGGGTGGCACAAGAGCTTACAGTCTATGGAGCTGAGGGGGGAACAAGAGCTTACAGATCTATGAGATGAGGGGGTGACACAGGAGCTACAGTTATGAGGATGAGAGGGTGACACAAGAGCTTACAGTTCTATGAGGATGAGGGGGGACAACAAGAGCTACAGGTCATGAGGAGAGGGGGTGACACAAGAGCGTACAGGCTATGAGGATGAGGGGGTGACACAAGAGCGTACAGTCTATGGGATGAGAGGGTGACACAAGAGCTACAGATATGAGGATGAGGGGGTGACAACAAGAGATTAAATCCATGAGGATGAGGAGGAGACACAAGAGCTTAAGTCTATGAGGAGGAGGGGGTGACAAAGGAGCTACAGTCTATGAGGAGGAGGGGGGGGTGACACGAGAGCTTACAGTCTATGAGGCTGAGGGGGTGACACGAGGAGCTACAGTCTATGAGAAGGAGGGGGTGGACACAGAGCTTACAGTCATGAGGATGAAGGGATGACACAAGAAGCTAACAGTCAATAAGGATGAAGGGGGACACAAGAGCCTACAGTCTATGAGAATGAGGGGGTGACATGTAGAGCTTACCAGTCAATTAGGAGAAGGGGTGACACAAGAGCTGACAGTAATTGGATGAAGGGGTGACACAAGGATTACAGTCAATTAGGATGAAGGGGGGACACAAGAGCTTACAGTCATTGGATGAAGGGGACACAGAGCTTACAATCAATTAGGATGAAGGGGGGACACAAGAGGTATAAGACCTGTTAATGGTCGTAGCCATTCTTTATGAGGGAACAGTATAAAAATAATGTACTAAATAAAAATGCTGCTGTTGAACCATCATTAGCGCCATCTTATAGACATGTAAATGGACTGCAGAGAAGCATGGAGATTGGTATCTGGTGGTTGACAGATAAAGATGGGAGATGGACCAAGGAGGGTTAGTATAGAGAGATTGGAAAATGTTATGCCAGTTAGCAAGGTTATTCTTTAAAAGATCAGTTTTAAGTGCAGTTTTAAGTTTTAAGTTAATCTTTCTGTTTTCCTGACAATGTGGACTTAGTAATAAGAAAGAGAAAAATCTAGAATTTAGCTAGGTTTGAGTCTGTATGGCTGGAATCATGGGAAACGACGGTATATCTGGAGAAGTATCAAATGTTTGGAGCAGAGGACCGCAGCGATACTTGGCATTACAGGATGATTGTTAATTTATTGCGGTGCCGTTCTAGCGGACTTGTACCTGCGCCTTAGCTAGAGGTAATTGGTCCCTGTAATTGACTGAATGTCACCCCCTGAACCAGTGCATATCTACTATTTATCCCTCCTCCGATATCAGCATGGATCCAGATTACTTCATCCTATAATCCAACATTACTGAAGAAGTGGATATAGCCAGAGGGGCAGATTCTGTGTTTGTGTCGAGTATACGGCACCTGCGTTTGATCCATGCATGTCTCTGCAGGAATAGAGCCTGGATGAAAAATATAAGTTACTGGAAGGAGCTATTTTGTTTCTATTGTTTCTATTTTTTATTGTTTATTTTGTATAATAATTATTATACAATATATATTATCATGCTTCAGAAAATGGCGCTGAATTGAGTAAAAACGTTATGGACTTCGATAACATGTATTCTACAATGATTTTCGATAAAGGGTTTATGGCATTGGATTAGGAATCAAATTAAGGCAATTTCAACCTGATATAAGGTAGAAACCAAATCGGGCTGTAAACACCATGGCACATTGCAGTCAGACTGTATCCATGATAGAAGTGGGATTTAAAATCCTGTCTTACCAATATACTTAATATTAATTTTGCAAATTATATAAAAAGATTCTTCTAAATTTTTAAGCTACTTGGCAAACATAATACTTATTGAAGGTCTGAAATCTACCATCAAAATCCATCATGATAAACCAGGGACACTTACCCATAGATCCAGGCACCTTGACTGTGGGTCATCTTTAATTTGTTATCATTGGCATGCTTCTTTTTTTACTTCTATACAACTTTTAAAAGTAGCAAATGTAAGGCTGTTACATTATGCAGAGCTTACTTTGCCTTCACCCTTTCCCCCATTGCCTACGTAATGTCACCCAGTGGAAGGAGAAGAATGATCCTGAAACAGTGTAAGTTTTCATAGAAGCTTCAACAGGAGGCTCCCGATCCCTTAACTTTTTTAAAACATATGCTACTACTGAATAATGAGGAAGTACCTAAGCCACAGTGCTGCAGATTCACAGGCCTGTACACTGTGCAGGGACACTGTAACCCCGTTCACTGTGTGCTGAACTTCTCTTGTTGTGTGAGACAAGAGAAAGTGCGGAGGGAGCAGTAGGGAGGTAAAACTGGTAACAACCTGTGAGGCTTGCAACATGGAGCTGCTCTGCGACCACCTCAGACCTTCAGTGTGTCATGGCATCAGCTGACAGTAGTAGTATTGTCTGCAGTTATCGTGCTGTATATGCAGGGATGGAAGTAGTGTACTTTGCAGTCCTGTTTATCAGGATAAGAGTACAAGTACGGTACAGTTCCCATAAACACAGGATAAAAAGTAGAAAAATAATCACCTACAGTCACCAGTCAGAACGACCCCCCGGCTTGCAGACCACTGTGGCTCCACTCTGGTGCTGGAGATCATGCCATAGCTGTCAAACACAATTAGAAAGATGGGTAGAAAATGGCACTCATGGATACCTTCAGGGAAACTTTTCCAATGTAGATAATAGTCGTAAGTACTGTTGTGGTGCCCAAAGTGAGGATAACAGATACTACCAGCATGCCTCATAAATATATAGAATAAGAGTAGCAGTACTGGGTTCAGTTGGGTAGCAATGGGTCCCTTCATGGAGCTGTGGCCCAAACTGTGCATATAAAATCACTAGTGGATGTCAGACATAAACACATATCAGAACAATTCATTACATTAAGGGGTATTTCGTAGGGGGACTAAACATTTATCTCATTAATCTGCCCATATATATAGCTTCGCAATTAGAAGAAGATCATTTCTGTAGTTGATATGGCCCCTTACAAACAAGAATGTGTCCTGGATACGGCCACCTCTTGCTGGAGGGATTGCCAAAGAAAAAAGGTTTTGTATATGAAATGTCGGGAGGTAATGATGTCGCACAGGAATCCTGTGGTAATGGAACTGTGAAGCAGGGTAGTGAGGAAGGGCTCAATAGCCACTGTATGGCCCCACTGCCAAAAATGTGAGGTGGTTGTATCCAGGGAAAGCGATCTCGTTCTAAGGGACAACATGACTACAGTTATGAAAATTATTTCACACAGGAGATTTTTGTAATAACATCCAATTAAAGAAATGTTACATAGTGGAAAATGAATTAAATTAAATGTGAATGCACAGATGGGAATACCCCTTTAGTTTAGTAGTACAAAAGGAATGCTTGCCCCTTCATCTATACATCAGCATATAACTCACACATGGGATTTTATATAATACCACACGACCCAGCAGAATGGATACAGGAGAAAAAAGGTATAAAAATACCATAATAATGCAACTAAATGTAAGTCAACCAAGTGATTTATTACCTGAATTAGTAACAATTGAATAGTCCTCCTAGACGTGACCCTGTTCATATACAGAGCTATATTGAGCTGCGGTTTGGATACTGACTCCATATAAAATCCGGATGGCATGAGGAAAATAAGTTGTAAAATGAGGCTTTATATTTGGCGCATAAAGTTGACGGCGGCAAGTATTCAAATACAGATGTTGCCATGAGAAAACTTATGTTGAACGTCCTGCGTGAACATTGGTAAAGAAAGAATTTGTATATATTTTTGTAACCTGATACAGAAACAAAGATGACTTTTCAAGTAAATAGGAAAAAATGTGCAAAAGAAAAGTCATAACTGGGTTCTACAAACAACGGGGGGAGGGGCTGTAATTCTGATGCTGGATGTACAGGAGGGGCCCGGGCTCAGATAAAAAAAAAACAAATTAAGAACACAGGGCACATACTAGGTTTGTCGGACAAGTTTGGTCGGGTTTCCCAATTATCAGATTTTTTTTTCCCCCCTGAATTGTCCAGGTTTTTGGCACACGGCTCTCATGCGACACACATGGGGGCAGGCCATCGGACAACCGAATGATTTGGAAAACTGCGAATTTAAAAATGAAAGGGTGTGGAGATCAAGCACTCAAATGCACCGGGAAGAAGAAGGGTAACTCGGCGACGTCGGGAAGCACACATCAGAATTGGGACCAATCTTAGAATCGCGGCAGGTCTCAATTCTCTCGGGACATTCCGATCGGCGGCGTCAACGGACGGGTAAGCACACATGTGCCCCACAGTCTGGTTACTTGTATTTTAGTAGTTGTCTTATCTTTTTGGTTGTACGGTCCCCATGATTGGGAACATCTAAAGTGAATCTCCCCTTGCAGCTCCACTTTTTTAGTTAAATGGTGTAAATTGGTGAGGTTCACACAAAGGGGGTATTCTAGAAAGGACGTTTATCCTCTACCTGAGGGGGCTTAGTTTTGATGGGGTAAAAATTGGGACAGGTTCCCTTTAAATACACCAACCCTCTCACATACTTGGGAAAAAGAGTGCGGAACTAAGGACCACAGTAATGGCCAGTCGACATCCGCGTAAAAGTATAAAGATCATTTATTAACGGACAGGCCAAAGCAATCTTCAAAACCCACAGACAAATGGGATAATTAGTTCTATGAAAGGCCTCGGCCTCACGCCGTTAATAATAAATAGGCTAATTGAGTATCACAAAAGCCTTGACCCTAATTAGGCCTGTTATCGTGGATAATGAATTAATGAGAATTGTGGACGGCCGGTCTGACATGGGGGAACACTTACGGGAGAAGACAAGGAGACAAAACAATTTCTGCAATTCAAACCATGAATTCTCTAGGTTTCCTATTGATTCGGCTGGGATGTGAATAATATTCCCGAGAGACGGTTAAATATTATTTTTATGATTGTTTATAAAGTATAAGAGGTCAATGCAGGACTGGGACAAGAAAGACAATATTCCAGGACAACAATGAAAGAGGGAGTAAAAACACATTGCCCCGTACAAAGCTTAAGATCCGAGGGCATTAGTCTGTGGTTACATGTTCGGAGATGTTTTCCTTTTTCATAGGCAAATGTTTCCAGGGATTTTTATTCTTTAGCTGAAGAGATGGTTTATTGGAAAGGCCTCTAGGTTGGGAGTGATTAATGTCAGGGCTTATAACACCTCAATATGCCTTTCTTCATATAACCAAGATCCCACATGACTTTCCCATTGACCATACAGTAGTATAGAAGGGAGTCAAAGAATTCTTTCTCTCAACGGTGTGTAAAGAAGGACTATCCAATCATTGTCCTCATTATATCCATTGTAGGAATACAAAAACATCTGTGTGGGATGTGCCAAAACCTCCAGAAAAAAAAGAGATAGCACTAGGAAGAGAAATATGTTCTACTAGGAGTTTCTGGAAGAATCTTATCCACATTGAACCTATGGCTATGTTACAAATAAAACAACATGTTGAAATTCTGAAGCTACCTGGGGATGCCCAGATATTAATTTTACTCAGATTCTTGATACACGACGATTAGCTTCCATCTTTGCCTTACTAAAAAGAAGCTACGGGGGGGGGGGTGGATCTTGTGCACCAACTAGACTCCTAATGGCTACTTTTCATATGTCTCTTAAACTTATTATTTTTTTAATATCTTGCCAGCTAATAAATGTCTGTCTGGAACCACGAATGACGACAAAATATATGGCACTAAAAAACCAGCATCATAAAGCAATGCTGAAATTAGAAGACCCGGAGCACATTTCATACTTGTGCATGATAACATTTATACAGAAAAGAAGTTCTAATCACCGGGGCTCCACTGACTGAGTCTGGAGCAGAACCGATGACCCATATCCTCATGGATAGAAAGTGTATACTTGTGTTCGGTCCTGAGGTGTTGGATAGTGCCAAGAGTTATATCATCAATCCCTGGGACTGCCCATAGAAAATGATCAGAGTATATGCAGAAAGATGGGGTAAAAGAAGCCACTTGTCTTGTGATGTACGGGGTGAAGGGGGGGATGGTTGGCGCGGTTCAGCACTACGGCCCACATAATATATGGATATAGACTTTCTGGCTCTGTCATATGGAAAAGACATCAATTTATTTTGGGGGTAGGAAACCTTAACATTTGATTGAGCTGTGATGCAATGTGATGACAGCTCCCACAACCCACCAAAAATAGAGCATCTCCTCAACTTCGAGCTTCAGCTTTGTATATATTTGTAGCGCAGTCTCTGCCTAAAGCGGATCAGGATGTAGGAAAGGAAGTTTAGATAAGCACTGTAAAAAAAAAAACCCAGTATGAGTGTTGAGGTGTCCAGCACAGACAGTGCCTGAAGTTTAAGTCTCGGGCAAAACACGTTGCCACCAATAACCAATCTAATCACCTACCAGATGTTTTGGAGTGTGGGCGAAATCGAGGGACCGGAGGAAACCCACGCAAACACAGAGAGAAACAGATAAAACTCTTTGCAGTGTTGCCCATGGGGACTAGAACCCAGTTCCCAGCTTCAAGTGTACTGCCAAGACGGACAATGGACATGGGTTTACAGTATGAATACAGTACCTGGTCACATAAAAACAGTCCACTTTGTTCTGTGGACAGTTGTGGACAAGTTTGTGTTCCTGCCTGGCAAGTTTAGAAGATTGAAAAATTTCCACAGTTCGCTTTAAGGGAAACAATGATGGCCAGGTCGGCTTGTACCGCACAGCGTAACCAAGTATGAAAATCGGATGTTATTTAGCCAAGTTAATCTTGCGCCCCCTCCGCCCATTATTGTACACACTTGTGTGACCAATAATCATGGCTTTTTAAGGCCGGAGATGGAATCTTGCAGTTTTATACCCGTTTGATCAGCCGGGCTCATTAACTGATTAATAATATGAATATTTAATCACTGCTTTGCCCAGCGACTGTCAGAGAGTCATTTTTTTGATAAGGAGATTGAATATCAGACAGTGAAGCCATTAATTAGGCTCGTTAATGTCTTGGCGCTCGGGAGTTATGATTAATAATAAGAATAATATTCTTTATTTATAAGCGCACACAGATTACGCAGCGCTGACAAGCAGTCAAATTGGTCCCTGTCCCATGGGGACTCACAATTCTAAACAGCCTAACAGTATGTTTTGAAGTGTGGGAGAAACCGAGTACCGGAGGAAACCACGCAAACACGGGAGAACTACAAACTCTTGCAGATGTTACCTGAGTGGATTCGAACCCAGGACTCCAGTGTGCAAGGCGAAGTGGCTACTCACCCGCCACCGTGCCGCCCTATGATGGGGTAAGGGTTAATTGATGTCTCTTAATGTCCCTTATAAAGATTTCAGGCTGTTAAAAGCTTGTTCTGTTGCTATATCTTTGCCTTCAGTGTCTTTTCCATTTGATGATTTAATAGTGCCCGTGATAAAGGATTGCTTATTAAATGACATACTAGAGTTAAACACTATAAATCTATCTCGGCGGGTAACCCTTTATCGCCGCTGGTGGATAGATGTCTCCCGCAGGAGATTTTGGTTTTACATTGAAATGATGGATGAACTATTTATAGATGATAGAGTGGTGATTAGGACCATGGCTCCATATGTAGGTTATATAAATATCCGCAGGAATCTAAAATCTTTTCAAAGACACTATAAGAGCATTATTTAATGCCCTTATTATTTTATCATTAAGAAGTGTGCCCCCGATTGCGTTTTAGTTGTGAATGAATCACTAGACACGGAAAGGTGGCATTGATTTGATTCAAACACTATGGGGCAGATTTACTTACCGGTCCTGTCGCGATCCGCGGTGCGTTGTCCAACAAGATTCAGGTCCCCAGCGCGATTACTACTTTTTGAGACCGTCCTGCAACCGTTGCTTCTGCGCCGAGGTCGCGGAGTTTCCCCTTTATTCATCCGATGCATGTGAGTGCTGATCTTCGACACATTGCCTCTTTTAACATTCCGCGGTTTTGTCAGGATCGGCAGGGTGTCTGACGTCCCGCCCCCCCAACCCCCCCATTTCTGTTGCATTGGAAGCCCAGTGGGTGCCGATGCACCTACCAATCGATCGTGTGGGCCAAAAAACCAGGGCAATTCGGCGCAAAAAGGAAATATTCGGAAACCCGACGAAAGTTGGGCATTCAGAAACAACCCCTTAGTAAAGGAGCCCCCTATGTAAGGCATAAAGTTTACGGTGGTGGCGCAGCTGAGAATTGATGCCTTTACTACTAGTATTACAAAAGTTATAGATGATCCAAGCAGTCCCTTTCTGTTAAAAAAATGGGACTCATTACTTTGGGTCCGAATCGCCGCATTTTCATCGGTTTCTGAATATTTCCGATTGCTACCAAAATTTCCCCGGGATTGGCGCACGCCAATCGATTGTGGCGCACGGCGCCGTCTACACGCGACAGAAATCAGGAGGGTGTGGCCGTCGGAAAACCCAACGGATTCGGAAAAAAACGTGGAATTGAAAAAAATTTTATGTCGCAAGAATAGCACTCACTACACCGGGGACGAAGAAGGTCAATCCGGCGGACTCAGACCAGCAGGAAACCTAGGGGATATCGGGCGCACGACTTAGTGAACCTGGCAGCTCCGAATCCAACATCAGACACGTGCTGAGGGATCGTGGGTAAGTAAATGAGCCCCATTGTTATCTGTTAGTTGTGAAACGAAAAAATTTAACAGCTTTTTTCGTAGAAATGTAGAGTTAGGTGGATAATATGTAAAAATTTGTAATATACTGTCTTAAGTGAAGCTATTTTTCTGCTCTTTCTCCTATAGCGAGCAGTGTATATGGAAATCTTCTGTGGTCAGTAAATTTCAGACAGTTAAAGGAAACCTTTCATGGAGCCTTTTCTGGCTCCCCCATGTCCTCATAGAAATAGTGTGCACAGTGCAAAGTTTTTTTATAGTTAAAACTCACTTTTTTTGCAAAAAAGATAGTTAGTTAAAGTTTACCTTTCTCTCTTTCCTTTTCTTCCACCTCTCCCCGTTTGCAGAGCAACGCCCTAGTCCCCATGGGAGTGGCCAGTTAGGAGCGGGTTCCCCCCGCATTTGAAAATGCTCCGTCCTGCATTCGATATCGAATTAAAAAACTCCCATGTCCACTTTATTTCTTCACCACCTTGCTCTCCCCCGAGGACATCATACATGTCTGACCCCCTCCTCATGGCCTCCTCCCACGGACTAGGATACAGCCTGCATACAGAAAGGTAAAACTTTGATCTACTAAAACTGAAAAAGCCAGTTACTATAAAAACTCTTTGGCAACTGTACACTATGCTATAGGGACATGGGGCAGCCAGAAAAGGTCTCATGATACAGGTAATGATTAACTCTCTTCATAACCTAGAGAATATTCTCCACATGAGATGAGACTATCCAGAAACTGTATTAAAGAGTTAAGTTATTAACACTTGATCCGCTTATCCTTTATCTTCAGCTGTCAGTGGATTCAGGACAGAAAGTTGATTTACACAAACGCGAAATAGGGAGACAGACGGAAGAAAAAAGGATACCGGAACAAATTTATTTAGTATATAAGAAGTTTACTATTATCACTATGCATCATGGATTTAGTTAAAAAGTTTAGTACGCTTTTAGTCTGTACTTAATATCTATAATGTGTAATGCCTCCCCACAGATTGCGATTTAAAGGCAGGACAAGTACGCTTTACCTTGTGAAACCTGTATTGATATTTTTATAAAAATGATCCAGAATGTCGACACAGACAGGAAAGTATCCACAATCATTTTTGGCTGAGTTGCCAGATTCCCAATGCCCCCCTCCCCTCTCAGCTGCATCTCAATCTCGTGAGCGGTACTGTGCAGAAAAACCTGGAGTGCTTGCCAAAGCGTTGAGCTTTTTGTGCTTTAAAAAAAAAAAAAGAAGAGGAAAAAAAAAACTGGTGAAATGACCCAACTCGAAAAGCACCATCTCCCTCCCCCTTGTCCCCCCGCTGAAAAGGAGCCTGCAACAATACAAATGTGCACAGATGAGCAAAAAGGGATGGAGAGTTACAACACAGCTGTAGTGTCTGACCTAAAAATTCACACAGACAGCAAATGTGTCATGTGACCGCGCGTAGCGAGCGCAGGGCTTTGTAGTGGATCAGCGGAAGGAGAGCATCAAAGACTTCTGTCTGAAGGTTTATCAGCCACTGGACTCGGCTAATGTCGACTTATATCTCTGTAATGGGAATCAATCTGGTCCTGAACAGTTGCTCTTCTCAGGGGCGAACATTTTGGGTAAAACGCACACATACAGTTCATTTATCTGTGATAACGTAATCTCCACTACTACAAGGAAACCAGGTGGAATATTTCATGATTATTTAAAGTGACAGCTCTAGAAAGAATTATACTCCGTATCACAGAGCAATAAATTAATAATATAACAAAGGCAAAAGTTGTGACGTAAATTTCTAAAAAAGTAATCAATAATCTGCCGTTTATGTGATACCAGAATGATCAGTAGACCTATGTATGAACGCTAAGGGGGAACCGGCTTTGTCGCCATAGCACCTGCTTTTGTTAGGAGAAGAAATTGCTAGGGGAAATATTCCTTACATTTTGTAAAAGTTCTGAATTTCTTAGCAGACAGTTTCCTTAATTCCTGTCACTGGTACCAAATATATAGTATGATATCATATAAGGAGAATTTTTCGGACTATAAGGCGCACCGATTATAAGGCGCACCATCAATAAATGCCTGCTGAAACGTCTAGGTTCATATATAAGGCGCACTGGATTAAGGCGCACTGATTATAAGGATTGAATGACCAGCAGGTGGCAGACCTGTGCATAGTTCAAGGCAGCTTGTGTCTGTAAGTACGGTTCATATGTAAGGCGCACTGGACTATAGGCGCACCTTTGATTTCTGTGAAATTCAAAGACTTTTAGTGCGCCTTATAATCTGAAAAATCCGTACATTGTTTTTACAATAATTTACAAGCTATTACAGTTCCACCTTGCCTCTGTAGTTGAATACAGGTCAGAGAAAAAGAGTAATAGGTCATTGCAAGTCTAAAACAAAGTGTCCAATATAAAAGGATGACTAAACGTTAACAAAATTGCATAAATGAATGTACACATGATAATTGCAAACTTTGTTCATATACTTTATTAAAGAAATATGTTCCCATGTCTTTCTTCTCTGCCCCTTTGATCTCTATTAAACAGGTTTCTGTTCTGTATCCACTGACAGTTGAAGATAAGGAGAAGTTAATAAAGTGTGTAATGACTTCAGTCCTTACAGACATCCCTGGACATTCTTATCTCCTCAGAGAGCTATCAAGGAAATATTCTAGGCATGGAAGAGTAATCATTTGTCTTCTTATCCGTCTGAAGATAACACACACCCAAAATGCAGATGCTGGGGCCCCCTGACACTGGGCCCCATAGCAGCTGCTAGTGCTGCTATCCCTGTAGTTATGCCCTTACTACTGTATAGAAGGCAGCAACTCAATAAGTGAGTGGACTCAATGGGGCACATTTACTATACACCGGTCCTGTCACATCCAGCGGCACGTTCTCCGAAGGATTCGGCGCAAAACGGAAACATGTCGGGCAACCCGAAAAAGTGCGGCCGTGGAGCCTTAGTAAGTGAGCCCCAATAATTACTCACTCATGCACTGTTGTCTATGGAGAATTTTGTCTTCTTCAAGCTTAAAAGGAACACTCCAGTCACAGCTTTGTTGGACTATACCTTGCCTATACCTTCTTTTAACACAGGCATAATGTACTGATATTAGTATTATATCCCTCTATTCCCAGGAAGTACGGTAGAAAAATATATTTTATATTAATATTTTATAGCGCACACAGATTACGCACGCTGCACAGAGTTTGCCAGATCAGTCCCTGTCCCCAATGGGGCTCACAATCTAATCAACCTACCAGTATAATCTGGAGTGTGGGAGGAAACCGGAGGACGGAGGAAACCCACACAAACACAGAGAGAACATACAAACTCTTTGCAGATGTTGACCTGAGTTGGACTTGAACCCAGGACCCCAGCACTGCAAGGCTGTAGTGCTAACCACTGAGTCACTGTGCTGCACTGTGAGCACATATAGTGGCTCAGGTGATTAAAGTTACTCATTTTGATCTGAGAACCTGTGAGTCAGTGCATACAGAAACCATTGAGGTAACAGATCTGCAAACTATACTGAGGCTAGTGTATCATTGGTCGTCATTATTAATTATTAGATTATAAGTCAAGATAGATATTTTATTTGTATAGTGAAGATCTGTTAGCGTGCTACACAACCTGAAGAATAAATTGAGGCCAGTGTTTGTAGAGCTGAAATATTCTGCATGTGAGAGTCTAATTATTAAGCCACAAATGAGAACCGATGTTCCAACAAAAACGTTGTCAGATCAGCTTAATGTCCTTAAGTCCGATACTGTGCTTGGCCCCTCTTCATCATGTTATTGAGCGCATTATTCAGAGCAAAGAAAATGTGCTCCTAGGCAGGGTAGGCTGCTTTAATATAGTACTCAATTTAAAGGGACAATAACACATAAAACGACAATTGCCTGCATACATCTCAGCATCATGTGCTGTATTATGTACATTTTAAAGCGGCCAACAGGGGACCATCGAAGGAGTGGTGTCTAGCTTGTTGAAGAACAGTAAAATGCGTTATATTTGATTAGTCCTTTACCTTGTGGTTGTGGGCTATACTCTATATTTCCTACTTGTCTCTCATACACATGACATATGAGGAGATGTCATTATATGATAAGTGTGAAGTGATTTATAAAGGGACTACATCCAGACCTCTGAATGTCTTATAATGAATAAGCAATTACCACAGCATTGTATCTATATATACACTCACGGCCACTTATTAGTACAACCATTCTAGTACGGGTTGGGACCCCCTTTTGCCTTCAGAACTGCCTCAATTCTTCGTGCATAGATACACAAGGTGCTGGAAGCTCCTCAGAGGATTTTGGTCCATATTGACATGATGGCATAACACAGTTGCCGCAGATTGTCGGCTGCAAATCCATGATGCGAATCTCAAGTTCCACCACATCCCAAAGAGATTGCCTCTATTGGATTGAGATCTGGTGACTGTGGAGGCCATTTGAGTCCTTGAGCTCATTGTCATGTTCAAAAAAACATCTGAGATGATTCCAGCTTTATGACATGGCGCATTATCCTGCTGAAAGTAGCCATCAGAGTTACAGGGTACATTGTGGTCATAAAGGGATGGACATGCGTCAGCAACAATATCAGGAGGCTGTGGCGTTGCAACGATGCTCATGGTACCAAGGGGCCCAAGAGTGCCAAGAAAATATTCCCCAAACCATGACACCACCACCACCAGCCTGAACCATTGATACAAGGCAGGATGGATCCATGCTTTCATGTTGTTGACGCCAAATTCTGACCCTACCATCCGAATGTCGCAGCAGAAATCGAGACTCATCAGACCAGGCACGTTTTTCCATTCTTCTACTGTCCAATTTCGATGAGCTTGTGGCAAATTTAGCCTTCCGTTTCTGTCCTGCTTTGTGATAAGGAATTGGCGTAGTGGGAAGCTGGGGGGTGGTCTTATGGTAACTGGTGGATTTGTTGTAGCCATCTATCTACCATTGCCTCAACAGTTGACGTTTACGCGCAGGGAGGACCTAGCTCGCCTCTGTAGCTTTTTGGGTGAGGGGTATTGAGTCCTTGTTTTATTTAAAGCTCGACTCTCCCACCCTCTGACCTCTCATCAACAGGCATATTCCCCCCATATATAATCTATATAGCGCCATCGAATTCCCTCTTTATGTGAATCTCACCATTACCTATAAGAAAAAAAATCCCCCCAAAGTCATGTGATAATGAGCAGAACGCGGTCATCTTTTGCCAGGGATGAGTCGGGCTGTGACGCTGGAGGGGCTGGGTCATTACAGATGCCCATATATTGGGGCTTTATAGTACTTAGAAACCATGATTCTTTCATCGGATTAAACAGAATCTCATATTCAAATTCTATCTTTTTGCATTCTGACTACTGTGGAGGACCTAATATAGGGTATCTATATAATAAAGCTTCACCCTCCAGCCCCTGAGCCTGACTCATCTCTCTGGCTAAATATGACAGTTTTTTGCTCATTTTCGCATGAGTTTGGAGGAGATTTTATTTTACGATTTTACATAAATTTGTATTATCTCTGTAGTGAATCCTGTGTGTATTAGCCCTGTACGTGACATCACTGTGTGTATTATCCATGTACTGTGACTACTGTGTGTATATCGTACTGTGAAATCACTGTGTGCATTATCCCTGTACTGTGACATCACTGTGTGTATATACCTGTACTGTGACATCACTGTAATGTATTATCCCTGTACTGTGACATCAACTGTGTGTATTATCCCTGTTACTTACCTACTGTGTGTATACTCTGTACTGTGACAGATCACTGTTTATCCCCCTGTACTGTGACATCACTGTGTGTATTATCCCTATTACTGCTGACATCAGTTGGTGTATTATTCGTGTACTGTGAAATCATACTGTGTGCCTATTATCCCTGTACTGTGACAAGTCACTGTGGTTATCCATGTACTGGTGACATACTGTGTGTATTATCCCTGTACTGTACATCACTGGTGTTTACCGTACTGTGATACACTGTGTGTATTATCCTGTGTGACATCACTGTGTGTATTATCCCTGGACTGGACTTCACTTTGTGTATTATCAGTGTACCGTGACATCACTGGGTTGTTTATCCTGTAGTGACATCACTGTGTGTATTATCCTGTACTGTGACATCACTGTATGTAATCCCTGTACTGTGACATCACTGTGTGTATTATCCCTGTACTGTGACATCACTGGTGTGTATTATCATGTCAACTGTGACATCACTGGTGTTATTATCCATGTACTGTGATTAGTCACGTGTAATATGATCCACTGTATGTTGCATCCACTTTGTTTATTATCAGTTGTACTGTGACATCACTTGTGATAATCTTTGTACTCTGACTCACAACTGTGTGTAGTAATCCCCTGTACTGTGATCACTGTGTGTATTAAGAGGTTCTGCAGCGCTAACAGTGTATTAGGAGGTTCCTGTTGCAGCTGCAAGTGTGTAGGGTTGAGGTTCTGCAGCAGCTGTGTGCAATGTGTATAATGAGATTCTGAGTTATGGGTGTAATTGTATGTCTGCAGCAGCTGAGGGTGTAAATTGTGACTTTTCTGCGGCAGATATGGGGTGTATTGTGGGTGTTCCTGCGCAATATGGGGTGTATTTGGTGTTGTGCAGCGAGAGGGGGGGGAGTGGGGGATGTGGAGGAAAGAAGAGAGGGCGGGGGGGGGGCGGGGTAAGGTGGTGGGGGGGGGGTGGGGGGGGATGGGGGGGGGAGGAAGAAGAGAGGGGGGGGAGGGGGGGGGGTAGGAAGAAGAGTGTGGGGTGTGGAGATTGTGAGGGGAAGAACGAGATGCGGGTGTCGTGTGGTGTTCTGCAGAGATATTGGGAAGCTATTGTGTAACCCTTCATCCTAATTGACTGTAAGATCTGTTGTGTCACCCCTTCATCCTAATTGACTGTAAGCTCTCATGTCACCCCCCTCATTCTCATAGACTGTAAGCTCTTGTGTCCCCCCTTCATCCTAATTGACTGTTAGCTCTGTGTTCATCCCTTCATCACTCATGACTGTAAGCTCTTGTGTCACCCCCTATTCTCATAGACTGTAAGCTCTCGTGTCACCCCCTCATCCTCATAGACTGTAAGCTCTCGTGTCACCCCCTCCTCCTCATAGACTGGAAGCTCTTGTGTCACCCCTCCTCCTCAAGACTGTAAGCTCTTGTGTCTCCTCCTATCCTCATGGATTGTAATCTCGTGTCACCCCTCATCCCTCATAGCTGTAAGCTCTGTGTCACCTCTCCATCCTCATAGACTGTAAGCTCTTGTGTCAACCCCCTCATCCTCATAGACTGTAAGTCTTGTGTTCACCCCCTCATCCTCATAGACTGTAAGCTCTTGTGTCCCCCCTCATCCTCAAGACTGTAAGCTTTGTGTCACCTTCTCATCATCATAGACTGTAAGCTCCTGTGTCCCCCCTCATCCTCATAGACTGGAAGCTTTGTGTCACCCCCTCATATGCTCATAGACTGTAAGCTCTTGTGTCACCCACTCATCCTCATAGACTGTAAGCTCTTGTGTCCCCCTCATCCTCATGGACTGTAAGTCTTGTGTCACCGCCTCATCCTATAGACTGTAAGCTCTTGTGTCACCCCCTCATCCTATATGACTGGAAGCTCTTGTGTCACCCCTCATCCTCATAGACTGTAAGCTCTTGTGTCATCCCCTCATCCTCATAGACTGTAAGCTCTTGTGTCACCCCCTCATCCTATAGACTGTAAGTCTTGTGTCCCCCCCATCCTCATTGCTGTAAGCTCTTGTGTCACCCCCTCATCCTTATAGACGTAAGCTCTGTGTCACCCCTCATCCCATAGACTGTAAGCTCTTGGTCATCCCTCATCCTCATAGAAGTAACCTCTTGTGACCTCTCATCCTCATAGACGGTAAGCTCCTGTGTCACTCCCTCATCCTCATAGACTGTAAGCTCTTGTGTCACTCTCTCATCCTCCTAGACCGTAAGCTTGTAGAAAGGGCAGGTCCCGGAAGTATTGTTGAGGTGCAAGCTGTGAGAGGGAACAAGTCATGTATATACAGAAAGAGGTCAGAGTCCAGCACAAACCGAGACAGCGATTCTGTATGGCGAGAAAAGATTGGAGATGTCCTATCTTTGATGGGGTACTGATGATACGGTGCTGCACCGTACCGCTCCCGTTATGGCGCTGTGCGCCATTGTCGTCTATGGGGGACGTGTATATACATCGGGCGTATATACGTCCCCCATACGGCAGTGTGAATGCAGCCTTATATATATTGCAGGATTTCACTGAGAAATAAGATGGGCGATTGGAAGATACAAGCGATAGAAGTGATACAAGATTTTTATTATATTATTACTTTCCTGGGATCACACTTCCGGTTTACAGTCATTAGTCTCGTTAGTAAATAATGAGAAAGCCGAGAGCTTGACCGTAGTCTGGACTGCAGCGTTTATATGTAAATAGTAAGAAAATTTAGAATTTCTTAGTGTGAACTCTCCTTCATTGTTTTTTTTTCATATTGAGTTTATTTCGGGCCAAAACATTTGTTCCTTTGCTCTACCCCTGGATCCCTGACAGCCCTCCTCCGCTCATTACTAGCGTCGCATTGCTCGGTGGATCAGCTTCGTTAGTGATGTTTCAATGAAGACGCGTTGCATTATTCTGTCCTGTTGCTCAGTTGAGACTGTGACTTACCTGCCCCACATCTGTCTGCTGTCTTTCTTCATCCCCTTAACCCCCTAGATATCACCTGTCAGCTTACACATTGTTCCCTGTCTGTCAGGTGAGGATACTTCAACCTACAGTTCCCTCACGGGCGTCTTCTCCCACTCCGGTCCGTGTTCCATCCATCACATCTGTGCCTAGATTCCCACCTTCTGGTGGAGGAGGCACAGAAGCTACTCCGGGGTTCAAGATAATTATTTGTTCTTTCTATTATAAAAACCAAATTTACCCTTCAATACCAAGGGCAAAGAGCCATTCAAAACAGGCTGCCAAACATGGAGCTAACGAAGTTACAGCAGTTTACTGAAGTGTGAATCCTAAATTCAACAAAAAGGTTCACAGTACAAATTTATATTACAGAAAATCCTTCATCTGGTAAATTTGCATAATCAGAAGCACAAGGCGAAATTAACTAACTGATAACAAAACAACAAAAAAAAACATTTAATTTAAAAAATAATAATTTCATTTCATTCTTCATATGACCATGAGTAGAGGGTGACCTTATGGATGGTATCAGAGTAGTGTAAGGGTCTTTAGTTGATGTCCAAATTTTCTATTTTTGAAAAATAGAGAAAATGTGCATTTGCTGCCACCTACTTGTGGGTAGCTCCTGAAGTCAATGGGGAGATTTACTTACGGGCATTCGCGATCCAGAGGCGTGTTCGTCTGCGGTGGATTCGGTCTTCCGGCGACTCACTAAGGTAGTTCCTCGACGTCCACCAGGTGGTGTGCTGACACCGAAGCCCGCCGGAATGCCCTGAAATTACCGGCCTATGCCTGGTGATGAAGGTAAGCACGAGTCCCGCACACTTTTTTTTAAAAAAGTGGCGGTTTTTCCGAGTCCGTCGGTTTCGCATGGCCACGCCCCCGATTTCCTCGTCGTTTGCATGCCGGCGCGCCAATACAGGGAAAATTGGCGCAAATCGCGAAATATTCGGGTTAAAACACGCCGGGAAAAACGCGAATCAGGCCCTTAGTAAACGACCCCCAATGTTGACCCTTAAAGGGAACCTGTCATCAGAAACTGAACTAATAAACCACTTCCAGTATGTTGTCAAGCAGTTGAACAGCTTCTCGATGATGTTTCTTTCATGGCCCAGCATGGGACATGTCCAGAAAATCAGCTTTCAAATGAGTGTAAGTTAGCTTTATAAAGTCAGGAGGCGGAGAGTTAAATACGTGAAGTCAAGCTCTCCTGTCTCTCAACACCCATTCCCATTGTAATTGACATCATTCACCAGACCAGACAGTTTTGGGGGTATTTGCTATTATAACGGAGAGAGGGGCTCCTATAGTGCAGTACCTTAGTTATGAATTAAAGATCAATAGTCATGAAACTACAACTTATGGGGTTGTGCTGATGGACCACAACTACAAATCCGCTTGTATTGTTATTTAGTGGCCTTCCTGCTTCCACGCTCCTGGGGCAATTCCTTCTCGTGCTGGAAAAATGTTTCCAGTAGTGACTACAAATTCCAACAGCGTTAGGTGTGAGAGTCAACAGCGCTGGGTGACTTCCACGATGGTTTAAAACATGATTATTAGCTTAAAAATATAGTAGTAGAAAAACATATAAAATGAAAATATTTTTAAGAACTACGTGTTTCGCTTATATTTAAATAGCCTATTTGAATATGAAATACGCTATTCCTGGAATACCCCTTTAAGCTTGAATGTCAAGAAAAAAAATATATTATAGGATGAATATTACACGTATAACATAAATTAATTAACCAAGAATGGTCATTGACACACAAAAAAAGCATCTAGTGAATCATTATAGTATTTTTACATTATTTCAGAAATATTCGGGACATGACGGCATATCAGTTTTGGTCTCCGTTTTATCCCATTCTTTAATTCACCCTCCTAATGATTTGCATGCAATATTTAATCCTCCATATCATCCCAGTGATCTAATTCACCTTAGAGCATCGGCCATGGCTGTGACCCTGGCATTATGGACATGACACAGCTTGTACAGGTCATTATGGATTCCATTGAGTCCTAATGGGTCATCATCAAGTTCTAATGGATCAACATTGGGAATAAAGAAGTTGAATAAAACTTATGACACTTTCAACAGTATCAATATCTACATAGTAGAGCGAGGATTTATAGAAGGAAATATAGGATATGTGCCCTACATCCTCTATCTACACCAGACCATGAGATAGGTTCCTGGGAACTTGTTATGGGTATTATAGGCACCAAGGAGGACCTCTTATTAGTTTAGGCGACACTAGAGAGGAATGGTCCATTTCAAGAGGCATTATTATTACTTCGGAAGTAGGAACTTTTCTATGTGGGGGCTTTATTACTGTTTGGCAGGCCAAAGGGGTTCTAGTTTAGGGGTAGACACATACCACTTCTTAGGCTGCATTCACACGGACATGTATTTCTCAGTCCTGTATCTACAGGCTTGTATTCTGTACCTAAATAGTGACGTTTGTATCCGTATCGCCGCAGTATTAAACCCGTGTTTATCATGCCATAGCACTTTTGGGCATACAGAACTGAAAGACGGAGTTGAGAAAATAGGCATGTCTAATTTTATACGGCCAGTATACGGTACGTTACACTCCAGTGTCAAAAAACGGCAATATAAATGGTTGGAGTATTGTCCATTGAAATGAATGTGGCAGTATTATGTACCACTGTAAAAAAACGGTACGAGTATACTGCCGTTTTATACATGTTGGTGGAAGTGTAGCCTTTGGCATCATTATTTTAGGGGCGCTTTCAGCTTGGCATTGTTCTCATTGGTATGGTATACTGTGACAGTATATTATGAGAAGGCATAGTAATCTCAGATGTGGGGGGATTTATTATGCTGGTTGCACCTCTTTATTGGTGTGGGCTGCCATTTTTTTCTGCTCTTTCTCATGTGGCCAATTTATTACGAGTCAAGGTCACAATGTTCTCTTTTTCCGATGTGCTACGACGTTTACTGAATTAGTCCCCAATTTGGTGCAGCTTTTTTGCTCTTCGGGTACAACATCTTTTTGGTGTCGCACAGGATGGCACTCCACAAAAAAGCAAGTATACCAAGTTCTATGACACTCTGATGGGTGTAGTCAGCTGCGACTGATGCCAGTGGCAGGGTCACTAAGATCTTTGTTATTGAGTGTCTTCGCACATCCATCTAAGATTGACACTAAAGGTGAACAGTCTACAAAAACAACCACAATTTGTGTGCCAAAAAAGCGACACAAATAATAAGAGTCAACCTTGTACACAGCGGAGTAGGAGTATACATGGCAATATGGCATCAACAGACACAACACTGAGCGTAGATCAGAAGCAGTTTTGAAAGTTAAAGAGAACCTGTCGCCAGGGACCCCACAAACTACACACAGAACTTCTAGATGTCTTATTCATGTTCCACTGCTGCTTCTATCTATGCTTCTATCATGGGATAAGAGCCACCATTCGGTTTAAAAAATGAACTTTTATGATAACCTGTTTCCAGTCATGGAGTGTGAGGAGCTACAGTATACAGCCTGGATAGACCCCGCCTGCTCATGATGGATGTACACTTCTTAACCCTGACCCCTCATGAAAGAAGAGAGACATGTGATTCTCTGAAGACAATTCCTTAGGGCAGCAGGGTTGATTTTATTCATATAGCCAGGTCGTCACAGCCCCCACATTTTGAGGGAGTGGTAATAATGTAGCAGTGCTAGAGTCACACACAGCCAATGTCTGTGTGGTGTCTCCTCTCAACTTTCCAGCAATGGATTGTGTTAAAATTGCCCTAGCTTTCCTACAGCCACTGTAGGGGAAAGTAAATTAAACATGTTTGTAGCACGTGAGGACCTGTCATCAGGAAGAGGAGAGCAGGGCAGTGCAGTGAAAATTGCATATGCAGACCCCGATAATATCATGGACTCAATTCAGGTGAGATGCATATAAGTTACAAACTGATATTTTAACATGGTGCTCCAGAAAGAGAAACTATTAGGGAGTAGGCAATGTCTTTTAGATTCTTTTTTTAATAAAGTATTTAGTTTGGGTGGGATAATTTGAATGGTAGGTTCCATTTAAGTGTGTAGCGCAGGAAAACAGAGGAGCCTAAATGAATTACAAGCTTTTGGACTGAAAGATGTTGTCATGGTGGCTGGGCCAGATGGAAGAGACCGTAAACTCTATAATTTACAAAAGTTTACTATATTTACATCATTTCATTGATCTCCAGGCTGCGTTATGGTCAGGGCTGTTTTAGACAAGGCAGTAAGACGGCTCCCTTATCCTGCACAATTAAGTAACACTTTTGTAGTACACCCAGTAGTAGGTAAGGCAATGTGTAATATGGGAATGTATGAGAATTGTATAGGAGATAGGGAGATGATAGGGAGATGGATGATAGAAGAGAAATATGAAAGATTATATAGATTTATTGATAGATGATAGAGTTATAGATGCATAAATATAAAGTAGATTATATAGAGAGATGGATGATAAAAGATATATCTGAGAGATAAATAGATAGAACAGTAGAATAGAGACTAGAAGATAGTGATAAATTGATAACCTACAAAGGAGGTAGATAGAAGATAAATATGAAAAGATTGATAGAGATTTATACGATGCAGAAAAGAAGATAGATAGAAGAGTCGGTGATAGATAGAAGATAGGTAGATAGAGATATATAGATAAAGATAGTAACAAAAAGCTAGATAGATAATGGTTATAGTAGACAGTTATATAGATATAGGAATAGACAAATTGATACGGAGTAGATAACTAGACAGATCGATGATAGATATATAGATCAGGACGATAGATATAAGCGATCTCCACCCGGGCATATAACTAAGGGGTATTAAAAAAATGCCAAATACATCCTTGCCCACATCATAGTCCACTTGCCCTGGGCTACATGCCCCGTTTGCTGCCCACTAAGCCGGCCCCCTGTGTATGGTTACCATTATGTGTGGTAATACTGCTCTATACCTAAGATGGAAGCCCAGTCACATGTGCCTAACCCCCTCCTTCCCCCTGGTTTGACGTATGGCATAGGCGCACCTATGAATTGTCACATATGCGTTCTATCTACATAATATTCTGAAATCATCTAACAACTAGTATTATGTTATCAAAACAAGGGCTGACGCTTCTAGGAGGAAGTACGGAGGGCAGTCCGGTTTGCCTCTATATTCCTCTGCTTAAATCAAAAAGCCGTAATGCGACGGCAGACCTGATGGGATGTACTACAGACAGTATGAGGACGAGACATGGGTTGGAGCGTTGGCTGCTATTTATTATGTGTCTGACGTGTTTAATAAGGGTCTGAAGGACAGTTAGCAGGCGGGGGGTTATGCACTGCCTGTGAATAATGATCTCGGGGTTGTTGCCTGCACAGGAGGTCTGTGTTGGGACACAGTAGGCATTACTTTACTATATTGCGTGTCAGTTCTCGGAGCTGAGGCTTCAGCTAATATTATCTGTAATCTGCCCCCACCTCCTCGTCGGGCAGCATTATTTATAATGACGTGCTCACAGCTAATGTTTGGCACTGAATTATTAAATGCAATCTTCATTTATCAATACACCTAAAATGTTAAACAAAGAACAATGATTGTGCATTATTAGCTATAAGATTTTATGAGGCTTTTTCCGACACGGCTGTTCCTATTGATGATTATTAACCCAATATAATTGTAATTATTTTACTTTACATCTTTTTTCCACCCAGTGCAACGAGAAAACTCTTAAAAGAATAGGTGGATTTTTTTTCCTAGCACAAAAGGCTCGCCTCCGAAACGGAAAAAAAAACAAGCAAATCATCCCCGTATATATTATATCCGTCCGTTACAAACCGGATAAAAATCATTACTGATCTGTGTTCATTTACGCCTTATGTTAATATTGTCTCTTGAGAGCAATTAACGTGCATTGATTTTTTTTTCTTTTGATGTGTCTGTTGCAAGAGAAGAAGAAATTTTATTTTACTACCTATGGGTCAAAATATCAAACCGAAAACTGGCCTTGTTCTCTATAAAAATATGCGCAGTAAAAAGAAAGTCGTTTTAACCTCGGAATAAAGAGTCTCTTCTTGATGACACCGAGTGATTTGTGCTCCGCGTTCCAACAGGTGCCTTAAACATTGTATTTTACACAGAGACTTCGTTCCGATTTCCCTTTATATTTTATATGTTTTATCTTCCAATTGTAGGGAATGGGGGGCGGTTATAGGAAATACTCTACGCGCAACTGTTTTCTCCACAAACAAGTGGAGATGAATGATGGAGATGCTAACAACGAGGTGAATGGCTGGAAGTGCAACACTATCATACTATCTTGACCAACTCCATGCATGGCTGAAACCTTATCTTTATATTCCCCCCTATGCACAATGGCATCATCGGTTTGGTGCTGATAGCATGTACTATCTATGGAAAGAGGGGGAAAGCTTCTAATAGACTCCAAAAATAAGGACTCCTGGAGGTGCTCATCACCTGTAAAATTGAAAAGGATTGGACATGTTTAAAAGCCCCCCACCCCCCACCCCCTCATACACATAAAATTGTTTTTACTGTAATAATGGATAATAAAAAAAAAAATTCTTTATTTATATAGTGCTAACAGATTACGCAGCACTGCACAGAGTTTGCCAAATCAGTCCCTGTCCCCAATGGGGCTCCAGCTCAAAATCTATCAACCTACCAGTATGTTTTGGAGTGTGGGAGGAAACTCGAGGACCAGAGCGGAAATCCACGCAAAACACAGAGAGAACATACCAGACTCTTTGCAGATATTCACCACTGGATGGGGCTGGACCCAGGACCAAGGGCAACGCTATAGAGCTAACCACTGAGCCACCACTGCTGTTTCTTGGTTTTGGATTAAGTTGCTGTAATATGATAGGTATATACAGCTGTGATAGAATTTCAGGGTCAATTCTTTTTTATTATTGCCATTGCTTGTAGTATAGGTATGGTTTTCATCAAAAGTTGTAATTTTTTCATCTTCTCATGGTCTATATCTGTTAGTAGTGCAGGCTAGTTGTCTCTATTAGCATGAAAAGAAATCCGTAAAGAAGCAAACTGTGTATATGAGGATATGCGAAAGCTGTTTAATCATCCTGCCATAGCGTGTGTAGCTGCTGCCCCAGCGTCTGGGTCAAATGAATACATAGTAAGGGCCAGATACACTACAATGTTTCCCGAAAATAAGAAGTGTCTTAGATTAATCTTGCTTCTACATAGCACTAAGGTGCTTATTTTAGGAGATCTATTGTACATTTTCAAACCAGGATATACATGCATTGTTGAACAAAAAAATCAGCATTTAGTGAATATACTGAGTCATGTCACCAAAAAACTCAGCTAGAAACCCTGAATTCCATGAGGAAGTGCTTGTGATATTTCCATGTACAACTAATCTATGGCAGTGCAACAGTCAGCGATTTTTATCCATGGATCTTCACCATATGTCACAACCTTTTGCAGAATCTACATGATCTACTATACTAATCGTACAGCATGGGGGGGGTGTGTAAGCATGCCTGTCTATAGGTTATTGGTCAGGTGAGGCCTCTATTATATTTAATTTTGACAAAATGTGGGTGTTGCTGGAACAGGTGGCTGGCTATTATACTGGGAATGGGGGCTGGGCTGGCATATACTCGGGGCTAGCCTGGATATATACTAGGGAGGGTTATATACTTGGCGGCTGGACTACGACATGAAGGAGGGGCTGTACTTAGTTACTGGGGGAAGGCTGACTGGCGATATACTGGGGTGGCTTATATACTTGGGTGTGGCGGTCGAATACAGGGGGACTGCTTGGGATAACTGTGAAGCTATATTACTGGGGGTGGGTGGCTATATACTGGGGATCTGCTGCACTATTACTGACGGTTTGCAACTCATGGGGCCAGGTCTGGTGGCTATGTGTGACGAGGCTGTTATGGCACTATATGGGGGGCAGGTGGCTACCTTCGATATATATGGTACATATTATACTGATATTGCACAAGACATTGGGTCAAATCTCCAAAGCGGGAAAAACGCGATTTGCCCCAGTACATGTGCCCCCCAGTATGTTATCACAAGATGGGATGCATTCTTCTGCACTATGCGTAGATATGTTATGTTTTATCGTGTTGGTTCGTGTATCTCTGTCTCGTCTCTCTGTGGGCTTTGTTTCGCCTCTAGTTTTCGGTCGCTGTAAGCTCTTGTGTCCCCCCTTCATCCTAATTGACTGTAAGCTCTTGTGTCACCCCTTCATCCTAATTGACTGTAAGCTCTTGTGTCACCCCTTCATCCTAATTGACTGTAAGCTCTCATGTCACCCCCTCATTCTCATAGACTGTAAGCTCTTGTGTCCCCCCTTCATCCTAATTGACTGCTCTTGTGTCCCCCTCATCCTCATAGACTGTAAGCTCTTGTGTCACCGCCTCATCCTCATAGACTGTAAGCTCTTGTGTCACCCCCTCATCCTCATAGCCTGTAAGCTCTTGTGTCACCCCTCATCCTCATAGACTGTAAGCTCTTGTGTCACTCCCTCATCCTCATAGACTGTAAGCTCTTGTGTCCCCCCTTCATCCTAATTGACTGTAAGCTCTTGTGTCACCCCTTCATCCTAATTGACTGTAAGCTCTCGTGTCACCCCCTCATTCTCATAGACTGTAAGCTCTTGTGTCACCCCCTCATCCTCATAGACTGTAAGCTCTTGTGTCACCCCCTCATCCTCATAGACTGTAATCCCGGAAGTATTGTTGAGGTGCAAGCTGTGAGAGGGAACAAGTCATTGTATATACAGAAAGAGGTCAGAGTCCAGCACAACCCCGAGACAGCGATTCTGTATGGCGAGAAAAGATTGGAGATGTCCTATCTTTTGATGGGGTACTGAATGATACGGTGCTGCACCGTACCGCTCCCGTATGGCGCTGTGCGCCATTGTCGTCTATGGGGGACGTGTATATACATCGGGCGTATATACGTCCCCCATACGGCAGTGTGAATGCAGCCTTACATATATTGCAGGATTTCACTGAGAAATAAGATGGGCGATTGGAAGATACAAGCGATAGAAGTGATACACAGACTTTTATTATTATTATTACTTTTCCTGGGATCACACTTCCGGTTTACAGTCATTAGCTCGTTAGTAAAATAATGAGAAAGCCGAGAGCTTGACCGTAGTCTGGACTGCAGCGTTTATATGTAAATAGTAAGAAAATCTTAGAATTTCTTAGTGTGAACTCTCCTTCATTGTTTTTTTTTTCATATATGAGTTTATTTCGGGCCAAAACATTTGTTCCTTTAGCTCTACCCCTGGATCTCCTGACAGCCCTCCTCCGCTCATTACTAGCCGCTCCGCATTGCTCGGTGGATCAGCTTCTGTTAGTGATGTTCATCAATGAGCGCGTTGCATTATTCTGTCCTGTTGCTCAGTTGAGACTGTGACTTACCTGCCCCACCATCTGTCTGCTGTCTTTCTTCATCCCCTTAACCTCCCTAGATATCACCTGTCAGCTTACACATATGTTCCCTGTCTGTCAGGTGAGGATACTTCAAACACTACATGTTCCCTCCAGGGGCGTCTTCTCCCACTCCGCTCCGTGTCTCCATTCCATCACATCTGTGCCCTAGATTCCCACTCTCTGGTGGAGGAGGCACAGAAGCTACTCCGGGGTCTCAAGATAATTATTTGTTTCTTTCTTATTAATAAAAACAAATTTACCCTTTCAATACCAAGGGCAAAGAGCCATTCAAAACAGGCTGCCAAACATGGAGCTAACGAAGTTACAGCAAGTTTACTGAAGTGTGAATCCTAAATTCAACAAAAAGGTTCACAGTACAAATTTATATTTACAGAAAATCCTTCAATCTGGTAAATTTGCATAATCAGAAGCACAAGGCGAAATTAACTAACTGATAACAAACAACTAAAAAAACATTATAATTTAAAAAAATAATAATTTCATTTCATATTCTTCCATATGACCATGAGTAGAGACCCCCCCGGTAAGCGCCGCGGGGGGGTCCGATTCAACTTCAGGTAACTTTAAATGCCTCTAACACGCCGCGGTCAGCGCGACCGCGGCGTGTTAGGGGTTAACACCCGCGATCGGAGAAATCTCCGATCGCGGGTGTTAGAGGCGGGTGTCGGCTATAATATATAGCCGACACCCGCAGCCTCTGGCGCCGGCTCCGTTCAGGAGCCGGCGCCAGAAGCTTGACGTAATAGTACTGCATCGTGCGGGAACGCACCTCCCGCGATGCAGTACTATTACGTCAAATGTCGGGAAGGGGTTAAGGGCACCAATGATCCTAGTGAAGATTATCCATTGTGTGCTTCACCAACGTGCCCGCCCCTGGCTGCTTTTACCATTACCAGAGCCTGAGGCTGGCCACTTCCAAAGCTCAGGCTGTTGACCCCCATGAGCTTTTACATCCTCTATAAGTTAAATTAGTCCACCAATAACTTGCCTGCACCTTCCTCCTGACTCCTCCACCGCAAAATAAAAGCTGCGACAGATAACAAAATGCCATACTTTGACTCCCATTCTATTCTCTATTTTTTAAATACATATTCTTTTATTTATTTGTTTTTAACTTTATATCTACATTTTTATTTAGATATTTCTTTCTTCTTCCATTTTATTTTACCCAATAGGGCCTAACTTTAGTTCATGGGAAAACCCCCTTAATGATGTTTTATGGTGCATTAAAAGTTAAACTGACCTTATTAATGAACAGACCTTTACATTTTATATCACTCTAGTTCTATTATTTGATAACTACTTACTTTTTTACCTGAAAAAATAAATACAAATAGAAATTTTCTCTCAGCCCCCTTGAATATGAACAGCATCTTTACCAAGGTAGGTTAAAAATGATGGCTGTGATTTATAATGCTCTGAACAATAACTAATTGTTCCCTGTTACATCACATTAAATTGCATTGGGAATCTGTAACTAAAAATGTTCTGGCACCATATGCTCCAAACCTACACTCACAGAAAACAGAGCATCATAGAAAATAGAGGTTCTAAAGTCAAAACAATAAATGCAACAGAAAATCTATTATACAATGCTCTATTTTCAAATGAGTCTGATGAGATCCAGTGGGGTGTCTTTGATATTCCCAAGTGCATCTTTGTCTGTGTATGTCCTTAACCCAGGTTTAACCATCCAAACTGCTTAATGCAAAAAGCTAATGCTTTGAGATATCCCTGCAAAGGGCAGATGCTAAAGAATTGACTCAGAATAGGCTAATTTGCATGGATGTGTCCAGAATTCTGATTATATCCTCAGTTTAGGAACAATGTGATGTCTCATAGACTAGAATGCAGCCATATAACGTACCAGAAAGCAAAGTAAAATAAAAATTCATGATTTTGTGAGAGTTCATTTTTTGGATTCCTGCAAATTTGTAGCTAAGCTATTTATGGGAAAATCAATAAGAAATAATTTGAGAACGATCTAGGGTTTCAAAGCTTTCATGACTGAGTAAGAAATCCGAGGAAGAAAAGAACATTTAAGGATATTTAAAGAGACCAGAGAGTTTTAAATGATCTTCATATTTATCTCTTCAATGGAAAATGTTCAAGACAATCTTTGGTGATAAGATGAAATATGTGTTTTTGTAGTTTTCTTCAAAATCCTAAGAAATGAAAACGCAGATTCTAGCATCTATGTCAATTTGAATGCCATGGTGTATCTATCACTCTGTGCCTCCCAGACTTGAAGAAGCTAAAGAATTAAAATCTCTCCCAAATCAACTAACTGTAAGAATTAAGCTGCCCATGACAGTTTTGACTTAACTCAACATTGCTTCTTCAGCTACATTAAGTATGTAGAAATATAAAACAATCACTTCTTTTTGGTGACTGGCTTGGATTCTATTTTCAAATACTACATACCAATACTAGTTGACAGAATGCAAATTACAGTACCCACCACACATTGGGTGATGCAAGGTGAATCAAACTGGTCCAATATCCTGGTCAGCTAATTTCCAAAGGATACACCAGTTTCCAGCAGTAGTAGAAAAGCCATACACAGGTTATATAGATTGATTATATAAGTATGAAATATATTTTTACAAATAATAAACATTGTACTTCTGGCATCATTAAATATTCTTTGCAATGTTCTTGATACAGAAATTCACAAAATAACACATTTTTTTCTCTGATGAGCTTTGTTTTTTTCAGATTTCACAGTGTTATTCAATTGATACAACCCTTAATTCTTTGGGTCTATATAAACATGAAGATACCCAAATATATATACTTTTGTTATGTTTTAATACCTTTAAAAACTTTTTAATCAATTTCTATTAAATATTTCATGGATGCCAAAAAAGCAGTGCTTAGAGTAACAGTAGAAGAATAACAGTGCAGGCATCATTTAAGTACAATCACAAAAAAACTTTCACACTCAGTATGACTGAGTGTGTCCTCAAATAAGGGGGTGTGTCCTTAACCCCTTAAGGATGCAGCCATTTTACAGCTTAAGGCTCAGCCCCATTTTTGATCTGTCATCTCTCCTGACGTGTCCGCGCCACTAAATATTTGTATTTGTATATTTGCTTGTATGAAACAAGCAGAGTCTGGAGCGTCTTGTCATAGAACCAGCGCTATTTGTCTGTTTTACCTACCAAAAACGGTATGAATAAATTGACAACAGGGTGTTACTCGTTGGGGGGTGTATCCCTGTGTTACTATCCAATTAGTGCTGATCGTATCAGACTCTGTAAAAACACACCCAGTTGGTAAGGGTAATTTCAAAGTTGTCATTATTTTTAGGAGGAATAAAAAAGGAACAGCACAACATAGACCTATGATATTATATATGCAGGGGTGGGTTAAGACTGCCATGGGCGCTGGGCGATATGAATATTATAGCCCCTAAAATTTCAGAATAACTTCCTACATATGGAACTAGAATCAGGCTTTTTGGGGAATGGAGGATGCGTCCTTTCTGCCTGCTTTCAATCTATAGTTGCCGGACCTTTGGAGGACCTTAAAGGGTGGTGAAATGGCTCTTACATAAAAAGATGTACAATTATTTTATGGGTGAAGCTCCTTCTGAGTATAAAATTTGGTGGATGGTTTGGGTAGCCATGGGCCCCCTGGGCGGCTTAGGCCCCGGGCTACTGCCCAAACTGCCAATATTATAATCCACTTCTGTATACATGATACTATGGAGTTGTGTTTTATAGTAAATATAAATACATTAATAATAATATTTTTTATAACATTATTATATTTTGTGGCAGAGAAAATTAGTCATTATACCTAAAGTTAATTAATGATAGCTGAGGTTTGGAAATGCAATAATCCTTCCTAAAGAGATGTGTTTTTGCAGGAAACCTACCACTACGGATCTACTTATTAAGGTAGATCCAGTGGTAAGTGCATCTAATTTTTAGGGCTAATCCTTTACTTCCCTCTATCTTTTCTAATCTTTAATCTTGGGTAATATGCACATTTTCTAAAGAGACTACTGGGGTGTGGAGTAGCCGGAGCTGAGGCTACGCAGCGTGGCTACTCCATGCCCTAGTAGCCTCTTTGTTTCTCCTACCCAGGCATCTTCAGCGTACAGCTACAAGGATCTTCGCACACTCGTCCATGAAGCCGGCGTTCTGCACATGCGCAGTAGCTCTGGCTTTGGAGCCGAGATCGTGCAGCCACTGGCCCCTTGTCCTGCGCATGCACAGAACTCCGGCTTCACGGACGAGGGTGCGCAGCTGCCTGTAGCTGCGCGCTGAAAATGTCTGGGTAGGAAGCTACTGGGGCTGGGAGTGTAGCCTCAGCTCCTACTACTCTACGCCCCAGTAGCCTCTTTAGAAAACGTCCCTGATTGAAGATAAGAAAAGATAGAGGGGAGTAAAGGATTATCCTTACATTCGTTAAATGCACCTACCACCCCATCCGTAGTGGTAGGTTTCCTTTAAAACTGTGAAGTGTAAGTAATTAATCTGATACTTCTGGGTAGCGAATTCCAGAGAACTGGTGCAGCTTGGGAGAAGTCTAGAAGACAAATACGGAAAGTTTGATTTACATTAGTATTTGATCTCTGAAACAATGAAGAGCTTGAGAAATATTTAGAATGATATGAGGAAGATCTCATAGATTCCAAGCTCTTGCGAGAAGCTTTGTTGATCACGGTGATTATCAATTCAAATTGTAGTTACTAAAACAGACAGTTCTGGAGTGATGACAGGTCCCAAAGAGCAGACAATCAGTATAGCCAACTTATGTTACCGTAGTTATGTGGATGTGAGGTTCTTCACATAAAAGGGCAAAACTTTAATGTGAAGATGGACAAGCCAGAGATACGACCCACAGGAAATTTACAGCAAAGCCATGAAGTTTATGAAAAAATCAATGCCGCGTGCCAGTGTCTGACCAAGTTTTATTAAGACTGAAGCGTTTATGATGTCGGTTCATTTCATTAGCACACCCTAAGTTTGACATTTCTTGAAGTTACAGCCAGATATGTATCTAAAGTGACTTGCAAGATCTAGTAACTGTTTCTTATTCATTAGCGGGACGTTGCACTAAATGACAATATGAAAATGTAATGTGTGTGATGTATCTCGCCTAAGTTATTACCTGACAAAGTAGCGTAAGCAGATCAGAGGGCTTCTCACTAATTTACAGTGTATCTTCCTGGATTCCTGTCTTGCCTATGGGTCATTTTCTCATATTGATAATCAGTTTGTCATCCTTTTAAAGCAGACAGGGCAGCCAAAAATGAGACATGGCTGTGCTACTGAATCCTTATAGGCAGTAATTGTACAGAAGTTGGGTTTTACATCAGAAAGTGATACAGAAAACATGAGTTATCCGCCCAACATTGTCAGCCATATTAGATGTCCTGGAGCCTATGGGGGGTGGGGGGATATATCATTGTAGTTACATCCGCTATATGTCTTCAAAATGGCTCAAAATTGAATATTACAAATGTGGCACTTTTTACCAACTCATCCCACTTTTTACTTCAGTCAAATTACTGTATATATACATATATACTGTGTAAGCCGACCCAAGTATAAGCCGACGCACCACATTTTACCACAAAATACTAGGGAAGCTTATTAACTTTAGCATAAGGGTGGGAAATTGATTGCTCACAGCCTTTCCCATTAATGAAATGGCCCATGCAGCCTTCCCTAGTAATAAAAGGCCATTACCCTCCCCAGTAATGATATGCCCCATGCAGCCCTCCCCCAGTAATGAAATGCTAGGCAGCCTCCCCAGTAATAATATACCCCATACAGCCTCCCCTTACTAATGAAATGCTCAGCAGCCTCCTCCAGTAATGATATGCCCATACAGTCTTTGCCAGTAATGAAATGCACAGCAGCCTCCCCTAGTAATAAAATGACCATGCAGACTCCCCCAGTAATGAAATTGTCATGCAGCTCCCCCTCACTAATTAAATGCCCAGCAGCCTCCCCCAGAAAAAAATGCCCATGCAGCCTCCCCTAGTAATGTAATGCCCAGCAGCCTCCCCTAGTAATATAATGCCCAGCAGCCTCCCCTCACTCATGAAATTCCCTGTAGCCTTCCCCAGTAATGAAATGTCCTGCACCTGCCCCTTGTTATGTATAAAAAAAAATCTGTACTTACCTCGGCGCTCCCCGTGGCTCTTCTTCTCTCTTGTCTTCATGTGTAACAGAGCAAGCAAAGACACACTATGACGCGACGGTGTCACCACTAATATCATAGAGTGCGGGCAGAGTGCATGGAAGCATCTTTGCCTTTCTGTGATGTAAAACTCGGCTTGTACTCAAGTATATATGGTAGTCCAGATATATTATGTAAATCCAGATCTGTGGGACAGATTTATGAAGTTACATTTTTTAAAAAGGTGCAAATTTAAACACAAATTTACTCCAGCCCTAGTTGGCCCTAAATTGTGAATAAAAAGTTGCAGGTCCACCCCAGACACTAACCCCTAATAAAGTGTCTGGAGAGCTCCAAAGGCGCTCCATAAAATTTTTGCCTGACGATAAATCTACACAATTGCCTTACCATCCCATAACAACTCAGATACACACATGCTACATGTCAGCCAAACTTGACATTTCCTGAGGTATGGCAGGCTGTGATTGGTTGGTAGCTCAGAACTGTCTAGTCAGATAAAGTCTAAAAAATAGGTTTGGGGCCTTTCTTTGGACAATGTTCTGAGACTATACAGGCAGTCCCCGGGTTACATACAAGATAGGGTCTGTAGGTTTGTTCTTAAGTTGAATTTGTATTTAAGTCGGAACCGTATACTTTATTATTGTATCCCCAGTCAAAATTTTTTTTGTCTCTGTGACAATTGGATTTTAAAAATGTTGGATTGTCATAAGAATCAGGATTAACATTAAATCTTAATTACAGAAACCATTGATAACTGTTATAGCTGTTTATTGTAGTCTAGGGCTAAAGTACAGTAATTTACCAAAATCCAGAGGTCCGTTTGTAACTAGGGGTCGTATGTAAGTCAGGTGTTCTTAAGTAGGGGACCGCCTGTACTGTGAATTACATGTTGCAGATGCAACAGAGCTGCCCCAGTTCATGAGAGATTATTGACAGTCTAGTTGACCACTGGTCTAGGCTGAGGTTCATGGTAAAAAAGGACTTTTCCTATTGCCACAGTGAGCCATCAAGCAGCTCTGCTAGCCTTTGAAGGAACTTATTTGTCATCAGCCTGTTACCTGCTGCCGTTGGAGTTCTTCTAATTATGCAACATTAAGTTGTTTTCAAGATTTGCTGTGTGTGTCCTTGGCTTGTCGTTACCATCACATGCCTTGCTTCTACCATCTGCCAGGGAAGTGTCATGTGGTCTCCCCATCTTCTTCCTTCCCCTTTCTTCATTCTTATGGGTATGGATGAGGACTACTCTAGGACAAAGCCTTGCGTGACACCTGGAGCTAAGCCACCATCTAGCCAACTACGTAAATCCTAGTCAACAGCCAACTAGTCAATACTGTTGGCCATTGGTGGGGTATGTTGCACATGCCTGTGTAATAAGAAGCTTTCTGAGATTCCAAGAGTGATACCATGCAGTGAGTGTAACCTGTTGGGTGATTCGTGCTTCTCTCCTATGTTGCCGACCTTGGTTCTCTACCGTTGTACCTCTATGATTCTCCTAACTGGTCCTGACTACACACCCCTGCTGCCTGGCCTTACCTTTCACCTGTCTCATTGACCATGAGCATATTTTATCTCAATTGACCTTGGCTTGCTCCTGACAACTTACCACTTGACAAATGGTGCTTTGCATTGGATAAGTTGGATAAGTTGTTACAGGTACTAGGAGGACTCCGTTATTTAGCTGGTGGCCCAGTAGCAGTAAAAATTTAAAGGGTGAGCCCCAAGACCATGGCCTTTGGTGCAGCCCAATGCCAAACTGCTTAGGTGATACAGTGGGCCCACAACCTATTTTCTCAGTCACTGAAGAGAGTGTAAAGAAACTGCAAGAAACTTTCATAAGAAATACTCTGGTCTCACGAACTAATACAATAAATTTTTTCATCACATGAAAAAATAACTTACAGGCAATTATTAAGTTGTTATTATTAAAGTACAGATACTTCATTAAAACTGGTCTTCAATTATGGAGAGCATATATTGTGCAGATATTTTTTTTCACCCTTTCTAGTGAATAATCCTAGAAAACCACAGTTCCCCTCTAATTTCCCCTTTCTATAATTTCATTCCAGACATTTAAATGACACTAATTTTATGGCAAGTTACAGTAGATTATTGGCTGTTCTTATTGTAGCAATGAAGCCAAGGCCTGCGATTGATCTGGGCCACCTCTTTAGGCTACTTATTTTGTATCTTATACTGATGGATCCACACATAGGGAGTTTTGCCAGTGTTTGACTTCCTTCCCAGGAGGATGATAGTAAGGAAGTTAATCTGCTCATTATGGGGTTTCAGGGTCTGGTGCGTAATGAACCCTTTGAAGTGTGTTTGCTTTTGAGCAGGTTCTACATGCCAAGAGTGGGATTAGATGCCCCTGCAAAATTCTCCCGTTTACCATCAGCCCTCCCACCCAGCAGCACTTTGGCAGACACACTGAATTACATGTGTTTCATATGCTCAAGTCTCTGAATCAGTTTCACTCCAAAGTCTTGAAAAGAGAGCTCCTTCGCTGCCAGGAAGACAGATACTTATAGCTCCGTCTGGGGAATTCTGTGCATTTAGTGTTGTAGGAAAGGTTCTACGGCAGATCCCAGGAGGCTTGTGATCCCTGATTGTAATGGGGGCTCTACATGACGGCATCCCCTTTTTTCTTTAAGTATAACATGATCTAAGTGTGTCATAAGGGGTGGGTGGAGGACTTTGCGGCTGTGCTTTCTATCATATTTAATTTGTCCATTAAAGATACATGAACCTCAGGATCAATCAGCAATGGTGGTTAGACCCCCATGAGCCAAGCTAATGGCTACACCTTGTCTAACATGAGAGATGTTGATTGTGGTTAAGTAACTGCTTCCCTAAGAGTAATTTGAGCCTCAAGAATTTGTCAGCTAAGACCTACCTTCTGTTCAATGTACTTTAAGTTTGAAGCCCTAGTACTTAACATCTAATGTTATTGCTGAGCTTGTATCGGGACGTCTGCAGTCACTTTCATCATATCCTTTATGTATTTCACTCAGTAAATTCTGAAGTTATTGTAAACAATTCTCACAATTAATATAATAGTATGGGTCTTTTCTTTTTTACTTTTTTGAACTCCGCCTTATAATGACTGTTTGTGGGAAGGTCATTGTTCAGTGAAGAAGGTGGAAACCACCAAAATAATAGCTGTTTCAGAACTCGGGGTCAGTGAACCCCCTGGACCACCGCGGGAGATGGTACTAGCCGACACCTAGGACCAGAATCTAAGTGGCACCTGGTCTTCACCAGAGCCCGCCGCAAAGCGGGATGGACTTGCCGTGGCAGGGTGCCACCAGGTCGTTCCACAGGTGCGACTAGCCCCTGGTGGCAGCCAAGGTCAAAGTACAGAATCACAGTCCATGCTCGAGGTCAGGCACAGGCAGTAAGTCAGGGCAGGCGGCAGAGATGCAGAGGTCAGATGGCAGGTCCAAGGTCCCAACAGGGGATCAACGAGGAATGGGAACAATCACAAGGAATAGGGAATAACACAGGGACAGGAAACTTTCTCTAATCGCTAATGAGCTCAAAGATCTGGCGGGGAATGATGGGAGCCGCTGGTTAAAATAGGAACCTGGAAGTGCCCAGTACCAATCAGCGGTGCGCGGGCCCTTTAAATCTTCGAATGCCGAAGCGCGTGCGCCCTATGGAGTGGGGATGCGCAGGCGGCCTACCCGGGACAGGAGCAGGAGCGTGGAGAGGTGAGTGCGGGCCAGGGGACAGGGCAGCACCGCCACGAAGAGGGGTATGGGTGTGCCTGCGATCCGAGGCATGGATCGTAGGGACACCCATGACAAGCTGGAACATCAATTACGTCATATAGACTTCATATGTTTTTAATTGGAGTCCAATGTTCGCGTTTTGGGAATATGACAACTTCATCAAGTACAAAAAGGTCATCTGTAGATCTAACCCCTCAATGACATCAAGACTAGATTACTGTGGGCTGAGCCTCCCCTAGAAATAATTTTCCTACGTAGCCTCCCCCAGTAATGAAATGCCCAAAAGCCTCCCCTCACTCATGAAATACCCAGCAACCTCCCCCAGTAATGAAATGCCCAGCAGCCTCCCCCAGTAATGAAATGCCCAGCAGCCTCCCCCAGTAATGATATGCCCCATGCAGCCTCCCCAAGTAATGATGTGCCCCATGCAGCCTCCCCCAATAATGAAATGCCCAGCCGCCTCCCCCGTAATGAAATGCTCAACAGCCTCCCCTAACTCATGAAATGCCCAGCAGCCTCCCCTCACTAATGAAATGCCCAGCAGCCTCCCCCCCATAATGAAATGCCCATGCAGCCTCCCCCAGTAATGAAATGCCCCATACAGTCCTTGCTAGTAATGAAATGTCCATTGCTGTGGGATGAACACATCTTGTCTGTTTATCATTATAAATCGATGGATTTGGTTACTAAAGGTGAGCAGCTTTTTCGTTTTTTTGAGGGGGGAGGGCGTTGTTAGAGTGACAATCATCCCCCTATTTTACCAACTGTATTACTCGTTCTGCTGCCCTCTTATTTAAGTGGTTTTATTTCACTTTGTAGTACATTGTTCTTGCGCAGAACACACTCAGGGTGAATTAATCCTGCCATGGGCCCTGGGCTGTAAGAATTTTATAGCCCCTACAAGTCTGGAATCACTTCCTACATATGTTACCTCTTAGGAAATGGGGGATGTGTCACTTCTGCCTGCTTTCAATCTGCACTTTCAGGACCTTTAGGGGACCTTCAAAGGTCCTGCACTGGCTCTTTTGTAAATATGTATTCAGAGCAGGAACAGATGTATGAGGATTTCATAGGTGATGGCCCTTCTCAGTATAAAATTTGGTGGGTGGTTTGGGTGGCCATGGGTCAGAAGGATTGGGCTCCAGGCTACTGCCCAAATCACCTATATTATAATCCACAACTGAATACACTTCTATTAACTTATTTCCATATTTTTAAAGCGTTCTCACTTTTTGGATAATTTTGTCCACACTTACCTAATCGTTTTGAGTCAAGATCTGGGTAATCCATTCCCTTTAACACTATTCTTCCAGAAATATCACGGACCAATGTCCATGCACCGTGCCTGACCATCTTTCTGAGTATTCCAGTATATTGTATTCTAGGCGGTCGTATCATTTGTGTTGTATGTAAATGAAGATGTTGTAGTTATCAGTGTTCCTGTAGTGTCAGTAAAGATCTACCTTTGTATATTTTGCTGCATGTTAAGTAAAGGCTAATAATTATGCTGTACGTCCATAAAGGTGATAAATAGCTGCGGCTCCTGGAAGCTCAGCCTGGGGAAGATGTGAAGGCTGTATTTCATACACATTAATCCTCCTTAGAAGGAATTTTTTTTGCGCAATGCTTGTTGTTTTTTTTTTTTGTGAGTTTTTTTCTTCAATGTCTGAGTGTAGAAAGAGGCCTGATAAAGGATAAATGACGAATAGAGAAGACAGCGGCTTAGATAACAGGCAATGAATTACAGCTCTATTCTTTTGCTACAAAAGCATTGATCCCAGTTACCAGTGTCTCCGAAAATCACAAATATGTTGAATTTCAAATATTTGAAAAAGTTTTTGTACAAAGCACCTGTACGTATATACCAGGTACCATACTGCCATATTGTATCCCATAAGGTGCAAAAGCCATCAAACTGTGATAGAAATGGGGAGGGTGCCGTCAGACGATCTGACTGATTCAGACTGATTTTAGATTCAAATTGTGTCGCACTTACATACTCCAGGAAGAAGAAAGTGAACTCTGGCGTGTGGGTATAAGTGTATATAGTGTATGTATGTGTGTAAATGTATAAACGTGTAGAAATATGCATGTATATTTTTTTTACATTTACACGGCCATTAGGGGACGTATAAACGGTCCCCATTGGCCGGCAATGGGCGCACGGTGGGGTACTGTGCGACATGTCCTATCTTTTTCCGTAATATGGCGCTGTGTGCCATGTATCTGTAAGTAGAGGGACGGGGGCGAGCAGCGCTCACCCCCTCCTCCTGTCCCGTGCGCTGTCGCGTGCCCGCCGTGCTACAGTACGGTGGGCACACGTTCGTCTGAATGCGCTCCGGAGGAGCGGAGAGGACCCGAGGAGCGGAGAGGACCCGAGGAGCGGAGAGGACCCGAGGAGCGGAGAGGACCGGAGGAGCGGAGAGGACCGGAGGAGCGGAGAGAACCCAAGGAGCGGAGAGGACCGGAGGAGCGGAGAGAACCGGAGGAGCGGAGAGGACCGGAGGAGCGGAGAGGACCGGAGGAGCGGAGAGAACCCGAGGAGCGGAGAGGACCCGAGGAGCGGAGAGAACCCGAGGAGCGGAGAGGATCAGAGGGGCGGGCTGGCGGGTGCTCCGGAGTCTGTGCCGTTCGGCGGACGGGGCATCCAGAAGGCTGTCGGCGCGCGGGGAAGGCAGGCAGAGCAGGGCGGAGCGGCCACATGTAAGGTGGATAGGACAGGGCAGGACTGCCAAGGTCCTTCTCCGCCCACCTCCTATGCGGCCTGCAATCAGCAGGGGCTGCCTTTTAAATTGGCGAACCCGAACATGGTCGTGGTGGGCCCCTTGGAAGCTCTGGGGCCCCGGCACTTGCCCGGGTCAGCCGGGTGCTGACGCCGGCCCTGGTTGTATCTACTCAAAATATTGTCTTATTTTACTTGTGCATGTCCCCCATTAATATTATTTATTTAAATATTATCTTGACTCACATTAGCATTCAGTAGTGGATCATAATATAGGAGGTTTGAACGGTTCCCGGGGCCCAGGTCTTCTAGGGGGGCCCTTTTCAATCCAACCCACCCACCAAATTTTATACTGAGAAGGACCTTCGCCCATGACATCTTCATCCATCTGTTCTTGTTCTCAATACACATGTACACAAGAGCCATTTCAGGACCTATGTAGGTTCTCCAAAGGTCCTGAAACTGCAGATTGAAAGCAGGCAGAAGGGACACATCCTCCATTCCCTTAGAAGCTCATTCTAGTATCATATGTAGGAAGTGATTGCAGACCTGTAGGGGCAATAATATTCATACAGCCCCGGGGCCCATGGCAGACTTATTCCACCCCTGCTATTACTAGCTATGGTTATGCGTCATAAGTCGGATTGTGTTCTACCAGTGAAACTCTTCACGATTTTGGATCCACAGAAGACATTGGGGCTTATTTGCTAAGGGTCCGCGGACGCACTTTTGTTGGATATTCCTACGTTTTCGGGTTTCACACGGCTGGGACAGGTATTGAAAAGGTGATTATGTCACACGCAATCGGTTTTTGGCGCAGCTTCGTTGGCTTTCATGCAACAGGAATTGGGGGATGCGCCGTCAGACGATCCCACAGATTCGGACTAAGCGCAGGATTTAACTTTAAAATTGTGTCGCAAGGCAATACACTTACATATACCGGGAAGAAGAAGGTGCACTCCGGCGGACATGATCGGGGAAGCAACACATGCAGGATATCGGGCGCACAATCTTAATGAATCGCGGCAGGTTCATTATCGTCGGACATTCCGGATTAGGGACCGAGCCAGGGACACTTAGGACCTTTGCTATTGTTTTGTGTTTTTGAATTGTGTTCTTCTGAGTAGAACAGGGTTTCTTGCTCTGTGTATAAGCCAAGTAACTCCAGGTTAATCAAAGGGCATCAAATTAGGCATTTTCTAGGTCATTTAGGCAACAAGGTCATATTTTATGCAGCCACCCCCAACCCGCCAAGTTATGAAGACAGCCGCTGCAGAACCTCGCAGTAAAAATTTTATCTGCCACAGAACATTACAATACACACCATAACTCCTAATCCACATCTGCACACAGCTGCTGCAGAACATCAAAATACAAACCTCAGGTGCCACAGAACATCACAATATACCCCTCAGCTGCCGCGAAACATCATAATATACCCCTCAACTGCTGCAGAACACCACAATACACCCCATATCTGCTGCAGAAAATCACAATACACCCCATATCTGCTGCAGAACACCACAATACACCCCATATTGACTTCCTTCCAGGAGGATGATAGTAAGGGAAGTAATCTGCTCATTATGGGTTTCAGGGTCCTGGTGCGTATGAACCCTTTGAGTGTGTTTGCTTTGAGCAGGTCTACATGCAAGAGTGGGATTCGATGCCCTGCAAAAGTCTCCCATTTACCATCAGCCCTCCACCCCATCAACTTGGCAGACACCGAATTACATGTGTTTCATATCTCAAGTCTCTGAATCAGTTTCACTCCAACGTCTTGAAAATAGAGCTCCTTCGCTGCCATGAAGCGATACTTATCGCTCCGTCTGGGGAATCTGTGCATTTAGTGTTGTAGAAAGGTCTACGGCAGATCCCTGGAGCTTGTGATCCCTGATTGAATTGGGGCTCTACATGACGGCATCCCCTTTTTCTTTAAGTATAACAGATCTACGTGTGTCAATAATGGGTGGGTGGCGGACTTTGCGGCTGTGCTTTCATCATATTTAATTTGTCCATTACAGATATACACATTCACCTCAGGATCTCAGCAATGGTGGTTAGACCCCTGAGCCAAGCTAATGGCTACACCTTGTCTAACTGATAGATGTTGATTGTGTTAAGTAACTGCTTCCCTAAGGTAATTTGAACCCAAGAATTTGGTCAGCTAAGACCTACTCTGTTCAATGTAGCTTTAAGTTTAAGCCCTAGTCTTACATCTAATGTTATTGCTGAGCTTGTATCGGGACGTCTGGCAGTCACTTTCATCATATCCTTTATGTATTTCACTCAGTTAAATTCTTAAGTTATTGTAACAATTCTCACAATTAATATACTAGTATGGGTCTTTTCTTTTTTTCTTTTTTTTGAACCCGCCTATAATGATGTTTTGTGGGAAGGTCTGTTTCATTGAAGAGGTGCCACCACCAAAATAAAGCTGTGTCAGAACTCGGGTCAGTGAACCCCCTGACCACCGCGGGAGATGGTACTATCCGACACCTATGGACCGGAATCTAAGTTCACCTGGTCTTTCACTGGACTTGCCGTGCAGGGTGCACCAGGTCGTTCCCCAGTGCGACTAGCCCTGGTGGTTGCCAAGTCAAAGTACAGATCACAGTCATGCTCGAGGTTCGCACAAGCAGTAAGTCAGGGCTGCGGCAGAGATGCAGAGTCAGATGGCATGTCCAAGGTCCCACGGTGGATCACGAGGATGGAACATCCAGGAATAGGGAATACCACGTACAGGAAACTTTCTCTAATCGCTATGAGCTCAAAGATCTGGCGGGAATATAAGCTCGCGGGTTAAAATGGACCCTGGAATCGCCCAGTACCATCAGCGGTGCGCGGGCACTTTAAATCTTCGAATGCGGTGAGCGCGTGCGCCCTATGGGTGGGGATGCGCAGGCCGCCTACCCGGGACAGGAGAGGTGCGTGGAGAGTGAGTGCGGCCAGGGGACAGGGCAGCACGCCACAAGAGGGGTCTGGTGTGCTGCGCTCCGAGGCATGGATCGTAGGGACACCCATGACAACTGAACACAAATTACGTCTATAGACCTTCATATGTGTTTATTGGAGTCCAATGTTCGCGTTTTTTGGAATATGACAACTTCATAAGTAACAAAAAGGTTCTCCTAGATCTACCCCTTCAATGACATCATACTAGATTACTGGGGGCTGACCGCCTAGTATAATTTCTCGTATCCTCCCCGTAATGAAATGCCCAAAAGCCTCCCCTCACTCAGAAATACCAGCAACCTCCCCCAGTAATGAAATGCGCCCTGCAGCAGCCTCCCCAGTAATGAAATTCCCCGCAGCCGCCCCCAGGTATGAATCCCCATGCACCTCGCCCAAGTAGATGTGCCCCAGCAGCCTCCCCCAATACTGAAATCCAGCCGCTCCCCCGTATGAATGCTCAACAGCCTCCCCTAACTCCTGAAATGCTCAACAGCCTCCCCTAACTCAGGAATGCGCCAGCAGCCCCCCTCACTAATGAAATGCCCATCCAGCCTCCCCCCATAATGAAATTGCTCCCATGCAGCTCCCCCAGTAATGAAATGCCCCATACAGTCATTGCTTAGTAATGAAATGTCCATTGCTGTGGGATAACACAATCTTTTCTGTTTACATTAAAATCGATGGTTGGTTACTAAATGTGAGGCAGCTTTTTCTTTTTTTGAGTGGGGAGGGGGCGTTGTTTAGAGTGCAATCATCCCCCTATTTTACCAACTGTATTACTCGTTCTGCGGCCCTCTTTATTTAAGTGGTTTTATATTTCACTTTGTAGTCAATTGTTCTTGCGCATAACACACTCAGGGTGAATTAACCGTTCCATTTGGGCCTGGGCTGTAAGATTTTTATAGCCCCTACAATTCTGGAATCACTCTACATATGTTACCCTCTTAGGAAATTTGGTATTGTCACTTCTGCCTGCTTTCAATCTGTCACTTTCAGGAACCTTTAGGGGACCTTCAAAGGTCCTGCACTGTATTCTTTTTGTAAATATGTTTTCAGAGCGGAACCTATGTATGATGATTTCATAGTGAATGGCACTTCTCTCAGTATAAAATTTTTGGTGGGTGTTTGGGTGGCCATGGGTCAGAAGGCTTGGGCCCAGGCCTTAACTGCCAAATCACCTATATTGATATCCACAACGAATACACTTCTATTAACTTATTTCCATATTTAAAGCGTTCTCACTTTTTGGATAATTTATTGTCCACACTTACCTAACGTTTGAGTCAAGATCTTGGTGATCCATTCCTTTACACTATTCTTCCAGAAATATCATGGACCAATGTCCATGCATCTGTACCTGACCATCTATCTGAGTAGTCCAGGTATATTGTATCTAGGCGGTCGTCTAATCTCCATTGTTGTGTAATGTATAAAATGTTACAGCAGTCTGCTTGTATACATACATGCAAGAATGTTCCGTCGTCTGTGTCAGTAAGATCTACCTTTGTATATTTTGCTGCATGTTAAGTAAAGGCTAATAATTATGCTGTCGTCATAAATGTGATTCAATACTGCGGCTCCTGAAGCTCACCTGGGGAAGATGCGGTGAAGGCTGTATTTCATAACACATTTCCTCCTTAGAAGGAATTTTTTTTTGCGCATGCTTGTTGTTTTTTTTTTTGTGAGTTTTTGTTCTTCAATGTCCTGAGTGTATAAAGAGGCCCTGATACGGATAAATGACGAATAGAGAAGACAGCGCTTAGATAACAGTCAATGAATGACAGCTCTATTCGTTTGCTACAAAGCATTGATCCCAGTTACCAGGGTCTCCGAAAATCACAAATATGTTGAATTTTTCAAATATTGAAAAAAGTTTTTGTCCAAAGCACCTGTCGTATATACAGGTCCATACTGCCATATTGTATCCCCTAATTTGGCAAAAAGCCATCAAACAGTGATGGAAAGGGGAGGTGCTGTCAGACGATCTTGACTGATTCAGACGGATTTTAGATTCAAATTTGTTGCAATCCAAAGCAACTTACATACTCATGGTAGAAGTGAACTTCTGGCGGCCTGATTTTGGAATTGCCACATTTAGGATATCGGGCGCCACGATTTTTATTGAATCGCAGCACCGTGCATTGTCATTGGACAATGCATTTGGGCAACACCGATGGACCGGGTAAGTAATGTGCCCCATAATGCCCAACATTCATGCGAGGATACAGTATGTTACCTATAGACTTTGATAGGTGGGTTATTACATTACTGTGCAACCCAAAGGTTTTATCTACTCACAAATAATTGTCTTATTTTACTTGTGCATGTCCCCCATAATCTTATTATTTAAATCTTACTTGACTCACATTAGCATTCAGTAGTGGATCAGAATATAGGAGGTTTGGACGGTTCCCGGGGCCCAGGTCGTCTAGGGGGGGCCCTTTTTCAACCCAACCCATCCCACCAAATTTTATAACCTTTGGGGGAAATGACCTTCGCCCATTACATCTTTCATCATCTGTTGCTTGTTCTCAATACACACGTGCACAAGGGCCATTCAGGACCTGGATGTGGTTCTCCAAAGGTCCTGAAACTGCAGATTGAAAGCAGGCAGAAGGGACACATCCTCCATTCCTCTTATAAGTCGTTTCTATTATCATATTTATGGAAGTGATTGGCAGACCTGTAGGGGCAATAATATTCATACAGCCCAGAGCCCATGGTAGACTTATCCCCCCTGCTATTTACTAGCTATGGTTAAGTGCGTCATAAGTCGGATTGTGTTTCTACCAGTGAAACTCTTCACTATTTTGGATCCACATAAGACATTGGGGCTTTTTTGCTAAGGGTCCGCGGACCACTTTTGTTGGATATTCCTCGTTTTCGGGTTTCACTCGGCTGGGACAGGTATTGAAAAGGGGTTATATTTCACACGCACTCTGTTTTTTTCTGCGTCGTTCTTCTTTCTTTCATGTCACCGGAATTGGGCATCGCCGTCAAGACATCCCAGTATTCGGACTAGCGCGGATTTAACTTTAAAATTGTGTCCAAGGCCAATACACTTACATATATACTTTAAGAAAGACGGTTGCGACTCCTTCATCCCTTCTCTTTCCTCCACCCCTTCATTATTCGGGCGCACAATCTTAATGGATCCGCGGCATGTCATTATCGCCAAGGACATTCCGGATTAGGGCCGGCCAGGCACTTATGAACCTATTGCTATTGTTTTGTGTTTTTGAATTGTGTTCTTCTGAGTAGAACAGGGTTTCTGCGCTGTGTATAGCCAAGTACTCCAGGTTAATCAAAGGCATCAAATTAGGCATTTTCTAGTTCATTTAGGCAACAAGGTCAATTTCTTCAGCCACCCCCAACCCGCCAAGTTTTATGAAGACAGCCGCTGCAGAACCTCGCAGTAAAAAATTTTTCTGCCACTGAACTTACAATAACACCATAACTCCTAATCCACATCTGTACCAGCGCTGCAGAACATCAAAATACAACCTCAGGTGCCACAGAACATCACAATATACCCCTCAACTGCTGCAGAACACCACATAACCCCCCCATCTTCGCAGAAAATCACAATACACCCCATATCTCTGCAGAACACCACATACCCCCATATCTGCTTGCAGAAATCACAATACACCCTCATATCTGCTGCAGAAAATCACAATACACCCCATATCTGCTGCCGGAACACCACAATACACTCCCAATATCTCTGCAGAACACCACACGACACCCGCATCTCGTTCTTCCCCTCACAATCTCCACACCCCACACTCTTCTTCCTACCCCCCCCCCTCCCCCCCCTCTCTTCTTCCTCCCCCCCCCATCCCCCCCCACCCCCCCCCCACCACCTTACCCCGCCCCCCCCCCGCCCTCTCTTCTTTCCTCCACATCCCCCACTCCCCCCCCTCTCGCTGCACAACACCACAATACACCCCATATCTGCTGCAGCACCCACAATACACCCCATATCTGCCGCAGAAAATCACAATTTACACCTCAGCTGCTGCAGAACATTACAATACACCCCATAACTGCAGAATCTCATAATACACATCTGCACACAGCTGCTGCAGAACCTCAACCTACACACTTCAGCTGCTACAGGAACCTCCTAATACACTGTTTAGCTGCTGCAGAACCTCTTAATACACACAGTGATACACCAGTACAGGGAACTCACACAGTGATGTCCAGAGTACACATGATTATCACATAGTGATGTCACGTACACTGATAATAAACAAAGTGGATGCCCACATACATGGATCATATACACAGTGATAATCCAGTACATGGATAATAACACCAGTGATGTCACATTGACTGATAATACACACCATGATGTCACGACAGGGATAATACCACACTGATGTCACAGTACAGGGATTACATACAGTGATGTCACAGTACAGGATAATACACACAGTGATGTCACTACAGGATAATACAACCCAGTGATGTCACGGTACACTGATAATACACAAAGTGAAGTCCAGTCCAGGGGTAATACACACAGTGATGTCACATTCAGGATAATACACACATTTGTGTATTCACAGTACTGGATAAATCACCATTGATGTACAGTACAGGGATATATCACACAGTATGTCCCAGTACTGGATAACCCACAGTGATGTCACAGTACAGGGATAATGCACACTTGATTTCACAGTACATGAATAATACACACTGATGTCAGCAGTAATAGGGTAATCACACAGTGATGTCACAGTACAGGGAGATAAACAGTGCTGTCACAGTACAGAGTATACACACAGTTATGTTCACAGTAACAGGGATAATACACACATTGATGTCACAGTACAGGAATAATACATACGATGATGTCCCAGTACAGGTATCATACACACAGTGATGTCCATACAGGGATAATGCACACAGTGATTTCCAGTAGCGATATACACACATTTATGTCACGTACATGGTATAATACACACAGTGATGTCACAGTTACAGGGCTAATACACACAGGATTCACATTACAGATATAATACAAAATTTATGTAAAATCTGTAAAATAAAATCTCCTCCAAACTCATGCGAAATGAGCAAAAACTGTCATATTTAGCCAGAGAGATGAGTCAGGCTCAGGGGCTGGAGGTGAAGCTTTAATTATATTAGATACCTATATTAAGGTCCTCCACAGTAGTCAGAAGCAAAAAGATAGAATTTGAAAATATGGAGATTCTGTTTAATCCGATGAAAGAATCATGGTTTCTAAGTACTATAAAGCCCCAAATATGGGCATCTGTAATGACCAGCCCCTCCAGCGTCACAGCCCGACTCACCCTGGCAAAAGAATGACCGCGTTCTGCTCATTATCACATGACTTTGGGGGGATTTTTTGTTCTTATAGGTAATGTGTAGATTTCACATAAAAGAGGGAATTCGATGGCGCTATATCGAATTATATATGGGGGGGAATATGCCTTGTTGATGCCAGAGGTCAGAGGGATGGGCAGACCTGGTTCGAAGCTTAAATAGAAAAAGGCAACAGTGACTCAAATCACCCCACCCCCCCTTCACCACCTACAAACACACCACACCAACCCAGCTTACAAGAGGCGAGCCCCGCCCCTTTATTTTGGTCCTCCGCTCTCCTTCTCTTCACTCGCGCACAGTAAACGTCCCAAACTTTGAGGGCAGATTGGCTAAGATAGATGGGCTAGCAACAAAATCCACCAGATACCATAAGAACCACCCCCCCATGCATTTTCCCCTACGCCCTTCTCTTTCAAAAGCTAGACATGAAACGAGGCTAACATTTGCCCAAGCTCATCGAAATTGACAGTAGAAGAATGGAAAAACGTGCCTGGTCTGATTGAGTTCGATTTTCCTGCCTGCGACATTCGGATGGTAAGGGTCAGAATTTGGCGTCAACAACATGAAAGCAGGGATCCATCCTGCCTTGTATCAATGGTTCAGGCTGGTGGGTGGTGGTGTCATGGTTTGGGGAATATTTTCTTTGCAGCTCTTTGGGCCCCTTTGGTACCATGAGCATCGTTGCAACGCCACAGCCTACCTGATTATTGTTTTCTGACGCATGTCCCATTCTCCTTTTATGACACAATGTACCTGTAACTCTGATGGCTACTTTCAGCAGATAATGCCGCCATGTTAAAGCTTGGGAATCCATCTCAGACTGTGTTTTTCTGAACATCAATGAGCTCAAAAAGGGACTCAATGGCCTCCACAGTCACTCCAGATCTCAATCCAATAGAGGCAACTCATCTTTGGGATGTGGTTGAACTTGAGATTCGCATCATGGATTTGCAGCCCGACCATCTGCGGCAACTGTGTTATGCCATCATTTCATATGGACCAAAATCCTCTGGATGAGCTTCCAGCACCTTGTTGTATCTATGGCCACGAAGAATTGAGGCAGTTCTGAAGCAACAGGGGGTCCCTCAACCCGTTACTAGAATGGTGTACTATACGTGGCCGTGAGTGTATACTTATAGATACAATGCTGTGGATAAATTCTTATTCATTATAGACATTCAGAGGTCTGATGTAGTCCCTTATAAATCACTTCACACGTATCATATAATGACATCTCCTCATATGTCATGTGTATGAAGACAAGTAGGAAATATAGAGTATAGCCCACAACCACAAGTAAAGGACTAATCAATTAACGCATTTTACTGTTCTTCAATCAAGCTAGACCCACTCCTTCGATGGTCCCCTGTTGGCCGCTTTAAAATGTACATATACACACATGATGCTGGATGTATGGCAGGCAATTGTCGTTTTAGGTGTTATTGTCCCCTTTAAATTGAGTACATATTAAAGAGCCTACCCTGCCTAGAAGCACATTTTCTTTGCTCTGAATAATTCGCTCCATAACATGAGAAGAGGGGCAGCCATATCAGGCCTTAAGGACCATTAAGCTGATCTGACAACGGTTTTTGTTGTAACATCGGTTCTCAATTTGTGGCTTAATCATTAGACTCTCACATGCAGAATATTTCAGCTCTACAAACACTGCCTCAATTTATTCTTCAGGTTGTGTAGCAAACGACTAAAACAGATCTTCACGATAGCAAATAAAATATCTATCTCTGACTTATAATCGTAATAATTAATAAGACGACCAATGATAACTAGCCTCAGTATAGTTTTGCAATCTGTTACGCTCAATGGTTTCTGTATGCACTTGACTCCAGTTCTCAGATCAACTGAGTAACTTTAATCACCTGAGCCACTATATGTGCATCACAGTGGCACACATTGACTCAGTGGTATAGCACTACAGCCTTGCAGTGCGGGGTCCTGGGTTCAGTCCACTCCAGGTCAACATTGCAAAGGTTTGTATGTTTCCTCTGTGTTTGTGTGGGTTTCCTCCGTTCCTCCTTTTCCTCCCACACTCAGATTATACTGGTAGGTTGATTAGATTGTGAGCCCCATTGGGGACAGGGAACTGATCTGGCACACTCTTTCAGCGCTGCGTAATCTTGTGCGCTATCTAAAATATTAATATAACATATATTTTTCTACCTGTCTTCACTGGGACATAGAGGGATATAATACTAATATCAGTACATTAGGCCTGTGTAAAAGAAGTATAGCATCCAGGTATATCCAACAAAGCTGTGACTGGAGTTTCCTTTTAAGCCTTTGAAGAAGACAAAATTCTCCATAGACAACAGTGCATCGCGTGAGTAACTTATTGGGGCTCACTTACTAATGGCTCCACGGCCGCCTTTTTTCGGGTTGCCCGAATGTTTCCGTTTTGCGCCGAATCCCTTTCGGGAAACGGGCCTCGGGATCGTGACAGGACCGTGTTCAGTAATGTGCCCCATTGAGTCCACTCACTTATTGAGTTGCTGCCTTCTATCAGAGTAAGGGCTAACTACAGGGATATCAGCTAGCATGCTGCTATGGGGCCCCACGTGTCAGGGGCCCCAGCATCTGCATTTTGGGTGTGTGTTCTCTTCAGACGGATAGAAGACAAATGATTACTCTTCCATGCCTAGATATATTTCCTTGATAGCTCGCTGAGGAGATAAGAAGTCCAGGACTGTCTGAGAGGACTGAAGTCATTACACACTTATTAACTTCTCCTTATCTTCAACTGTCAGGGGATACAGAACGAAACCTGTTTACATAGAGATCAAAGGGGCAGAGAAGAAAGACATGGGAACATATTTCTTTAATAAAGTATATTAACAAAGTTTCAATTATCATGTGTACATTCTTTATGCAATTTTGTTAACGTTTAGTCATCCTTTTACTATTGGAACTTTGTTTTATGACTTGCAATGACCTATTACTCCTTTTTCTCTCTGACCTGTATTCAACTACCTAGAGGCAAGGTAGAACTGTATATCTGTAAATTATTGTAGGAAAAAAACAATGTACCGGATTTTCAGATTAATAAGGCGCACTAAAAGTCCTTGGAATTTCACAGAAATCAAAGGTGCGCCTAAGTCCAGTGCGGCCTTACATATGAAACCGACTTACAGACCACAAGCTGCCTTGAACTATGCACAGGTCTGCCACCTGCTGGTCATTCAATCCTTATAATCAGTGCGCCTAGATCCAGTGCGCCTTATATATGAACCTAGACGTTTCAGCAGGCATTTATTGATTGTGCGCCTTATAATCGGTGCGCCCTTATAGTCCGAAAATTCCTCCTTATATGATATCATACGATATATTTGGTACATTGACAGGAATTAAGGAAACTGTCCTGCTAAAGAAATTCGAACTTTTACAAAATGAGGGAATATTTCCCCTAGCCGTTTCTTCTCCTACAAAGCAGTGCTATGCGACAAATGCCGGTTTCCCCCTTAGCGTTCATACATAGGTCTACTGATCATTCTGGTTCACATAAACGGCAGATGTATTGATTTACTTTTTTAAGAAATTTACGTCAACAACTTTTGCCTTTGTTATATTATTAATTTATTGCTCTGTGATACGGAGTATAATTCTCTTCTAGAGCTGTCACTTTAAATATCCATGAAATATTGCCACCTGGTTTCCTTGTAGTAGTGGAGATTACGTTATCACCGATAAATGAACTGTAGTTGCGTTTTTACCCAAAATGTTCCGCCCCTGAGAAGAGCAACTGTCAGGACCAGATCTTGATTCCCATTACAGAGAATAAGTCTACATTAGCCGGTCCAGTGGCTGATAAGACCTTCAGACAGAAGTCTTTGATGCCTCCTCCGCTGGATCCCACTACATCCCTGCGCTCGGCTCCGCGGTCACATGACACATTTGCTGTTCTGTGTGAATTTTTAGTCAGACCACTACGCTGTGTTGTAACTCTCCATCCCTTTTGCTCATCTCTGCACATTGTATTGTTGCAGGCTCCTTTTCAGCGTGGGGACAAGGGGAGGAGATGGTGCTTTTCGAGTTGGGTCATTTCCCAGTTTTTTTCCTCTTCTTTTTTTTGTTTTTAAGCACAAAACTCAAGCTTTGCTAAGCCTCCAGGTTTTTCTGCATCATGTACCGCTCACGAATGATTGAGGATGCAGCTGCAGAGGGAGGGGGGATTTGGGAATCTGGCAACATCAGCCAAAATGATGTGGATACTTTCCCCTGTCTGGCGACATTCTGTATCATTTTTATAAAATATCATTACAGGTTTTTACACAGTAAAGCGTACTTGTCCTGCCCTTTAAATCGCAATCTGTTGGGGAGGATTACACATTATAGATATTAAGTACAGACTAAAAGCGTACTAAACTTTTTAACTAAATCCATGATGCATAGTGATAATAGTAAACTTCTTATATACTAAATAAATTTGTTCCGGTATCCTTTTTTCTTCCGTCTGTCTCCCTATTTCGCGTTTGTGTAAATCAACTTTCTGTCCTGAATCCACTGACAGCTGAAGATAAAGGATAAGCGGATCAAGTGTTAATAACTTAACTCTTTAATACAGTTTCTGGATAGTCTCATCTCATGTGGAGAATATTCTCTAGGTTATGAAGAGAGTTAATCATTACCTGTATCATGAGACCTTTTCTGGCTGCCCCATGTCCCTATAGCATAGTGTACAGTTGCCAAAGAGTTTTTATAGTAACTGGCTTTTTCAGTTTTAGTAGATCAAAGTTTTACCTTTCTGTATGCAGGCTGTATCCTAGTCCGTGGGAGGAGGCCATGAGGAGGGGGTCAGACATGTATGATGTCCTCGGGGGAGAGCAAGGTGGTGAAGAAATAAAGTGGACATGGGAGTTTTTTAATTCGATATCGAATGCAGGACGGAGCATTTTCAAATGCGGGGGGAACCGCTCTAACTGGCCACTCCCATGGGAGAGCAGGGCGTTGCTTGCAAACGGAGGGAAGAAGGAAAAAAACTTTAACATACTTATCTTTTTTGCAAAAAAAGTGAGTTTAATATAAAAAAAACTTTGGCAATGTGCACCACTATTTCTAGAGGACATGGGGGAGCCAGAAAAGGGCTCCATGAAGGTTCTCCTTTAACTGTCTGAAATTCTGACCACAGAAGATTTCAGATACACTGCTCGCTATAGGAGAAAGAGCAGAAAAATAGCAGTCACGTAAGACAGTATATTACAAATTTTACTATATCCACCTAACTCTATCATTTCTACGAAAAAGCTGTTAGAGTTTTTCGTTTCACAACTAACAGCATAACAATGGGGCTCATTTTACTTACCACGATCCCGCGCACGTTGTCTGATGTTGATTCGGGCTGGCCAGGTTCATAAGTCGTGCGCCCGATATCCATAGGTTTCACTGCTGGCTGGAGTCCGCCGGAGTTGACCTTCTTAGTCCCGGTGTAGTGAGTGCTATTCTTGCGACATAAAATTTTTTTTCAATTCCACGTTTTTTCCGAATCCGTTGGTTGGTTTCCGACGGCCCACACCCTCCTGATTTTCTGTCGCGTGTAAGACGGCGCGTGCCCACATCCGCTTGGACTGCGCCAATCCCGGGGAAATTTTGGTAGCAAATCAGGAAATATTCAGAAACCGATGAAAAGCGGCGATTCGGACCCAAAGTAAATGAGTCCCATTATGTTTAACAGAAGGGAACGTTGGATCATTATAATTTTGGTAATACTAGTAGGTAAAGCATCAATTCTCAGCTGCGCCACCACAGAAACTTTATGCCTTACATAGGTGGCTCCTTACTAAGGGTTGTTTGAATGCCCACTTTCGTCGGTGTTTCCCGATATATTTCCTTTTGCGCCGAATTGCCCGGGGTTTTTGGCCCACACGATCGATTGTGTGGGATCGGCGACCCCTGGCTTCCAATGGCAACAGAAAGTGGGGGGGTGGGTGGGGGGCGTGGACCGTCCAGACACCCTGCCGGGATTCTGACAAAACACGCGGAATTTAAAAGAGGGAAATTGTGTCGAAGATCAGCACTCACATGCATCGGATGAAGAGAAGGGGAAACTCCGCGGACCTCGGCGCAGAAGCAACGGTTTTGCAGGAACGGGCGCAAAAGTAGTCAAATCGCCGCGGGACCTGAATCATTGTTGGACAACGCCAACCGCGGGATGCGACAGGGACCGGGTAAGTAAAGTCTGCCCCATAGTGTTTGAATCAAATCAATGCACACCTTTTCCGTGTTTAGGTGATTCATTCACAACTAAAACGCCAATCGGGGCACAACTTCTTAAGTGCATTAAATAATAAGGGCATTAAAAATGCTCTTTAGTGTCTGAAAAGATTTTAGATTCCTGCGGCATATATATGAACGCACATATGGAGCCATGGTCCTGAATCACCACTCTATCATACGTATAATAGTTCATCCATCCTTTTCAATGTAAACCAAAATCTCCTGCGGGAGACAATCTATCCATCCAGAGGCGAGTAAAGGGTACCGCCGAGAGTAGAATTTATAGGTTTAACTCTAGTATTCATTTAATAAGCAATCCTTTATCACGGGGGCACTATTAAATCATCAAATGGAAAAGACACTGAAGGAAGGAAGATTATAGCAACAGAACAAGCTTTTAACAGGCTGAAATCTTTATAAAGGGACATTAAGAGACATCAATTAACCCTTATCCCTACATAGGGCGGGCACGGTGGCGGGTGAGTGAACTTCGCCTTGCACACTGGAGTCCTGGGTTGAACCCACTCAGGTAACATCTGCAAGAGTTTGTAGTTCTCCGGTTTGCGGGGTTTCCTCCGGTACGCGGTTCTCTCCCAACACTTCAAAAACATGTCACTGTTAGGCTGGTTTAGATTGTGAGCCCCCATGGGGACAGGGACCCAATTTGACATGCTTGTCAGCGCTGCGTAATCTGTTGTGCGCTATATAAATAAAGAATTATATATTTATTATTAATCATAACTTCCCGAGGCGCAAGACATTAAGAGCCTAATAATGGCGTTCACGTCTGATATTCAATCCCTTATCAAAAAAATGACTCCTCTGACGTGCTGGGCAAAGCAGTTGATGTAAATGTTCATATTATTAATCAGGTTAATGCAGCACCGGCTGATCCAAACGGGTATAAAACTGCAAGATTCCATCTTCGGCCTTAAAAGCTGATTATTGGTCACCACAAGTGTGGTACAAACAGGGGGTCGAGCAGGGGGCTGAAAGATTAATGGATAAATAGACAATCCGATTTTCATACTTGGTAGCGTGGTGCGGTACAAGGACGACCTGGCCAATCATTGTTTCCCTTAAAAGCGACATTGTGGAATTTTTCAATCTTCTAAAAATTGCCAGGCAGAACACAAACTTGTCCACAACTTGTCCACAGAACAAAAAGTGGACTGTTTATGTGACCAGGTACTGTATTCATACTGTAAACCCAATGTCCAGTGTCCAGTGCTTGGCAGTACATTGAGAGATGGGAACTGGGTTCTAGTCCCCATGGGCAACATCTGCAAAGAGTTTGTATTGTTCTCTCTGTGTTTGCGTGGGTTTCCTCCGGATCCCTCAGTTTCCTCCCACACTCCAAAACATACTGGTAGGTGATTAGATGGTTATTGGTGGCAACGTGTTTTGGCCCAGAGACTTAAACTTCAGTGACTGTCTAGTGCTGGACACCTCAACACTCATACTGGGTTTTTTTTTTTACAGTGTTATCTAAACTTCCTTTTCTACATCCTGGATCCGCTTTAGGCAGAGAGCTGGCGGATACAAACTATATACAAAGCTGAAGCTCGAAGTTGAGGAGATGCTCTATTTTGTGGTGGGTGTGGGAGCTGCATCACATTGCATCACAGCTACAATCAAATGTTAAGGTTTCCTACCCACAAAATAAATTGATGTCCTTTCCATATGACAGAGCAGAAAGTCTATATCCATATATATGTGGGCAGAGTGCTGAACCGCGCAAATCTTCACCCCGTACATCACAAGACAAGTGGCTTCTTTACCCCCATCTTTATGCATATATACTCTGATCATTTCTATGGGCAGTCAGGGATTGATGATATAACTCTTGGCACTATCCAACACCTCAAGGACGAACACAGTAGTATACAACTTTCTATCCATGAGGATATGGTCAATTCAGGTTCTGCTCCAACTCGATCAGTGGAGCCACCGGTGATTAGAACTTCTTTTCTGTATAAATGTTATCATGCACAAGTATGAAATGTGATCCGGGTCTTCTAATTCAGCATTGCCTTTATGATGCTGGTTTTTTAGTGCCATATATTTTGGTTCAGTCATTCGGTGGTCCAGAAAGACATTATTAGCTGGCAAGATATTAAAAAAATAATAAGTTAAGAGACATATGGAAAAGTAGCCATTAGGAGTCTAAGTTTGGTGCACAAGAACCAGTAGCTTCTTTTTAGTAAGGCAAAGATGGAAGCTAATTGTAGTGTATCAAGAATCTGAGTAAGAATTAATATCTGGGCATCCCAGGTAGCTTCAGAATTTCAACATGTTGTTTTATTTGTAACATAGCCATAGGTTCTAAATGTGGAATAAGATTCTTCCAGAAACTCCTAGTAGGAACATATTTCTCTTCCTAGTAAGTATCTCTTTGTTTCTGGAGAGTTTTGGACACATCCCAACACAGATGTTGGGTATTTCCTACCAAAATGGATATAATGAGGACAATGATTGGATAGCCTTCTTTACACACGTTGAGAGATAAGATTCTTTGACTCTCCTTCTATATACTGGATGGTCAATGGGAAAGTCATGTGGGATCTTGGTTATATGAAGAAAGGCATATTGAGGTGTTATAAGCCCTGACATTATCACTCCCAACCTAGGAGGCCTTTCCATAAACCATCTATTCAGCTAAAGAATAAAAATCCCTGGAAACATTTGCCTATGAAAAAGGAAAACATCTCCGAACATGAAGACCACAAGAACTAATGCCTCGGATCTTAGCTTTGTACGGGGCAATGTGGTTTACTCCCTCTTCATTGTTGTCCTGGAATATTGCTTTCTTGTCACCAGTCCGCATTGACCTCTTATACTTATAATACAATATAAAAAAATATTTAACCGTCTCTCGGGAATAATTATTCACATCCCAGCGAATCAATAGGAAACCTAGAGAATGCATGGTTTGAATTGCAGAAATGTTTTGTCTCTGTCTTCTCCCGTAAGTGTTCCCCCATGTCAGACGGCCGTCCACAATTCTCATTAATTTCATTATCCATCGATTAACAGGCCTAATTAGGTCAGAGGCTTTTGTGATACTCAATTAGGCCTAATTATTATTAACGGCGTGAGGCCAGAGCCTTTCATAGAACTAATTATCCATTTGTTGTGGGTTTTGAAGATTGCTTTGGCTGTCCAGATTAATAAATGGAATCTTTAGACTTTTACGCGGATGCCGACTGGCCATTACTTGTGGTCCTTAGTTCCACACTTTTTTTCCCAAGTATGTGAGAGGGTTGGTGTATTTAAAGGGAACTGTCCCAGATTTTACCCCATCAAAACTAGAAGCCCCCTCAGGTAGAGGATGAAACGTCCTTTCTAGAATACCCCCTTTGTGTGAAACCTCACCAATTTACACCAATTTAAATAAAAAAAGGTGGAGCTGCAAGGGGAGATTCACTTTAGATGTCCCAATCATGGGACCTACAACCAAAAAGATAAAGACAAAATACTAAAATACAAGTAAAGACTGTGGGGCACATGTGTCTACCCGTCCAGTTGACGCCGCCGATCGGAATGTCGATGAGGATTCGGAGCTGCCGGATTCACTAAGATCGTGGGTCCAATTTCCTGAATGTGTCGCTTCTCCGATCGGGTCCGCCCGAGTTCACCTTCTTCTTCCCGGTGCATTTGAGTGCTTGATCTCCGACACACTTTCATTTTTAAATTCCGCAGTTTTCCAAATCATTCGGGTTGTCCGATGGCCTGCCCCCATTTGTGTGTCGCATGAGAGCCGTGTGCCAAAAACCCGGGACAATTCAGGGAAAATCTGAATAATTGGGAAACCGACCAAAATTGTCCGACAACACCTAGTAAATGTGCCCCTGTGTTCTTAATTTGTATCTGAGCCCGGGCCCCTCTGTACATCCAGCAGCAGAATTACAGCCCCCGTTGTTTGTAGAACACAGTTATGACTTTTCTTTTCACATTTTTCCTATTTACTTGAAAAGTCATCTGTTTTCTGTATCAGGTTACAAAAATATAATACAAATTCTTCTTTACCCAATGTTCACGCAGGACGTTCAACATAAGTTTTCTCATGGCAACATCTGGATTTGAATACTTGCCGGGTCAATTTATTGCCCAAATATGAAAGCCTCATTTTACAACTTATTTTCCTCATGCCATCCTGATGTTTATAGGGAGTCAGTATCCAAACCGCAGCTCAATATAGCTCTGTATATGAACAGGGTCACGTCTAGGAGGACTAGTCAATTGTTACTATACAAGGTAAGAATCACTTGGTTGACTTACATTTAGTTTGCATTATTATGGTATTTTTATACCTTTTTTCTCCTGATCCATTCTGCTGGTTCTGTGTGGTATTATATAAAATCCCATGTGTGATTTTATATGCTGATGTATAATGAAGGGGCAGCATTCCTTTGTACTACTAAACTAAAGGGGTATTCCATCTGTGCATTCACATTTAATTTAATTCATTTCCATATGTAAATCATTCTTTAATTGGATGTTATTAAAAAAATCTCCTGTGTGAAATAATTTCTCATAAATGTAGTCATGTTGTCCCTAGAAACGAGATAGCTTCCCTGGATACAACCACCTCACATTTTGGCAGTGGGGCCAGACATGTGGCTATTGAGCCCTGCCTCACTACCCTGCTTCAGCGTTCATTACCACAGGATGCCTGTGCGACATGCAGTAACTCCCGACATTTCATATACAAAAACCTTTTTTCTTGTGCAATCCCTCCAGCAGAGGTGGCCGTATCCAGGACACAGTTCTTGTTTGTAAGGGGCCATATCAACTACAGAAATGATCTTCTTCTAATTGAACGAAAGCTATATATATGGGCAGATTAATGAGACTAAATGTTAGTCCCCAGACGAAATACCCCTTAATGTAAATGAGTGTTCTGATATGTGTTATGTTGACATCACTAGTGGATTTTAATATGCACAGTTTGGGCAACAGGCTCTGAAGGGACCCATTGCTACCCAAACTGAACCCAGTACTGCTACTCTTATTCTATATATTTATGAGGCATGCTGGTAGTATCTGTTATCCTCACATATTGGGCACCACACAGTACTACGACTATATCTACATTGGAAAAGTTCCCTGAAGTATCCATGAGTGCCAATTTTCTACCCATCTTTCTAATTGTGTTGACAGCTATGGTCTATGATCTCCAGCACCAGAGTGAGCCACAGTGGATCTGCAAGCCGGGGGTCGTATCTGATGTGAGCTGTAGGTGATTATTTTTTCTACATTTTTATCCTGGTTTATGGGACTGTACCGTACTGTACTCTTATCCTGATAAACAGGACTGCAAAGTACTACTACTTCCATCCTGCATATACAGCACGGATACTGCAGACAAATACTACTACTGTCAAGCTGATGACATGACACACTGAAGGTTTCTGAGGTGGTCGCAGAGCAGCTCCATGTTGCAAGCCTCACAGGTTGTTACACAGGTTTTACCTCCCTACTGCTCCCTCCGCACTTTCTCTTGTTCTCACAGCAACAAGAGAAGTTCCAGCACACAGTGAACGGGGTTACAGTGTCCCTGCACAGTGTAAGGCCTGTGAATCTGCAGCACTGATGGCTTTAGGTACTTCCTCAGTTATTCAGTATTAGCATAATGTTTAAAGTTGAAGGGATCGGGAGCCTCCATGTTGAAGCTTCTATGAAACTTACACTGTTCAGGAGCATCTTCTCCTTCCACTGGGTGACATTACAGTAGGCAAGGGGGAAAGGGTGAAGGCAAAGTATCTCTGCATAATGTAACAGCCTTACATTTGCATAATTTTAAAAGTTGATATTAGAAGAAGAAGCAGCCATGATAACAAATTAAGATGACCACACAGTCAAGGTGCCTGGATCTATGGGTAAGTGTCCCTGGTTTATCATGATGGATTTTGATGGTAGATTTCAGACTTCAAAAGTATTATGTTTAGCCAAGTAGCTTAAAAATTTAGAAGCAATCTTTTTATATAATGCAAAAATTAATATTAAGTATATTGGTAAGACAGGATGTTAAAGCCACTTCTAGCATGGATACAAGTCTGACTGCAATGTGCCATGGTGTTACAGCCGAGTTTGGTTTCTACTTATATCAGGTATGAAATTGCCTTAATTTAGATGCCTAATCCAATGCCATAAACCCTTTATCTAAAATCATTGTAGAATAAAACAATGTTATGAAGTCCATAACGTTTTACTTCAATGCAGCGCCATTTTCTGAAGCATATAATATATATTGTATAATAATTATTATACAAAATAAACCAATAAAAAATAGAAAACAATAGAAACAAATAGCTCCTGTCCAGTAACTTAGTATTTTCATCCATGGCTGCTATTCCTGGCAGGAGACAGCATGGAGCAACGCAGGTAGCCGTATACTCGACACAAACACAGAATCTGCCCCTCTGGTATATCCACTTCTTCAGTAGATGTTGGATAGAGGATGAAGTAATTCTGGGATCCATGCTGAGTATCGGGGAAGGAGGGAGTAAATAGTAGATATGCACTGTTCAGGGGGTGGACATTCATCAATTACAGGGACCATTACCTCATAGCTAAGCCAGGCTAACAAGCAGAGAACGGCACCGCAATAAATTAAAATCATTCCTGTAATGCCAAGTGATCGCTGCGGGTCCTCTGCTCCAAACATTGATACTTCTCCAGATATACCGTCGTTTCCCATGATTCCAGCCAGACAGACTCAAACCTAGCTAATTCTAGATTTTCTCTTTCTTATTACTAAGCCACATTTCAGGAAAACAGAAAGATTAAACTTAAAACTTAAAACTGCACTTAAAACTGATCTTTTAAAGAATAACCTTGCTAACTGCATAACATTTCCAATCTCTCTATACTAACCCATCCTTGGTCCATCTCCCATCTGTTATCTGCAAACACCAGATACCAAGCTCCAGGCTTCTCTGCAGTCACATTTACATGCATATAAGATGGCGGCTAATGACTGGTTCAAGCAGCAGCATTTTTATTTATACATTATTTTATACTGTTCCCTCATAAAGAATGGCTCGACCATTATACAAGGTCTTATACCTCTTGTGTCCCCCCTTCATCCTAATTGATTGTAAGCTCTGTGTCCCCCTTCATCCTAATTGACTGTAAGCTCTTGTGTCCCCCCTTCATCCTAATTGACTGTAATCTTGTGTCACCCCTTCATCCAATTACTGTAGCTCTTGTGTCACCCCTTCTCCTAATGACTGTAAGCTCTCATGTCACCCCCTCATTCTCATAGACTGTAAGCTCTTGTGTCCCCCTTCATCCTATTGACTGTTAGCTCTTGTGTCATCCCTTCATCCTCATAGACTGTAAGCTCTTGTGTCACCCCCTCATTCTCATAGACTGTAAGCTCTCGTGTCACCCCCTCATCCTCATAGACTGTAAGCTCTCGTGTCACCCCCTCATCCTCATAGACTGTAAGCTCTTGTGTCACCCCCTCCTCCTCATAGACTGTAAGCTCTTGTGTCTCCTCCTCATCCTCATGGATTGTAATCTCTTGTGTCACCCCCTCATCCTCATAGACTGTAAGCTCTTGTGTCACCCTCTCATCCTCATAGACTGTAAGCTCTTGTGTCACCCCCTCATCCTCATAGCTGTAAGCTCTTGTGTCACCCCCTCTCCTCATGACTGTAAGCTCTTGTGTCCCCCCTCATCCTCATAGACTGTAAGCTCTTGTGTCACCCTCTCATCCTCATAGACTGTAAGCTCCTGTGTCACCCCCTCATCTCATAGACTGTAAGCTCTTGTGTCCCCCCTCAGCTCCATAGACTGTAAGCTCTTGTGCCACCCACTCATCCTCATAGACTGTAAGCTCTTGTGTCCCCCTCATCCTCATGGACTGTAAGCTCTTGTGTCACCGCCTCATCCTCATAGACTGTAAGCTCTTGTGTCACCCCCTCATCCTTATAGACTGTAAGCTCTTGTGTCACCCCCTCATCCTCATAGACTGTAAGCTCTTGTGTCATCCCCTCATCCTCATAGACTGTAAGCTCTTTGTCACCCCCTCGCCTATAGACTGTAAGCTCTTGTGTCACCCCCTCATCCTCATAGACTGTAAGCTCTTGTGTCATCCCCTCATCCTCATAGACTGTAACCTCTTGTGTCACCCTCTCATCCTCATAGACTGTAAGCTCCTGTGTCACTCCCTCATCCTCATAGACTGTAAGCTCTTGTGTCACTCTCTCATCCTCATAGACAGTAAGCTTGTAAGAAAGGGCAGGTCCCGGAAGTATTGTTGAGGTGCAAGCTGTGAGAGGGAACAAGTCATGTGCTATCACAGTACAGGGATAATACACACAGTGATGTCACAGTACAGGATAATACAACAGTGATGTCAAGTACAGGGTAATACACACAGTGATGTCACAGTACGGGATAATACAACAGTGATGTCACGTACAATGGATAATACACACGTGATGTCACAGTCCAGGGTTAATACCAGGATGTCACGGTACACTGATAATACACAAAGTGAAGTCACAGGTCCAGGGGATTAATACACACAGTGATGTCACCAGAGTACAGGGATAATACACACAGTGATGTAACAGTACGAGATACAAACAGTGATGCACGTACAGGGATATTACACACAGTGGATTGTCACAGTACAGGAGATAATTACACACAGTGAGTCACAGTACGTGACATGTTTCACAGTACAGAAATACACAGGATGGCACGTTTCGTAGTAAGGGATAATACACACAGTTGATGTCACAGTACAGGGTAATACACCACAGATGATGTCACAGTACAGGATAATACACACAGTGATGTCACTACACGTATCACAGGGAGTAATCGTCAACACAGTGATGTCAACAGTACAGGATAATACACACATTGAGTGCACAGTACAGGATTGGATAATGCACACAGTGATTTCACAGTACAGGAAAATACACACAGTGATGTACATCAGGGATATACAACACGTGATGTCACGACAGGGCTAATACACCGTGAGTACATACAGAGATAATACAAAATTTATGTAAAATCTGAAAAAAAAATCTCCTCCAAACTCATGCGAAATGAGCAAAAAACTGTCATATTTAGCCCAGAGAGATGAGTCAGGCTCTCAGGGGTGGAGGGGAAGCTTTATTATATAGATACCTATATATGGTCTCCACAGTAGTAGCGAACAAAAAAGATAGAATTTGAATATGAGATTCTGTTAATCCGATGAAAGAAATCATGGTGTCTAAGTACTATAAAGCCCAATATATGGGCATCTGTAATGACCCAGCCCCTCCAGCGTCACAGCCCGACTCATCCCTGGCAAAAGATGACCGCGTTCTGCTCATTATCACCATGACTTTGGGGGGATTTTTTTTCTTTATAGGTAAATGGGTGAGATTCAAATAAACAGAGGGAATTGCGATGGCGCTATATAAGATTATATATGGGGGGAAATGCCTTGTTGATGCCAGAGGTCAGAGGGGATGGGCCAGACCTGGGCGAGCTGATTAGAAAGGCAAAAACAGGACTCAAATCACCACCCGTTCACCCCAAGTAGGGCAGCTAAGAGCATCGCTCTGAACGCACAGTAACGTCCAAACTTTGAGGCAGAGCAGATGGGCTTACAGCACCAGGACCACACCCAGGGGTGCCCACTCCTTCAGCTAAGAACAGGAAACTCGAGGCTACAATTTGCACAAGCTCATCGAAATTGGACAGGTGAAGAATGGAAAAACGGGCTGGTCTGATGAGTCTCGATTTCTGCTGTGCGACATTCGCGATGGTAGGTCAGAATTTGGCGTCAAACAAATGAAAGCATGGATCCATCCTGCCTTGTATCAATGGTCAGGCTGGTAGGTGGTGGTGTCATGTTTGGGGAATATTTTCTTGGCACTCTTTGGGCCCCTTGGTACCATTGGCATCGTTGCAACGCCACAGCCTCCTGAGTATTGTTGCTGGACCATGTCCATCCTTTATGACCACAATGTACCCATGTAACTCTGATGGCTACTTTCAGCAGGATAATGCGCCATGTCATAAAGCTGGAATATCTCAGACTGTTTTTTGAACATGACAATGAGCCATGGACTCAAATGGCCTCCACAGTCACCAGATCTCAACAATAGAGGCATCTTTGGATGTGGTGGAACTTGAGATTCGCATCATGGATTTGCAGCCGACAAATCTGCGGCAACTCGTGTGATGCCATCAGCAATATGGACCAAAATCTCTGGGAGCTCAGAACCTTTGTGATCTATGCCACGAAGAATTGAGGCAGTTCTGAAGGCAAAAAAGGGGGTCCAACCCGTACATAGAATGGTTGTACTAAAAAGTGCGCCGGTGAGTGTATATAAGATACAATGACTGTGGTAATGTCTATATCATTATAAGACATTCAGAGGTCTGGATGTAGTCCCTTATAAATCACTTCAAACTTATCATATAATGACATCTCTCTCTATATGTCATGTGTATGAGAGACAAGTAGGAAATATAGAGTATAGCCCACACACCACAAGGTAATAGGACTAATCAAATATAACGCATTTTACTGTTCTTCAACAAGCTAGACACACTCCTTCATGGTCCCCTGTTGGCCGCTTTAAAATGTACATAATAAAGCACATGATGCTGAGATGTATGCATGGCAATTGTGTTATGTGTTATTGTCCCTTTAAATGACTACTATTTAACGCAGCATACCCTGCCTAGGAGCACATTTTCTTTGCTCATGAATATATGCGCTCAATAACATGATGAAGAGGGGCCAAGCAGCAGTATCGGAATAAGGAACATTAGCTGATCTGACAACGTTTGTTGTTGGAAACATCGGTTCTCATTTGTGGCTTAATAATTAGGACTCTCACATGCAGAATATTTCAGCTCTAGCAAACACTGGCCTCAATTATTCTTCAGGTTGTGTAGCACGCTAACAGATCTTCCACTATATCAAATAAAATATCTATCTGGACTTATAATCATAATAATTAATAATCGACCAATGATACATGCATCAGTATAGTTTGCAGATCTGTTATCTCAATGGTTTCTGTATCACGGACTCACAGGTTCTCAGATCAAAATGAGTAACTTTAATCACCTGAGACCACTATATGTGCTCACAGTGCAGCACAGTGACTCAGTGGTTAGCACTACAGCTTGCAGTGTGGGGTCCTGGGTTCAAGTCCAACTCAGGTCAAAATCTGCAAAGGTTTGTATGTTCTCTCGGGTTTGTGTGGGTTTCTCGGGTCCTCCGTTTCCTCCACACTCCAGTTATACTGGTAGGTTGATTAGTGTGAGCCCCATTGGGGACAGGGAACTGATCTGGCAAACTCTGTGCAGCGCTGGTAATCTGTGTGCGTAATAAATTATTAATATAAAATATATTTTTCTACTGTACTTCCTGGGAAATAGAGGGATATAATACTATAGATCAGTACATTATGCTGTGTAAAAGAAGGTATAGGCACAAGGTATAGTCCAACAAAGCTGTGGACGGAGTGTTCCTTTTAAGCTTGAAGAAGACAAAATTCTCCATAGACAACAGTGCAGACGAGTGAGTAACTTATTGGGGCTCAACTTACTAAGGCTCCACGGCCGCACTTTTGTCGGGTTGCCCGACTGGTTCCGTTTTGCGCCGAATCCTGTCGGAGAACGTGCCGCTGGATAGTGACAGGACCGGTAAGTAAATGTGCCCCATTGAGTCACTCACTATTGAGTTGCTGCCTTCTATACAGTAGTAAGGGGCATAACTACAGGGATAGCAGCCAATAGCCGATGCTATGGGGCCCACAGTGTGCAGGGGGCCCCAGCATCTGCAGTTTGGGGTGTGTGTCTATCTTCAGACGGATAGAAGACAAATGATAACTCTTCCATGCCTAGAGAATATTTCCATTGATAGCTCTCTGAGGAGATAAGAATGTCCAGGGACTGTCTGTAAGGACTGAAGTATTACACACTTATTAACTTTCCTTATCGTCAACTGTCAGTGGATAACAGAACAGAAACCTGTTAAATAAGAGATCAAAGAAGGGCAGAGGAAGAAAGACATGGGAACATATTTCTTTAATAAGTATATGACAAAGTTTGCAATATATATGTGTACATTCATTTATGCCAATTTTGTTAAACGTTTTATCATCCTTTATATTGGGACACTTTGTTTTACGACTTGCAATGAACCTATACTCTTTTTCTCTGACCTGTATTAAACTAGAGGAAGGTGAATGTAAGCTTGTAATTCATTGTAAAATTCTTGTACCGGATTTTTCAGATTATAAGGCGCACTAAAAGTCTTTGAATTTCACAGAAATCAAAGGTGGCGCCTATAGTCCAGTGCGCCTTACATATGAAACCGTACTACAGACACAGCTGCCTTGAACTATGCACAGGTCTGCCACCTGCTGGTCATTATCCTGTTATAATCAGGTGCCCTTTAATCCAGTGCGCCTTATATATGAACTAGACGTTTCAGCAGGCATTATTGATGGTGCGCCTGATAATCCGGTGCGCCTTATAGTCCGAAAAATTCTCCTATATTGATATATCATACTATATATTTGGTACCAGTGACAGGAATTAAGGAAACGTCTGCTAAGAAATTCAGAACTTTACAAAAAGTGAAGGAATATTTCCCCCTAGCAATTTCTTCTCCTAAACAAAAGCAGGTGCTATGGCGACAAGGCCGGTTCCCCCTTAGCGTTCATAAGAGGTCTAATGATCATTCTGGTACACAATAAACGGCAGATTATTGATTACTTTTTTAGAAATTTACGTCACAACTTTTGCCTTTGTTATATTATTAATTTATTTTTGTGATACGGGTATAATTCTATTCATGAGCTGTCACTTAAATAAGACATGAAAATAATCCACCTGGTTTCCTTGTAGTAGTGGAGATTACGTTATCACAGATAAATGAACTGTATGTGTGCGTTTTACCCAAAATGTCAGCCCCTGAGAAGAGCAAATGTTCAGGACCAGATTGATTCCCTTATTACAGAGATAAGTCGACTTTAGCCGAGTCCAGTGGCTGATAAACCTTCAGACAGAAGTCTTTGATGCTCTCCTCCGCTGATCCACTACAAAGCCCTGCGCTCGCTACGCGCGGTCACATGACACATTTGCGGGTTCTGTGTGAATTTTTAGGTCAGACACTACACTGTGTTGTAACTCTCCACAAAGTGATGCCACAGTACATGGATCATATACACAGTGATATCACAGTACAGGGATAATACACACAGTGATGTCACAGTACATGGATAATACACACAGTGATGTCACAGTACAGGGATAATACATACAGTGATGTCACAGTACATGGATAATACACACAGTGATGTCACAGTACAGGGATAATACACCCAGTGATGTCACAGTACACTGATAATACACAAAGTGAAGTCACAGTCCAGGGGTAATACACACAGTGATGTCACAGTACAGGGATAATACACACAGTGATGTCACAGTACAGGGATAATACACACAGTGATGTCACAGTACAGGGATAATACACACAGTGATGTCACAGTACAGGGCTAATACACACAGTGATGTCACATTACAGAGATAATACAAAATTTTATGTAAAATCTGTAAAAATAAAATCTCCTCCAAACTCATGCGAAAATGAGCAGAAAACTGTCATATTTAGCCAGAGAGATGAGTCAGGCTCAGGGGCTGGAGGGGAAGCTTTATTTATATAGATACCTATATTATGGTCTCCACAGTAGTCAGAATCAAAAAGATAGAATTTGAAATATGAGATTCTGTTTAATCCGATGAAAGAATCATGGTTCTAAGTACTATAAAGCCCAATATATGGGCATCTGTAATGACCCAGCCCCTCCAGCGTCACAGCCCGACTCATCCCTGGCAAAAGATGACCGCGTTCTGCTCATTATCACATGACTTTGGGGGGATTTTTTTTTCTTATAGGTAAATGGGTGAGATTTCACATAAAAGAGGGAATTCGATGGCGCTATATAAGATTATATATGGGGGGAAATGCCTTGTTGATGCCAGAGGTCAGAGGGGAATGGGCAGACTGGTTCGAGCTGATAGAAAGGCAACAGTGACTCAAATCACCAGCCGTTACAACCAAGGTAGGCAGAAGAGCATCTCTGAACGCACAGTACGTCCAACTTTGAGGCAGATGGGCTACAGCACCAGAAGACCACACCGGGTGCCACTCCTTTCAGCTAAGAACAGGAAACTGAGGCTACAATTTGCACAAGCTCATCGAAATTGGACAGTAGAAGAATGGAAAAACGTGGCCTGGTCTGATGAGTCTCGATTTCTGCTGCGACATTCGGATGGTAGGGTCAGAATTTGGCGTCAACAACATGAAAGCATGGATCCATCCTGCCTTGTATCAATGGTTCAGGCTGGTGGTGGTGGTGTCATGGTTTGGGGAATATTTTCTTGGCACTCTTTGGGCCCCTTGGTACCAATTGAGCATCGTTGCAACGCCACAGCCTACCTGAGTATTGTTGCTGACCATGTCCATCCCTTTATGACCACAATGTACCCAACATCTGATGGCTACTTTCAGCAGGATAATGCGCCATGTCATAAAGTTGACTTCCTTCCAGGAGGATGATAGTAAGGGAAGTAATCTGCTCATTATGGGTTTCAGGGTCCTGGTGGTATGAACCCTTTGAGTGTGTTTGCTTTTGAGCAGGTTCTACATGCCAAGGAGTGGGATTAGATGCCCCGCAAAATTCTCCATTCCATCAGCCCTCCCACCACAGTCAACTTGGCAGGAACACACCGAATACATGTGTTTCATATCTCAAGTCTCTGAATCAGTTTCACTCCAAACGCTTGAAAATAGATCCTTCGCTGCCAGGAAGACAGATATTATGCTCCGTCTGGGGAATCTGTGCATTTAGGTTGTAGGAAAGGTCTACGGCAGATCCGGAGGCTTGTGCCCTGATTGTAATTGGGGCTCTACATGACGGATCCCCTTTTTCTTTAAGTATAACATGATCTAAGTGTGTCATAAGGGGTGGGTGGAGGACTTTGCGGCTGTGCTTTCATCATATTTAATTTGTCCATTAAGATATACACATCACCTCAGATCATCAGCAATGGGGTTAGACCCCATGAGCCAAGCTAATGGCTACACCTTGTCTAACATGAAGATGTTGATTGTGTTAAGTAACTGCTTCCCTAAGGTAATTTGAGACCCAAGAATTGGTCAGCTAAGACCTACCTTCTGTTCAATGTACTTTAAGTTTGAAGCCCTAGTACTTACATCTAATGTTATTGCTGAGCTTGTATCGGGACGTCTGGCAGTCACTTTCATCATATCCTTATGTATTTCACTCAGTAAATCTTAAGTTATTGTAACAATTCTCACAATTAATATAATAGTATGGGTCTTTTCTTTTTTCTTTTTTTTGAACTCCGCCTATAATGACTGTTTGTGGAAGTCATGTTCAGTGAAGAGGTGGCCACCACCAAAATAATAGCTGTTTCAGAACTCGGGGTCAGTGAACCCCCTGGACCACCGCGGGAGATGGTACTAGCCGACACCTAGGACCGGAATCTAAGTGGCACCTGGTCTTCACTGGACTTGCCGTGGCAGGGTGCCACCAGGTCGTTCCCAGGTGCGATAGCCCTGGTGGTAGCCAAGGTCAAAGTACAGAATACAGTCCATGCTCGAGGTCAGGCACAAGCAGTAAGTCAGGGCAGGCGGCAGAGATGCAGAGGTCAGATGGCAGTGTCCAAGGTCCCACGGGGATCACGAGGAATGGGAACATCACAGGAATAGGGAATAAACAGGGACAGGAAACTTTCTCTAATCGCTATGAGCTCAAAGATCTGGCGGGAATCATAGCAGCTCGCTGGTGTTAAAATGGACCCTGGAAGTCGCCCAGTAGCACATCACGCGGTGCCGCGGGCACTTTAAATCTTCGAATGCGGTGAGCGCGTGCGCCTATGGGTGGGGATGCGCAGGCGCCTACCCGGGACAGAAGGTGCGTGGAGAGTGAGTGCGGCCAGGGACAGGGCAGCACGCCACGAAGAGGGGTATGGGTGTGCTGCGACCCGAGGCATGGATCGTAGGGACACCCATGACAACTGGAACATCAAATTACGTTATAGACTTCATAGTTTTAATTGGAGTCAATGTTCGCGTTTGGGAATATGACAACTTCATCAAGTAACAAAAAGGTTCTCCTAGATCTAACCCCTCAATGACATCAGACTAGATTACTGTGGGGCTGACCTCCTAGTAATAATTTCTCGTAGTCCTCCCCCAGTAATGAAATGCCCAAAAGCCTCCCCTAACTCAGAAATACCAGCAACCTCCCCCAGTAATGAAATGCCAGCAGCCTCCCCCAGTAATGAAATGCCCAGCAGCCCCCCCAGTAATGATATGCCCATGCACCTCCCCAAGTAAGATGTGCCCCATGCAGCCTCCCCCAATAATGAAATGCCCAGCCGCTCCCCCGTAATGAAATGCTCAACAGCCTCCCCTAACTCATGAAATGCTCAACAGCCTCCCCTAACTCATGAAATGCCCAGCAGCCTCCCCTCACTAATGAAATGCCCAGCCAGCCTCCCCCCATAATGAAATGCCCATGCAGCTCCCCCAGTAATGAAATGCCCCATACAGTCCTGCTTAGTAATGAAATGTCCATTGCTGTGGGATGAACACATCTTGTCTGTTTATCATTATAAATCGATGGATTGGTTACTAAAGTGAGCAGCTTTTTATTTTTTTGAGGGGGAGGGGGCGTTGTTTAGAGTGCAATCATCCCCCTATTTACCAACTGTATTACTCGTTCTGCTGCCCTCTTATTTAAGTGGTTTTATTTCACTTTGTAGTCATTGTTCTTGGCAAACACACTCAGGGTGAATTAACCGTTCCATGGGCCCTGGGCTGTAAGAATTTTATAGCCCCTACAAGTTCTGGAATCACTCCTACATATGTTACCTCTTAGGAATTTGGGGGATGTGTCACTTCTGACTGCTTTCAATCTGCACTTTCAGGAACCTTAGGGGACCTTCAAAGGGTCCTGCACTGTTCTTTTTGTAACTATGTATTCAGAGCGGAACAGATGTATGAGGATTTCATAGGTGATGGCCTTCTCAGTATAAAATTTGGTGGGTGGTTTGGGTGGCCATGGGTCAGAAGGATTGGGCTCCAGGCTACTGCCAAATCACCTATATTATATCCCACAACTGAATACACTTCTATTAACTTATTTCCATATTTTAAAGCGTTCTCACTTTTTGGATACATTTTGTCCACACTTACCTAATCGTTTTGAGTCAAGATCTGGTGATCCATTCCTTTACACTATTCTTCCAGAAAATATCATGGACCAATGTCCATGGCACTGTACCTGACCATCTATCTGAGTATTCCAGTATATTGTATTCTAGGCGGTCGTTAATTCATTGTTGTGTATGTATAAAGAAGAGTGTTGTAGCATATCAGTGTTCCTGTGTTGTGTCAGTAAGATTACCTTTGTATATTTTGCTGCATGTTAAGTAAAGGCTAGATAATTATGCTGTACGTCATAAAGTGATAATACTGCGGCTCCTGGAAGCTCAGCCTGGGGAGATGCGTGAAGGCTGTATTTCATAACAATCCTCCTTAGAAGGAATTTTTTTGCGCATGCTTGTTGTTTTTTTTTTTGTGAGTTTTTTTCTTCAATGTCTGAGTGTAGAAAGAGGCCTGATAAGGATAAATGACGAATAGAGAGACAGCGCTTAGATAACAGGCAATGAATTACAGCTCTATTCTTTGCTACAAAGCATGATCCCAGTTACCCGTGTCTCCGAAAATCACAAATATGTTGAATTTCAAATATTGAAAAAGTTTTTGTACAAAGCACCTGTACGTATATACCAGGTCCATACTGCATATTGTATCCCTAAGGTGGCAAAAGCCATCAAACAGTGATGGAAATGGGGAGGGTGCTGTCAGACGATCTGACTGATTCAGACTGATTTTAGATTCAAATTGTGTTGCATCCAAAGCACTTACATACTCCAGGAGTAGAAAGTGAACTCTGGCGGGCCTGAGTGGGGAAGTGACACATGTAGGATATCGGGCGCACGATCTTAGTGAATCGCAGCACCGTGCATTGTCATTGGACAATGCACTTTTGGGAACACCGAGGGACCGGGTAAGTAAATGTGCCCCATAATGCCCAACATACATGCGGAGGTACAGTAGGTACCTATAGACTTTGATAGGTGGGTTATTACAGTACTGTGCAACCCAAAGGTTGTATCTACTCAAAATATTGTCTTATTTTACTTGTGCATGTCCCCCATAATATTATTATTTAAATATTACTTGACTCACATTAGCATTCGTAGTGGATCTAAATATAGGAGGTTTGGACGGTTCCCGGGGCCCAGGTCTTCTAGGGGGGCCCTTTTCAACCAACCCACCCACCAAATTTTATACTGGAGAAGGACCTTCGCCCATACATCTTCATCATCTGTTCTTGTTCTCAATACACACGTGCACAAGGCCATTTCAGGACTATGTAGGTTCTCCAAAGGTCCTGAAACTGCAGATTGAAAGCAGGCAGAAGGGACACATCCTCCATTCCTCTTAGAAGTCGTTCTAGTATCATATGTAGGAAGTGATTGGCAGACCTGTAGGGGCAATAATATTCATACAGCCCAGAGCCCATGGTAGACTTATCCACCCCTGCTATTTACTAGTATGGTAGTGCGTCATAAGTCGGATTGTGTTTCTACCAGTGAAACTCTTCACGATTTTGGATCCACAGTAAGACATTGGGGCTTTTGCTAAGGGTCCGCGGACCACTTTTGTTGGATATTCCTCGTTTTCGGGTTTCACATCGGCTGGGACAGGTATGAAAAGGGGTTATATTTCACACGCAATCGTTTTTGCGCGCAGCTTCTTCTTTCATGCAACAGGAATTGGGGGATGCGCGTCAGACGATCCCACAGATTCGGACTACGCGCGGGATTTAACTTTAAAATTGTGTCGCAAGGCCAATACACTTACATATAACGGAAAGAAAGACGGTGCGACTCCCGACATCCTCCAGCCCTCATTATCGGGCGCACATCTTAATGATCGCGGCAGTGTCATTATCGTCGGACATTCCGGATTAGGGACCGAGCCAGGGACACTTAGACCTTTGCTATTGTTTTGTGTTTTTGAATTGTGTTCTTCTGAGTAGAACAGGGTTTCTGCCTGTGTATACGCCAAGTACTCCAGGTTAATCAAAGGGCATCAAATTAGGCATTTTCTAGGTCATTTAGGCAACAAGGTCATATTTTATGCAGCCACCCCCAACCCGCCAAGTTTATGAAGACAGCCGCGGCAGAACCTCGCAGTAAAAATTTTATCTGCCACTGAACTTACAATACACACCATAACTCCTAATCCACATCTGTACCAGCTGCTGCAGAACATCAAAATACAAACCTCAGGTGCCACAGAACATCACAATATACCCCTCAACTGCTGCAGAACACCACAATAACCCCCCCATCTATACTGCAGAAAAATCACAATACACCCCATATCTGCTGCACGAACACCACAATACCCCCATATCTGCTTGCAGAAAATCACAATACACCCCATATCTGCTGCAGAAAATCACAATACACCCCATATCTGCTGCCGGAACACCACAATACACCCAATATCTCTGCAGAACACCACATTACACCCCATCTCGCTCTCACAATACACCCCACATCTCATAACACCACCATACATCCCCATCCTCTCGCGCACAACACCACAATACACCCCATATCTGCTGCAGAACACCACAATACACCCCATATCTGCCGCAGAAAATCACAATTTACACCTCAGCTGCTGCAGAACATTACAATACACCCCATAACTGCAGAATCTCATAATACACATCTGCACACAGCTGCTGCAGAACCTCAACCTACACACTTCAGCTGCTACAGGAACCTCCTAATACACTTGTTAGCTGCTGCAGAACCTCTTAATACACACAGTGATATCACAGTACAGGGATAATACACACAGTGATGTCAGAGTACACAGATTATACACATAGTGATGTCACAGTACACTGATAATACACAAAGTGATGCCACAGTACATGGATCATATACACAGTGATATCACAGTACAGGGATAATACACACAGTGATGTCACAGTTGACTGATAATACACACAGTGATGTCACGTACAGGGATAATACACACAGTGATGTCACAGTACAGGGATAATACATACAGTGATGTCACAGTACAGGATAATACACACAGTGATGTCACAGTACAGGGATTATAACAACCAGTGATGTCACGGTACACTGATAATACACAAAGTGAAGTCCAGTCCAGGGGTAATACACACAGTGATGTCACATCAGGATTCACACAGTGTGTACACAGACTGGATAAACCAGATGTACAGTACAGGGATAATACAACAGTATGTCAGTACATGGATAACCCACAGTGACTTGTCACAGTACAGGGATAATAGTGACACACAGTATGATTTCACAGTACACTGAATAATACACACTGATGTCAGCAGTAATAGGGATAATACACACAGTGATGTCACAGTACAGGGGAGATAAACAGTGATCTGTCACAGTACAGAGTATACACACAGTGTAGGTCAAGTAACAGGGATAATACACACAGTTGATGTCACCAGTACAGGGATAATACCATTACAGTGATGTCACAGTACAGGTAATACACACAGTGATGTCACAGTACAGGGATAATGCACACAGTGATTTCCAGAGCGAAATATACACACAGTATGTCACGTACAGGTATAATACACACAGTGATGTCACAGTACAGGGCTAATACACACAGTGATCACTACAGAGATAATACAAAATTTATGTAAAATCGTAAAATAAAATCTCCTCCAAACTCATGCGAAAATGAGCAAAAAACTGTCATATTTAGCCCAGAGAGATGAGTCAGGCTCAGGGGCTGGAGGGGAAGCTTTATTATATAGATACCCTATATATAGGTCTCCACAGTAGTCAGAAGCAAAAAGATAGAATTTGAAATATGAGATTCTGTTAATCCGATGAAAGAATCATGGTGTCTAAGTACTATAAAGCCCAATATATGGGCATCTGTAATGACCCAGCCCCTCCAGCGTCACAGCCCGACTCATCCCTGGCAAAAGATGACCGCGTTTGCTCATTATCACATGACTTTGGGGGGATTTTTTTTCTTATAGGTAAATGGGTGAGATTCACATAAACAGAGGGAATTCGATGGCGCTATATAAGAATTATATATGGGGGGAAATGCCTTGTTGATGCCAGAGGTCAGAGGGACTGGGCAGACCTGGTTCGAAGCTATAGAAAAGGCAACAGTGACTCAAATCACCCCACCCCCCCTTCACCACCTACAAACACACCACACCAACCCAGCTTACAAGAGGCGAGCCCCGCCCCTTTATTTTGGTCCTCCGCTCTCCTTCTCTTCACTCGCGCACAGTAAACGTCCCAAACTTTGAGGGCAGATTGGCTAAGATAGATGGGCTAGCAACAAAATCCACCAGATACCATAAGAACCACCCCCCCATGCATTTTCCCCTACGCCCTTCTCTTTCAAAAGCTAGACATGAAACGAGGCTAACATTTGCCCAAGCTCATCGAAATTGACAGTAGAAGAATGGAAAAACGTTGCCTGGTCTGATGAGTCTCGATTTCTGCTGCGACATTCGGATGGTAGGGTCAGAATTTGGCGTCAACAACATGAAAGCATGGATCCATCCTGCCTTGTATCAATGGTTCAGGCTGGTGGTGGTGGTGTCATGGTTTGGGAAATATTTTCTTGGCACTCTTTGGGCCCCTTGGTACCAATTGAGCATCGTTGCAACGCCACAGCCTACCTGAGTATTGTTGCTGACCATGTCCATCCCTTTATGACCACAATGTACCCTGTAACATCTGATGGCTACTTTCAGCAGGATAATGCGCCATGTCATAAAGCTGGAATCATCTCAGACTGTTTTCTTGAACATGACAATGAGCTCACTGGACTCAAATGGCCTCCACAGTCACCAGATCTCAATCCAATAGAGCATCTTTGGGATGTGGTGGAACTTGAGATTCGCATCATGGATTTGCAGCCGACAAATCTGCGGCAACTGTGTGATGCCATCATGTCAATATGGACCAAAATCTCTGAGGAGCTTCCAGCACCTTGTTGTATCTATGCCACGAAGAATTGAGGCAGTTCTGAAGGCAAAAGGGGGTCCAACCCGTTACTAGAATGGTGTACCTAATAAAGTGGCCGGTGAGTGTATATATAGATACAATGCTGTGGTAAATGTCTATATCATTATAAGACATTCGGAGGTCTGGATGTAGTCCCTTTATAAATCACTTCACACTTATCATATAATGACATCTCCTCTATATGTCATGTGTATGAGAGACAAGTAGGAAATATAGAGTATGAGCCCACACACCACAAAGGTAATAGGACTAATCAAATAATAACGCATTTTACTGTTCTTCAACAAGCTAGACACACTCCTTCATGGTCCCCTGTTGGCCGCTTTAAAATGTACATAATAACAGCACATGATGCTGAGATGTATGCAGGCAATTGTCGTTTTATGTGTTATTGTCCCTTTAAATTGATGTACATATTAAAGCAGCATAACCCTGCCTAGGAGCACATTTTCTTTGCTCTGAATAATGCGCTCAATAACATGATGCAGAGGGGCCAAGCAGCAGTATCAGGCATTAAGGAACATTAAGCTGATCTGACAACGTTTTGTTGTTGGAACATCGGTTCTCCATTTGTGGCTTAATAATTAGGACTCTCACATGCAGAATATTTCAGCTCTAGCAAACACTGGCCTCAATTTATTCTTCAGGTTGTGTAGCACGCTAAACAGATCTTCCACTATATCAAATAAAATATCATATCTATGACTTATAATCATAATAATTAATAATACGACCAATGATACATAGCATCAGTATAGTTTGCAGATCTGTTACTCTCAATGGTTTCTGTATGCACTGGACTCACAGGTTCTCAGATCAAAATGAGTAACTTTAATCACCTGAGCCACTATATGTGCCTCAACAGTGCAGCACAGTGACTCAGTGGTTAGCACTACAGCCTTGCAGTGCTGGGGTCCTGGGTTCAAGTCCAATCCAGGTCAACATCTGCAAAGAGTTTGTATGTTCTCTCTGTGTTTGTGTGGGTTTCCTCCGGGTCCTCCGGTTTCCTCCCACACTCCAGATTATACTGGTAGGTTGATTAGATTGTGAGCCCCATTGGGGACAGGGACTGATCTGGCAAACTCTGTGCAGCGCTGCGTAATCTGTGTGCGCTATATAAAATTATTAATATAAAATATATTTTCTACCTGTACTTCCCTGGGAAATAGAGGGATATAATACTATATATCAGTACATTATGCCTGTGTAAAAGAAGGTATAGGCACAAGGTATAGTCCAACAAAGCTGTGACTGGAGTGTTCCTTTTAAGCTTTGAAGAAGACAAAATTCTCCCATAGACAACAGTGCATCGAGTGAGTAACTTATTGGGGCTCACTTACTAAGGGCTCCACGGCCGCACTTTTGTCGGGTTGCCCGAATGTTTCCGTTTTGCGCCGAATCCTTGTCGGAGAACGTGCCGCTGGATCGTGACAGGACCGGGTAAGTAAATGTGCCCCATTGAGTCACTCACTTATTGAGTTGCTGCCTTCTATACAGTAGTAAGGGGCATAACTACAGGGATAGCAGCCATAGCAGCTGCTATGGGGCCCACAGTGTCAGGGGGCCCCAGCATCTGCAGTTTTGGGTGTGTGTTATCTTCAGACGGATAAGAAGACAAATGATTAACTCTTTCCATGCCTAGAGAATATTTCCCTTGATAGCTCTCTGAGGAGATAAGAATGTCCAGGGACTGTCTGTAAGGACTGAAGTCATTACACACTTTATTAACTTCTCCTTATCTGTCAACTGTCAGTGGATACAGAACAGAAACCTGTTTAAATAGAGATCAAAGGGCAGAGGAAGAAAGACATGGGAACATATTTCTTTAATAAAGTATATGACAAAGTTTGCAATTATCATGTGTACTATTCATTTATGCAATTTTGTTAAACGTTTAGTCATCCTTTTAATATTGGACACTTTTTTTTAGGACTTGCAATGACCTATTACTCTTTTTCTCTGACCTGTATTCAACTAGAGGAAGGTGAACCGTAATAGCTTGTAAGTTATTGTAACAATGTACCGGATTTTTCAGACTATAAGGCGCACTAAAAGTCCTTTGATTTTCACAGAAATCAAAGGTGCGCCTTATAGTTCAGTGCGCCTTACATATGAACCGTACTTACAGACAACAGCTGCCTTGAACTATGCACAGGTCTGCCACCTGCTGGTCTTTCATCCTCATAATCAGGTGCGCCTTATAATCTGGTGCACCTTATACATGAACCTAGACGTTTCAGCAGGCATTTATTGATGGTGCGCCTTATACTCCGGTGCATCTTATAGTCCGAAAAATACTCCTTATATTGTACATATATATACTATATATTTGGAACCAATGACAGGAATTACGGCAACTGTCTGCTAAGAAATTCAGAACTTTTACAAAAATGTAAGGAATATTTCCCCCTAGCAATTTTCTTCTCCTAAACAAAAGCAGGTGCTATGGGCGACAAAGGCCGGTTCCCCCTTAGCGTTCATACATGAGGTCTACTGATCATTCTGGTTACACAATAAACTGCAGATTTATTGATTTACTTTTTTTAGAAATTTACGTCACAACTTTTGCCTTTGTTATATTATTAATTTATTGCTCTGTGATACGGAGTATAATTCTATTCTATGAGCTGTCACTTTAAATAATCCATGAAATATAATCCACCTGGTTTCCTTGTAGTAGTGGAGATTACGTTATCACAGATAAATGACTGTATGTGTGCGTTTTACCCAAAATGTTCAGCCCCTGAGAAGAGCAACTGTTCAGGACCAGATCTGATTCCCATTACAGAGAATAAGTCGACATTTAGCCGAGTCCCAGTGGCTGATAAACCTTCAGACAGAAGTCTTTTGATGCTCTCCCTCCGCTGATCCCACTACAAAGCCCTGCGCTCGCTACGCGGTCACATGACACATTTGCTGGGTCTGTGTGAATTTTTAGGTCAGACACTACAGCTGTGTTGTAACTCTCCATCTCCTTTTTTGCTCATCTCTGCACATTGTATTGTTGTAGGCTCATTTTTCAGCGTGGGGGACAAGGGGAGGGAGATGGTGCTTTTCGAGTTGGGTTCATTTCACAGTTTTTTTCCTCTTCTTTTTTTTTTTTTTAAAGCACAAAAACATCAAAGCTTTGCTAAGCCTCCAGGTTTTCTGCACATGTACCGCTCACGAATGATTGATGGATGCAGCTGCAGAGGGGAGGGGGGCATTGGGAATCTGCAACATCAGCCAAAATGATGTGGATACTTTCCTGTCTGTGTCGACATTCTGGATCATTTTTATAAAATATCAATACAGGTTTACACAGGTTAAAGCGTACTTGGTCCTGGCCCTTTAAATCCAATCTGTTGGGGAGGATTACACATTATAGATATTAAAGTAACAGGACCTAAAAGCGTAACTAAACTTTTAACTAAATCACATGAATGAATAGTGATAATAGTAAACTTTCTTATATACTTAAATAAATTTGTTCCGGTATCCTTTTTTTTCTTCCGTCTTTCCTCCATATTTCAGCAGTTTGTGTAAATCAACTTTCTGTCCTGAATCCACTGACAGCTGACAGATAAGGAGAAGCTGATAAAGTGTCTAATAACTTAACTCTTTATAGACAGTTTCTGGATAGTCTAATCATCATTTGGAATATTCTCTAGGTATGAAGAGAGTTAATCATTACCTGTTATCAGGAGACCTTTTCTGGCTGCCCCATGTCCCCATATAGCATAGTGTACATGTTGCCAAAGAGTTTTTATAGTAAAACTGGCTTTTTCCAGTTTTAGTTAGATCAAAGTTTACCTTTCTGTATGCAGAGCTGTATCCCTAGTCCCGTGGGAGAGGCCAGTGAGGAGGGGGTCAGACATGTATGATGTCCTCAGGGGGAGAGCAACGGTGGGGAAGAAATAAAGTGGACATGGGAGGGTTTTTTAATTCGATATCGAATGCAGGACGGAGCAGTTTCCAAAGGCGGGGGGGAACCGCTCCTAACTGGCCACTCCCATGGGACTAGGGGCGGTGCTCTGCAAACAGAAAGGTAAACTTTAACATAACTTATCTTTTTTTGCAAAAAAAGTGAGTTTTACTATAAAAAAACTTTGGCAATGTGCACACTATTTTCTATGAGGACATGGGGGAGCCAGAAAAAGGGCTCCCAATGACAGGTTCTCTTTAACTGTCTGAAATGGACTGACCACAGAAGATTTCCAGATACACTGCTCGCTATAGGAGAAAGAGCAGAAAAATAGCATTCACTTAAGAAAGTATATTATAAAGTTTACTATTATCACCTACTCTATTCATTTCTACAGAAAAAAGCTGTTAGAAGTTTCGTTTCACAACTAACAGATAACAATGGGGCTCATTTACTTACCCACGATCCCGCAGCACGTTGTCTGATGTTGATTCGGAGCTTGCCAGGATTCACTAAGGTCGTGCGCCCGATATCCACTAGGTTTCACTGCTGGGCTGAAGTCCGCCGGAGTTGACCTTCTTCGTCCCGGTGTATGTGAGTGCTATTCTTGCGACATAAAATTTTTTTTCAATTCCACGTTTTTTTCCGAATCCGTTGGGTTTTCCGACGGCCACACCCTCCTGATTTCTGTCGCGTGTAAGACGGCGCCGATGCGCCACAATCCGATTGCGTGCGCCAAATCCCGGGGAAATTTGGTACAAATCGGAAATATTCAGGAAACCCGATGAAAATGCGCGATTCGGACCCAAAGTAAATGAGTCCCATTATGTTTAACAGAAGGGAACGCTATGGATCATCTATAACTTTTGGGTAATACTAGTAGTAAAGCATCAGATTCTCAGCTGCGCCACCACAGGAAACTTTAGGCCTTACATAGGGGCTCATTTACTAAGGGTCTGAATGCCCCACTTTCGTCGGGTTTCCCGAATATTTCCTTTTTGCGCCGAATTGCCCTGGGTTTTTGGCCCACACGATCGGATTGTGGTGCATCGGCGCTGGCTTCCAATGCAACAGAAATGGGGGGGGGGGGGCGTGGACGTCAGACACCCTGCCGGATTCTGACAAACCGCGGAATTTAAAAGAGGAAATGTGTCGCAAGATCAGCACTCACATGCATCGGGATGAAGAAGGGGAACTCCGGCGGACCTCGGCGCAGAAGCAACGGTTGCAGGAACTCGGGCGCAAAAAGTTAGTGAATCGCGGCTGACCTGAATCCTTGTTGGACAACGCACCGCGGGATCGCGACAGGACCGGGTAAGTAAATCTGCCCCATAGTGTTGAATCAAATCAATGCCACCTTTTCCCGTGTCTAGGGGATTCATGTCACAACTAAAAACGCCAATCGGGGCACAACTTCTTTAAGTGCATTAAATAATAAGGGCATTAAATAATACTCTTATAGTGTCTTGAAAAGATTTTAGATTCTTGCGGCATATTATATGAACGCTACATATGGAGCCATGGTCTATCACCACTCTATCATTACTATAAATAGTTCATCCATCATTTCAATGTAAACCAAAATCTCCTGCGGGAGACATATATCCATCCAGCGGCAGATAAAGGGTTAACCCGCCGAGAGTAGATTTATAGTTTTAACTCCAAGTATATCATTTAATAAGCAATCCTTTATCACGGGGCACTATTAAATCATCAAATGGAAAATGACACTGAAGGCAAGATATAGCAACAGAACAAGCTTTTAACAGGCCTGAAATCTTTATAAAGGGACATTAAGAGACATCAAATTACCTTATCCCAATCATAAACTCCCGAGCGCCAAGACATTAAAGAGCCTTAATTAATGGCGTTCACTGTCTGATATTCAATCTCCTTATCAAAAAATGACTCCTCTGACAGTCGCATGGGCAAAGCAGTGAATTAAATATGTAATATTATTAATCAGTTAATGAGCACCGGCTGATCAAACGGGTATAAAACTGCAAGATTCATCTCCGGCCATTAAAAGCCATGATTATTGGTCACACAAGTGTGTAAAATAATGGGCGGAGGGGGCCGCAAGATTAAATGGATAAATAGACAATCCGATTTTCATACTTGGTTACGCTGGTGCGGTACAAGGCCGACCTGGCCAATCATTGTTTCCCTTAAAAGCGACATTGTGGAATTTTTCAATCTTCTTAAAAACTTGCCAGGCAGAACACAAACTTGTCCACAACTTGTCCACAGAACAAAAAGTGGACTGTTTATGTGACCAGGTACTGGTATGCACTGTAAACCCAATGTCCAGTGTCCAGTGCTTGGCAGTACACTTGAGAGCTGGGAACTGGGTTCTAGTCCCAGGGTCAACATCTGCAAAGAGTTTATATGTTCTCTCTGTGTTTGCGTGGGTTTCCTCCGGGTCCCTCAGTTTCCTCCCACACTCCAAAACATACTGGTAGGTTGATTAGATGGTTATTGGTGGCAACGTGTTTTGGCCCAGAGACTTAAACTTCAAGTGTACTGTCTAGTGCTGGACACCTCAACACTCATACTGGGTTTACAGTGCTTATCTAAACTTCCTTTTCTACATCCTGGATCCGCTTTAGGCAGAGACTGGCGGCTACAAACTATATACAAAGCTGAAGCTCGAAGTTTGAGGAGATGCTCTATTTTGGTGGTTGGTGGGAGCTGCATCACATTGCATCACAGCTTCAATCAAATGTTAAGGTTTCTACCCACAAAATAAATTGATGTCCTTTCCATATGACAGAGCAGAAAGTCTATATCCATATATATGTGGGCCGGAGTGCCTGAACCCCTTCACCCCGTACATCACAAAGACAAGTGGCTCCTTTACCCCCATCTTTATGCATATACGCTGATCATTTCTATAGGGCAGTCAGGGATTGATGAGTATAACTCTTGGCACTATCCAACATCCTCAAAGGAACGAACACAAGTAGTACAACTTCTACTCCATTGAGGATATGGTCAATTCAGGTTCTGCTCCATACTCAGATCAGTGGGAGTCCCGGTGATTAGAACTTCTGTTCTGTATAAATGTTATTCATGCACAAGTAGTGAAATGTGATCCGGGTCTTCTAATTCAAGCATTTGCTTTATGATGCTGGTTTTTTAGTGCCATATATTTTGGTCAGTCATCGTGGTCCAGAAAGACATTTATTAGCTGCAATGATATTAAAAATAATAATAGTTAAGAGACATATGGAAAAGTAGCCATTAGGAGTCTAAGTTTGGTGCACAAGAACCAGTAGCTTCTTTTTAGTAAGGCAAAGATGGAAGCTAAATAGTCGTGGATCAAGAATCTGAGTAAAATTATACTGGGCATCCCAGGTAGCTTCAGAAGTTTCAACATGTTGTTTTATTTGTAACATAGCCATAGGTTCTAAATGTGGAATAAGATTCTTCCAGAAACTCCTAGTAGGAACATATTTCTCTTCCTAGTAATATCTCTTTTTTTCTGGAGAGTTTTGGAACATCCCAACACAGATGTTGGGTATTTCCTACCAAAATTGGATATAATGAGGACAATGATTGGATAGTCCTTCTTTACACACGTTGAGAGATAAGAATTCTTTGACCTCTCCTTCTATAATACTGGATGGTCAATGGGAAAGTCATGTGGGATCTTGGTTATATGAAGAAAAGGCATATTGATGGTGTTATAAGCCCTGACAATTATCACTCCCAACCTAGGAGGCCTTTCCAATAAACATCTATTCAGCTAAAGAATAAAAAATCCTGGAAACATTTGCCTTATGAAAAAGGAACAACATCTCCGAACATGTAGACCACAAGAACTAATGCCTCGGATCTTAGCTTTGTACGGGGCAATGTGGTTTACTCCATCTTCATTGTTGTCCTGGAATATTGCTTTCTTGTCACCAGTCCGGCATTGACCTCTTATACATTATAATACAATCATAAAAAAGAAATATTTACCGTCTGCTCGGGAATAATTATTCACATCCCAGCGAATCAATAGGAAACCTAGAGAATGCATGGTGTGAATTGCAGAAATTGTTTTGTCTCTGTCTTCTCCCGTAAGTGTTCCCCCATGTCAGACCGGCCGTCCACAATTCTCATTAATTTCATTAATCCATCGATAACAGGCCTAATTAGGTCAGAGGCTTTTTGATACTCAATTAGGCCTAATTATTATTAACGGCGTGAGGCCAGAGCCTTTCATAGAACTAATTGATCCCATTTGTCTGTGGGTTTTGAAGATTGCTTTGGCCGTCCAGATTAATAAATGGATCTTTAGACTTTTTACGCGGATGCGACTGGCCATTACTTGTGGTCCTTAGTTCCATCACTTTTTTTCCCAAGTATGTGAGAGGGTTGGTGGTATTTAAAGGGAACCTGTCACCAGATTTTACCCCATCAAACTAGAAGCCCCCTCAGGTAGAGGATGAAACGTCCTTTCTAGAATACCCTCATTTGTGTGAAACCTCACCAATTTACACCCAATTTAAATAAAAAAAGGGGAGCTGCAAGGGGAGATTCACTTTAGATGTCCCAATCATGGGACCTACAACCAAAAAGATAAAGACAAAATACTAAAATACAAGTAAAAGACTGTGGGGCACATGTACTTACCCGTCCCGTTGACGCCGCCGATCCGGAATGTCCGATGAGGATTCGGAGCTGCCGCGATTCACTAAGATCGTGGGTCCAATTTCCTGAATGTGTCGCTTCTCCGCTCGGGTCCGCCAGAGTTCACCTTCTTCTTCCCGGTGCATGTGAGTGTTTGATCTTGCGACACACTTTCATTTTTAAATTCCGCAGTTTGTCCAAATCATTCGGGTTGTCCGATGGCCATGCCCCCAATTTGTGTTGCATGAGAGCCGTGTGCCAAAAACCCGGGACAATTCAGGGAAAATCTGAATAATTTGGGAAACCCGACCAAAATGTGTCCGACGGACCCATAGTAAATGTGCCCCTGTATTCTTAATTTTATCTGAGCCCGGGCCCCTCTCTGTACATCCAGCAGCAGAATTACAGCCCCCCGTTGTTTGTAGAACACAGTTATGACTTTTCTTTTTCACATTTTTCCTATTTACTTGAAAAGTCATCTGTTTTTCTGTATCAGGTTACATAAAAATATAATACAAATCTTTCTTTACCCAATGTTCACGCAGGACGTTCACATAAGTTTTCTCATGGCAACATCTGGATTTGAATACTTGCCGAGTCAAATTTATTGCCCAAATATGAAAGCTCTCATTTTTACAACTTATTTTCCTCATGCCATCCTGATGTTATATGGGAGTCAGTATCCCAAACCGCAGCTCAATATCAGCTCTGTATATGACAGGGGTCACGTCTAGGAGGACTAGTCAATTGTTACTATTACAAGGTAAGAATCACTTGGTTGACTTACATTTAGTTTGCATTTATTATGGTATTTTTTATACCTTTTTTCTCCTGGATCCATTCTGCTGGTTCTGTGTGGTATTATATAAAATCCCAGTGTGATTTTATATGCATGATGTATATAATGAAGGGGCAGCATTCCTTTGTACTACTAAACTTAAAGGGGTATTCCCATCTGTGCATTCACATTTAATTTAATTCATTTTCCATATGTAAACATTTCTTTAATTGGATGTTATTAAAAAAAATCTTCCTGTGTGAAGATAATTTCTCATAAATGTAGCCATGTTGTCCCTTAGAAACGAGATAGCTTCCCTGGATACAACCACCTCACATTTTGGCAGTGGTGGCCAGACATGTGCTATTGAGCCCTGCCTCACTACCCGGCTTCAGCGTTCATTACCACAGGATGCCTGTGCGACATGCAGTAACTCCCGGACATTTCATATACAAAAACCTTTTTTTCTTTGTGCAATCCCTCCAGCAGAGGTGGCCGTATCCAAGGACACAGTCTTGTTTGTAAGGGGCCATATCACTACAGAAATGATCTTCTTCTAATTGAAGAAATCTATATATATGGCAGATTAATGAGACTAAATGTTAGTCCCCAGACGAGAATACCCCTTTAATGTAAATGAGTGTTCTGATATGTGTTATGTCTGACCATCACTAGTGGATTTTAATATGCACAGTTTGGGCCACAGGCTCCTGAAGGGACCCATTGCTACCCAAACTGGAACCCAGTACTGCTACTCTAATTCTATATATTTATGAGGCATGCATGGTAGTATTGCTGTTATCCTCACATATATGGGCACCACACAGTACTACTACTATTATCTACATTGGAAAAGTTCCCTGAAGTTATCCATGAGTGCCAATTTTCTACCCATCTTTCTGAATTGTGTTTGACAGCTATGGTCTATGCATCTCCAGCACCAGAGTGAGCCACAGTGGATCTGCAAGCCGGGGGTCGTATCTGAATGGTTGAGCTGTAGGGTGATTATTTTTTCTACATTTTTATCCTGTGTTTATGGGACTGTACCGTACTTGTACTCTTATCCTGCATAAACAGGACTGCAAAGTACTACTACTTCCATCCTGCATATACAGCACGGATACTGCAGACAAATACTACTACTGTCAAGCTGATGACATGACACACCTGAAAGGTTTCTGAGGTGGTCGCAGAGCAGCTCCATGTTGCAGCCTCACAGGTTGTTACACAGGTTTTACCTCCCTACTGCTCCCTCCGCACTTTCTCTTGTCTCACAGCAACAGAGGAAGTTCCAGCACACAGTGAACGGGGTACAGTGTCCCTGCACAGTGTAAAGGCCTGTGAATCTGCAGCACTGATGGGCTTTAGGTACTTCCTCAGTATTCAGTATTAGCATAATGTTTAAAGTTGAAGGGATCTGGGAGCCTCCATGTTGAAGCTTCATATGAACTTACACTGTTCAGGAGCACTTCCCCCTTCCACTGGGTGACATTACAGTAGGCAGAGGGAGGGGGAAAGGGTGAAGGCAAAGTATCTCTGCATAATGTAACAGCCTTACATTTGCATAATTTTAAAAGTTGATATTAGAAGGAAGCAGGCCATGGATAACAAATATAAGATGACCACCACAGTCACGGTGCCTGGATCTATGGGTAAGTGTCCCTGGTTTATCATGATGGATTTTGATGGTAGATTTCAGACTTCAAGAAGTATTATGTTTAGCCAAGTAGCTTAAAAATTTAGAAGCAATCTTTTTATATAATTGCAAAAATTAATATGTAAGTATATTGGTAAGACAGGATGTTAAAGCCACTTCTAGCATGGATACAAGTCTGACTGCAATGTGCCATGGTGTTTACAGCCGAGATTTGGTTTCTACATTATATATCAGGTATGAAATTGCCTTAATTTAGATGCCTAATCCTAATGCCATAAACCCTTTATCTAAAATCATTGTAGAATAAAACAATGTTATAAGGAAGTCCAATAACGTTTAACTTCAATGCAGCGCCATTTCTGAAGCATTATATATATATTGTATAATAAGTATTACAACAAAATAAACCAAATAAAAAATAGAAAACAATAGAAACAAATAGCTCCTGTGCCAGTAACTTAGTATGTTCATCCATGGCTGCTATTCCTGGCAGGAGACAGCATGGAGCAACGCAGGTAGCCGTATACTCCGACACAAACACAGAATCTGCCCCTCTGGCTATATCACACTTCTTCAGTAGATGTTGGTAGTAGAGGATGAAGTAATTCTGGGATCCATGCTGAGATCGGGGAAGGAGGGAGTAAATAGTAGATATGCACTGTTCAGGGGGTGGACATTCATTCAATTACAGGGACCATTACCTCATAGCTAAGCTCAGGCTACAAGCAGAGAACTGGCACCGCAATAAATTAAAAATCATTCCTGTAATGCCAAGTGATCGCTGCGGGTCCTCTGCTCCAAACATGTGATACTTCTCCAAGATATACCGTCGTTTCCCATGATTCCAGCCAGACAGACTCAGACCCTAGCTAATTCTAGATTTTCTCTTTCTTATTACTAAGCCACATTTCAGGAAAACAGAAAGATTAAGTCAGGAAGTAAGAGTTCTCCTTTCATCGACTTGGCCAATTAAGGCAGCCTTGCATATGTATGGAGAATTATAGCCATTGATGCTCCCCTAGGGGATTCTGGGATATATGCAAATAAGTTTCCCAGGATGGCATAAGGAAAACATTGCCTCTTAGCTACCTTGCAAGGCAGCCCCCATCCCATCTAACATGACTTTCAGGAAGCCTAATGACATGATGTGGGATTAAAGCCAAACCAGTATATCTATTCCAGAAGGAACAGATTCCCAACTGTAGGTAGCACTGTTTCGATGTGGTTGCATCTCTTCAGTACCCTGGACTATCAGACTACTACCCGACCTCCGAAGTTTCAAAAGTGCACTTAAAACTGATCTTTTAAAGAATAACCTTGCTAACTGCATAGCATTTCCACTCTCTCTTTAATAACCGATCCTGTGTCCATCTCCCATCTGTTATCTGGCAAACACCAGATACCAAGCTCCAGGCTTCTCTGCAGTCACATTTACATTGCATATAAGATGGCGGCTAATGACTGGTTCAAGCAGCAGCATTTTTATTTATTACATTATTTTATACTGTTCCCTCATAAAGAATGGCTCGACCATTATACAAGGTCTTATACCTCTTGTGTCCCCCCTTCATCCTAATTGATTGTAAGCTCTTGTGTCCCCCCTTCATCCTAATTGACTGTAAGCTCTTGTGTCCCCCCTTCATCCTAATTGACTGTAAGCTCTAGCAGTTTCCCAAGGCGGGGGGAACCGCTCCTAACTGGCCATCCCATGGGGAGTGGGCGTTGCTTGCAAACGGTGGAGAAAAAAAGAGAAAGGTAAACTTTAACATAACTTATCTTTTTTGAAAAAAAGTGAGTTTTAATATAAAAAAATTTTGCAATGTGCACCACTATTTTCTATGAGGACATGGGGGAGCCAGAAAAAGGGCTCCATGAGGTTTCTTAACTGTCTGAAATTTCTGACCACAGAAGATTTCCAGTATACACTGCTCGCTATAGGAGAAAGAGCAGAAAAATAGCAGTTCACGTAAGACAGTATATTACAAAGTTTTACATAGATCACCTAACTCTACATTTCTACAGAAAAAGCTGTTAAGTTTTTCGTTTCACAACTAACAGATAACAATGGGGCTCATTTTACTTACCCACGGATCCCGTCGAGCACGTGTCTGATGTTGGATCGGAGCTGCCAGGTTCATAAGTCGTGCGCCCGATATCCCTAGGTTCCTGCTGGTCTGAAGTCCGCCGGAGTTGACCTTCTTAGTCCACGGTGTATGTGAGTGCTATTCTTGCCGACATAAAATTTTTTTCAATTCCACGTTTTTCCGAATCCGTGTTGGGTTTCCGACGGCCCACACCCTCCTGATTTTCTGTCGCGTGTAGACGGCCGCGTGCCCACATCGCATTGGAACTGCGCCAATCCCGGGGAAATTTTGGTAGCAAATCAGGAAATATTCAGGAAACCGATGAAAATGCGCGATTCGGACCCAAAGTAAATGAGTCCCATTTGTTTTACAGAAGGGACTGCTTGGATCATTATAATTTTGGGTAATACTAGTAGGTAAAGCATCAATTCTCAGCTGCGCCACCACACGTAAACTTTAGTGCCTTACATAGGTGGTCTTTACTAAGGGTGTTCTGAATGCCCAACTTTCGTCGGTGTTTCCCGATATTTCCTTTTGCAGCCGAATTGCCCGGGGTTTTTGGGCCCACACGATCGTTGTGTAGGTGCATCGGCCTGGGCTTCCAATGGCAACAGAAAGGGGGGGGTGGTGGGGGGGCGGGACCGTCAGACACCCTGCCGGGATTCTGACAAAACGCGGAATGTTAAAAGAGGGCAATGTGTCGCAAGATCAGCACTCACATGCATCGGATGAAGAAAGGGGAACTCCGCGACCTCGGCGCAAGAAGCAACGGTTTGCAGGACGGTCGCAAAAGTAGTGAAATCGCCGCGGATGACCTTGAATCATTGTTGGACAACGCCCAACCGCGGATCGCGACAGGACCGGGTAAGTAAACGCCCCATAGGTTGAATCAAATCAATGCCACCCTTTCCGTGTTCTAGTGATTCATTCACAACTAAAACGCCAAGCGGGGCACAACTTCTTTAATGCATTAAATAATAAGGGCATTAAATAATGCTCTTATAGTTGTCTGAAAAGATTTTAGATTCCTGCGGGAATATTTATATGAACGCATACATATGAGCCATGGTCCTAATCACCACTCTATCATCGTATAATAGTTCATCACATCCATTTCAATGTAAACCAAAAATCTCCTGCGGGAGACAATTATCCATCCAGACGGCGAGAAAGGGTAACCCGCCGAGATAGAATTTATAGTGTTTAACTCTAGTAGTCGTCATTTAATAAGCAATCCTTTATCACGGGGGCACTATTAAATCATCAAATGGAAAATGCACTGAAGGAGAAGATTATAGCAACAGAACAAGCTTTTAACAGGCACTGAATCTTTATAAGGGGCATTAAGAGACATCAAATTAACCTTACCACCATATAGGGCGGCACGGGGCGGGTGAGTGAACTTCTGCCTTGCAGCACTGGAGTCCTGGGTTCGAATCCACTCAGGTCAACATCTGCAAGAGTTGTATGTCTCTCCCGGTTTGCGGTGGTTTCCTCCGGTACCCGGTGTCCTCCCAACACTTCAAAAACATGTTCCTGTTAGGCTGTTTAGATTGTGAGCCCCATGGGGGACAGGGACCCAATTTGGACATGCTTGTCAGCGCTGCGTAATCTGTGTTGCGCTTATAAATTCAACAGATTATATTATTTATTATTAATCATAACTCCCGAGCGCCAAGACATTAAAGGAGCCTAATAATGGCTTCACGTCTGATATTCAATCGTCCTTATCACAAAAAATGACTCTCTGACCGGCGCTGGGCAAAGCAGTTGATGTAATGTTAATATATTAATCAGTTAATGAGCCCGGCTGATCAAACGGGTATAAAACTGCAAGATTCCATCTTACCGGCCATTAAAAAGCTGATTATTGGTCACACAAGTGTTACTCGGGAAAAATGGGCGGTGTAGGGGGCGACAAGATGAAATGGATAAATAGACAATCCGATTTATAAGGTGGAGCGTGGTGCGGTAACAAGGACGACCTGGCCAATCATTGTTTCCCTTTTAAAAGCGACATTGTGGAATTTTTCAATCTTCTTAAAAATTGCCAGGCAGAACACAAACTTGTCCACAACTTGTCCACAGAACCAAAAAGTGGCTGTTTATGGACCAGGTACTTGTATGCACTGTAAACCCAACAGTCCAGTGTCCAGTGCTTGGCAGTACAATTGAGAGATGGGAACTTGGTTTCTAGTCCCAGGGTCAACATCTGCAAAGAGTTTATATGGCTCTCTGTGTTTGCGTGGGTTTCCTCCGGGTCCCTCAGTTTCCTCCCACACTCCCAAAACATACTGGTAGGTGATTAGATGGTTATTGGTGGCAACGTGTTTTGGCCCAGAGACTTAAACTTCAGTGACTGTCTAGTGCTGGACCCTCAACACTCATACTGGGTTTACAGTGCTTATCTAAAACTTCCTTTTCTACATCTGGATCCGCTTTAGGCCAGAGAACTGGCGGTAAAAACTATATACAAAGCTGAAGCTCGAAAGTTGGAGGAGATGCTCTATTTTGGTGTTGGGTGTGGGAGCTGCATCACATTGCATCACAGCCTTCAACAAATGTTAAGGTTCCTACCCACAAAATAAATTGATGTCCTTTCCATATATGACAGAGCAGAAAGTCATATCCATATTATGTGGGCAGCGAGTGCCTGAACCTCACCCCGTACATCACAAAGACAAGTGGCTTCTTTACCCCCACTTTTGCATATACTCTGATCATTTCTATGGGCAGTCAGGGATTGAGGAGTAGTACTCTTGGCACTATCCAACATCCTCAAGAAACGAACACAAGTAGTATACAACTTCTACTCCATGAGGATATGGTCAATTCAGGTTCTGCTCCCATACTCGATCAGTGGAGCCACGCGGGGGGGTGATTAGAAACTTCGTCTTGTTTATAAATGTTATTCATGCAAAAATGTGTGAAATGTGATCCGGGTCTTTAATTCAAGCATTGCCTTTATGATGCTGGTTTTTTAGTGCCATATATTTTGGTTCACAGTCATCGGTGGTCCAGAAAGACATTTATTAGCTGCATGATATTAAAAATAATAATAGTTAAGAGACATATGGAAAAGTAGCCATTAGATAGTCTAAGTTTGGTGCACAAGAACCAGTAGCTTCTTTTTAGTAAGGCAAAGAGAGAAAGGAAGTTAATAATAGTAGGGATAAAGAACTGAGTAAGTAATTATACTGGGCATCCAGGGTAGCTTCAGAAGTTTCAAACTGTTGTTTTATTTGTAACATAGCCATAGGTTCTAAATGTGGAATAAGATTCTTCCAGAAACTCCTAGTAGGAACAATTTCTCTTCCCATGTAAGATCTCTGTTCTGGTCAGGAGTGGTTTGGAACATCCCAACACAGATGTTGGGTATTTCCTACCAAAATGGATATAATGAGGACAATGATTGGATAGCCTTCTTTACACACGTTGAGAGATAAATTCTTTGACTCTCCTTCTATATACTGGATGGTCAATGGGAAAGTCATGTGGGATCTTGGTTATATGAGAGAAAGGCATATTGTGGTGTTATAAGCCCTGACACATTATCACTCCCAACCTAGGAGGCCTTTCCATAAACCATCTATTCAGCTAAAGAATAAAAAAACCCATGGAAACATTTGCCTTATGAAAAAGGACAACATCTCCGAACATGAAGACCACAAGAACTAATGCCTCGGATCTGCTTGTACGGGGCAATGTGGTTTACTCCTCTTCATTGTTGTCCTGGAATATTGCTTTCTTGTCACCAGTCGCATGACCTCTTATACCTTATAATACATATTAAAAAAGAAATATTTAACGTCTGCTCGGGAATAATTATTCACATCCCAGCGAATCAATAGGAAACCTAGGAATGCATGGTGAATGTGCAGAAATGTTTTGTCTCTGTCTTCTCCCGTAGTGTTCCCCCTGTCAGACGGCCGTCCAACATCTCATTAATTTCAATCCATCGATTAACAGGCCTAATAGGTCAGAGGCTTTTTGATACTCAATTAGGCCTAATTATTATTAACGGCGTGAGGCCAGAGCCTTTCATAGAACTAATTGATACCATTTGTATGTGGGTTTTGAAATTGCTTTGGCGTCCAGATTAATAAATGGAATCTTTAGATATTTTACGCGGATTGGATCGGCCATTACTTGTGGTCTTAGTTCCATCACTTTTTTTCCCAAGTATGTGAGAGGGTGGTGGGTATTTAAAGGGAACTGTCACCAGATTTTACCCCATCAAAATAGAAGCCCCCTCAGGTAGAGGATGATGAAACGTCCTTTCTAGAATACCCCCAGTGTGTGAAACCTCACCAATTACACCAATTTAAACTAAAAAAAGGGTGAGCTGAAGGGGGTTCACTTTAGATGTCCCAATCATGGGACCTACAACCAAAAAGATAAAGACAAAATACTAAAATACAAGTAAAGACTGTGGGGCACATGTACTTACCCGTCCCGTTGACGCCGCCGATCGGAATGTCGATGAGGATTCGGAGCTGCCGAGATTCACTAGATCGTGGGTCCAATTTCCTGAATGTGTCGCTTCTCCGATCGGGTCCGACCCAGAGTTCACCTTCTTCTTCCCAGGTGATGTGAGTGTTGATCTCCGACACACTTTCATTTTTAAATTCCGCAGTTTGTCCAAATCATTCGGGTTGTCCGATGGATGCCCAAAATTTGTGGCGCATGAGAGCCGTGTGCCAAAAACCCGGGACAAAATTCAGGGAAAATCTGAATAATTGGGAAACCGACCAAAATGTGTCCGACAGACCCATAGTAAATGTGCCCCTGTGTCTTAAGTATCTGAGCCCGGGCCCCTCTGTACATCCAGCAGCAGAATTACAGCCCCCGTTGTTTGTAGAACACAGTTATGACTTTTTTTTCACATTTTTCCTATTTACTTGAAAAGTCATCTGTTTTCTGTATCAGGTTACAAAAATATAATACAAAATTTCTTTACCCAATGTTCACGCAGGACGTTCAACATAAGTTTTCTCATGGCAACATCTGGATTTGATACTTGCCGCGTCAACTTATTGCCCAAATATGAAAGCCTTAATTTTACAACTTATTTTCCTCATGCCATCCTGATGATTAGGGAGTCAGTATCCAAACCGCAGCTCAATATCAGCTCTGTAATGACAGGGTCACGTCTAGGAGGACTAGTCAATTGTTACTATACAAGGTAAGAATCACTTGGTTGACTTACATTTAGTTTGCATTATTATGGTATTTTTATACCTTTTTTCTCCTGGATCCATTTTGCTGGTTCTGTGTGGTATTATATAAAATCCCAGTGGTGATTTTATATGATGAGTATATAATGAAGGGGCAGCATCCTTTGTACTAATAAACTAAAGGGGTATTCCAATCTGTGCATTCACATTTAATTTAATCATTTCCATATGTAAACATTCTTTAATTGGATGTTTTATTAAAAAAATCTCCTGTGTGAAATAATCTCATAAATGTAGTCATGTTGTCCCTTAGAAACGAGATAGCTTCCCTGGATACAACCACCTCACATTTTGGCAGTGGGGCCAGACATGTGCTATTGAGCCCTGCCTCACTACCCGTGCTTCAGCGTTCATTACCACAGGATGCCTGGGCGACATGCAGTAACTCCGGACATTCATATACAAAAACCTTTTTTCTTGTGCAATCCCTCCAGAGAGGTGGCCGTATCCAGGACCACAGTCTTGTTTGTAAGGGGCCATATCCAGTACAGAATGATCTTCTCTAATTGAAGCAATCTATATATATGGGCAGATTAATTAGACTAAATGTTAGTCCCCAGACGAGAATACCCCTTAAGTAAATGAGTGTTCTGATATGTGTTATGTTGACCATCACTAGTGGATTTTAATATGCACAGTTTGGGCAACAGGCTCTGAAGGGACCCATTGCACTACCCAAACTGAACCCAGAGATGCTACTCTTATTCTAATATTATGAGGCATGCATGGTAGTATGCTGTTTCCTCACAATATGGGCACCACACCAGTACTACGACTATATCTACATGGAAAATTTCCCTGAAGTATCCATGAGTGCCAATTTTCTACCATCTTTCTAATGTGGTTGACAGCTATGGTCTATGATCTCCAGCACCGAAGTGAGCCACAGTGGATCTGACAGGGGGGTCGTATCTGAAGGTTGAGCTGTAGGGTGATTATTTTTTTACATTTTTATCCTGGGTTTATGGGACTGTACCGTACTGTACTCTTATCCATGATAAACAGGACTGCAAAGTACTACTACTTCCATCCTGCATATACAGCACGGATACTGCAGACAAATACTACTACTGTCAAGCTGATGACATGACAACACTGAAGGTTTCTGAGGTGGTCGCAGAGCAGAGCTCCATGTTGCAGCCTCACAGGTTGTTACACCGGTTTTACCTCCCTACTGCTCCCTCCGCACTTTCTCTTGTTCTCAGCAAACAGGGAAGTTCCAGCACACAGTGAACGGGGGTTACAGTGTCCCTGCACCGTGTAAGGCCTGTGAATCTGCAGCACTGATGGCTTTAGGTACTTCTCAGTATTCAGTATTAGCATAATGTTTAAAGTTGAAGGGATCTGGGAGCCTCCATGTTGAAGTCATATGAAACTTACACTGTTAGGAGCACTTCCTCCTTCCACTGGGTGACATTACAGTGGCAGAGGGAGGGGGAAAGGTGAAGGCAAAGTATCTCTGCATAATGTAACAGCCTTACATTTGCATAATTTTAAAAGTTGATATTAGAAGGAAGAAGGCATGGATAACAATATAAGATGACCACCACAGTCAAGGTGCCTGGATCTATGGGTAAGGTCCCTGGTTTATCATGATGGATTTTGATGGTAGATTTCAGACTTCAGAAGTAGTATTATGTTAGCCAAGTAGCTTAAAAATTTAGAAGCATCTTTTTATATAATTGCAAAAATTAATATGTAAGTATATTGGTAAGACAGGATGTTAAAGCCACTTCTAGCATGGATACAAGTCTGACTGCAATGTGCCATGGTGTTACAGCCGAGTTTGGTTTCTACTTTATATCAGGTATGAAATTGCCTTAATTTAGATGCCTAATCAAATGCCATAAACCCTTTATCTGAAATCATTGTAGAATAAAACCATGTTATAAGGAAGTCCATAACGTTTTACTTCAATGCAGCGCCATTCTGAAGCATTATATATATATTGTTAAAAGTATTTATAACAAAATAAACCAAATAAAAATAGAAAACAATAGAAACAAATAGCTCCTGTTGCCGTAACTTAGTATGTTCATCCATGGCTGCTATTCCTGGCAGGAGACAGCCTGGAGCAACGCAGGTAGCCGTATACTCGACACAAACACAGAATCTGCCCCTCTGGTATATCACACTTCTTCAGTAGATGTTGGTAGAGAGGATGAAGTAATTCTGGGATCCATGCTGAGTTCGGGGAAGGAGGGGATAATAGTAGATATGCACTGTTCAGGGGGTGGACATTCATTCAATTACAGGGACCATTACCTCATAGCTAGCTCGGCTAACAAGCAGAGAATGGCACCGCAATAAATTAAAATCATTCCTGTAATGCCAAGTGATGCTGCGGGTCCTCTGCTCAAACAGTGATACTTCTCCAGATATACCGTCGTTTCCCATGATTCCAGCCAGACAGACTACAGACCCTGCTAATTCTAGATTTTCTCTTTCTTATTACTAAGCCACATTTCAGGAAAACAGAAAGATTAAACTTAAAACTTAAAACTGACTTAAAACTGATCTTTTAAAGAATAACCTTGCTAATGCATAAAATTTCCAATCTCTCTATACTAACCATCCTGTGTCCATCTCCATCTGTTATCTGGCAAACACCAGATACCAAGCTCCAGGCTTCTCTGCAGTCACATTTACATTGCATATAAGATGGCGGCTAAAGATGGTTCAACGCAGCAGCTTTTATTTATACATATTTTATACTGTTCCCTCATAAAGAATGGCTCGACCATTATACAAGGTCTTATACCTCTGTGTCCCCCCTTCATCCTAATTGATTGAAGCTCTTGTGTCCCCCTTCATCCTAATTGACTGTAAGCTCTTGTGTCCCCTTATCCTAATGACTGAAGCTTTGTGTACCCTTCATCCTAATTGACTGTAAGATCTGTGTCACCCCTTCATCCTAATTGACTGTAAGCTCTCATGTCACCCCCTCATTCTCATAGACTGTAAGCTCTTGTGTCCCCCCTTCATCCTAATTGACTGTTAGCTCTGTGTTCATCCCTTCATCATCATGACTGTAAGCTCTTGTGTCACCCCCTATTCTCATAGACTGTAAGCTCTCGTGTCACCCCCTCATCCTCATAGACTGTAAGCTCTCGTGTCACCCCCTCCTCCTCATAGACTGGAAGCTCTTGTGTCACCCCTCCTCCTCAAGACTGTAAGCTCTTGTGTCTCCTCCTATCCTCATGGATTGTAATCTCGTGTCACCCCTCATCCCTCATAGCTGTAAGCTCTGTGTCACCTCTCCATCCTCATAGACTGTAAGCTCTTGTGTCAACCCCCTCATCCTCATAGACTGTAAGTCTTGTGTTCACCCCCTCATCCTCATAGACTGTAAGCTCTTGTGTCCCCCCTCATCCTCAAGACTGTAAGCTTTGTGTCACCTTCTCATCATCATAGACTGTAAGCTCCTGTGTCCCCCCTCATCCTCATAGACTGGAAGCTTTGTGTCACCCCCTCATATGCTCATAGACTGTAAGCTCTTGTGTCACCCACTCATCCTCATAGACTGTAAGCTCTTGTGTCCCCCTCATCCTCATGGACTGTAAGTCTTGTGTCACCGCCTCATCCTATAGACTGTAAGCTCTTGTGTCACCCCCTCATCCTATATGACTGGAAGCTCTTGTGTCACCCCTCATCCTCATAGACTGTAAGCTCTTGTGTCATCCCCTCATCCTCATAGACTGTAAGCTCTTGTGTCACCCCCTCATCCTATAGACTGTAAGTCTTGTGTCCCCCCCATCCTCATTGCTGTAAGCTCTTGTGTCACCCCCTCATCCTTATAGACGTAAGCTCTGTGTCACCCCTCATCCCATAGACTGTAAGCTCTTGGTCATCCCTCATCCTCATAGAAGTAACCTCTTGTGACCTCTCATCCTCATAGACGTAAGCTCCTGTGTCACTCCCTCATCCTCATAGACTGTAAGCTCTTGTGTCACTCTCTCATCCTCCTAGACCGTAAGCTTGTAGAAAGGGCAGGTCCCGGAAGTATTGTTGAGGTGCAAGCTGTGAGAGGGAACAAGTCATGTATATACAGAAAGAGGTCAGAGTCCAGCACAAACCGAGACAGCGATTCTGTATGGCGAGAAAAGATTGGAGATGTCCTATCTTTGATGGGGGTACTGATGATACGGTGCTGCACCGTACCGCTCCCGTTATGGCGCTGTGCGCCATTGTCGTCTATGGGGGACGTGTATATACATCGGGCGTATATACGTCCCCCATACGGCAGTGTGAATGCAGCCTTATATATATTGCAGGATTTCACTGAGAAATAAGATGGGCGATTGGAAGATACAAGCGATAGAGAGTGATACAAGATTTTATTATATTATTACTTTCCTGGGATCACACTTCCGGTTTACAGTCATTAGCTCGTTAGTAAATAATGAGAAAGCCGAGAGCTTGACCGTAGTCTGGACTGCAGCGTTTATATGTAAATAGTAAGAAAATTTAGAATTTCTTAGTTGAACTCTCCTTCATTGTTTTTTTTTCATATTGAGTTTATTTCGGGCCAAAACATTTGTTCCTTTAGCTCTACCCCTGGATCCCTGACAGCCCTCCTCCGCTCATTACTAGCCGTCGCATTGCTCGGTGGATCAGCTTCGGTTAGTGATGTTTCAATGAAGACGCGTTGCATTATTCTGTCCTGTTGCTCAGTGAGACTGTGACTTTACCTGCCCCACCATCTGTCTGCTGTCTTTCTTCATTCCCTTAACCCCCTAGATATCACCTGTCAGCTTACACATTGTTCCCTGTCTGTCAGGTGAGGATACTTCAACCATACATGTTCCCTCACGGGCGTCTTCTCCCACTCCGTCCGTGTTCCATTCCATCACATCTGTGCCTAGATTCCCACCTTCTGGTGGAGGAGGCACAGAAGCTACTCCGGGGTCTCAAGATAATTATTTGTTCTTTCTATTATAAAAACCAAATTTACCCTTCAATACCAAGGGCAAAGAGCCATTCAAAACAGGCTGCCAAACATGGAGCTAACGAAGTTACAGCAAGTTACTGAAGTGTGAATCCTAAATTCAACAAAAGGTTCACAGTACAAATTTATTTACAGAAAATCCTTCATCTGGTAAATTTGCATAATCAGAAGCACAAGGCGAAATTAACTAACTGATAACAAACAACAAAAAAAACATTATAATTTAAAAAAATAATAATTTCATTTCATATTCTTCCATATGACCATGAGTAGAGGGTGACCTTATGGAGTGTATCGAGTAGGTGTAAGGAGTCTTTAGTGATGTCCAAATTTTCTATTTTGAAAAATAGAGAAAATGTGCATTTGCTGCCACCTACTTGTGGCTAGCTCCCTGAAAGTCAATGGGGCAGATTTACTTACTGGGCCCATTCGCGATCCAGCGGCGTGTTCTCTGCGGTGGATTCGGGTCTTCCGGCGACTCACTAAGGTAGTTCCTCCGACGTCCACCAGGTGGTGCTGCTGCACCGAAGCCCGCCGGAATGCCCTGAAATTCACCGGCCTATGCCTGGTGAAGGTAAGCACGAGTCCCGCAACACTTTTTTTTAAAAAATGTGGCGGTTTTTCCGAGTCCGTCCGGTTTTCGCATGGCCACGCCCCCCGATTTCCGTCGTTTGCATGCCGGCGCCGCCAATACAGGGAAAATTGGCGCAAATCGGAAATATTCGGGTTAACACGCCGGGAAAACGCGAATCAGGCCCTTAGTAAACGACCCCCAATGTCTGACCCCTTAAAGGGAACCTGTCATCAGAAACTGAACTAATAAACCACTTCCAGTATGTTGTCAAGCAGTTGAACAGCTTCTCGATGATGTTTCTTTCATGGCCCAGCATGGGGACATCGTCCAGAAAATCAGCTTTCAAGTGAGGTGTAAGTTAGCTTTATAAAGTCAGGGAGGCGGAGAGTTAAATACTGAAGTCAAGCTCTCCCTGTCTCTCAACACCCATTCCCATGTAATTGACATCATTCACCAGACCAGACAGTTTGGGGGTATTTGCTATTATAACGGAGAGAGGGGCGCTCCTATAGTGCAGTACCTTAGTTTATGAATTAAAGATCAATAGTCATGAAACTACTAACCTTATGGGGTTGTGCTGATGGACACAACTACAAAATCCGCTTGTATTTGTTATTTAGTGCCTTCCTGCTTCCACGCTCCTGGGGCAATTCCTTCTCCGTGCTGGAAAAATGTCTTCCAGTAGTGACTACAAATTCCAACAGCGTTAGGTGATGAGCGTTCAACAGCGCTGGGTGACTTCCACGATGGTTTAAAACATGATTTATTAGCTTAAAACATATAGTAGTAGAAAAACATATAAAATGAAAATATTTTTAAGAACTACGTGTTTCGCTTATATTTAAATAACCTATTTGAATATGAAATACGCTTATTCCTGGAATACCCCTTTAAGCTTGAATGTCAAGAAAAAAAAATATATTATAGGATGAATATTACAGTATAACATAAATTAATTAACCCAAGAATGGTCATTGACACACAAAAAAGCATCTAGTGAAATCATTATATGTATTTTTACATTATTTCAGAAATATTCGGGACATGAAGGCATATCAGTTTTGGTCTCCGTTTTAGCCCATTCTTTAATTCACCCTCCTAATGATTTGCATGTAATATTTTAATCCTCCCATCATCCCCAGTGATCATTAATTTCACCTTAGAGCATCGGCCATGCCTGTGACACTGGCCATTATGGCCATGCACTACAGCTTGTAGAGGTCATTATGGATTCCATTGAGTCCTAATGGGTCATCATCAAGTTCTAATGGGTCATCATCAAGTTCTAATGGGTCATCATCAAGTTCTAATGGATCAACATTGGGAATAAAGAAGTTGAATAAAACTTATGACACTTCCAACACTATCAATATCTACATAGTAGAGCGAGGATTTATAGAAGGAAATATAGGATCTGTGCCCTTACATCCTCTATCTACACCAGGACCATGAGAATAGTTTCCTGGTGAACTTGTTATGGGTATTATAGGCACCAAGGAGCTCTTATTAGTTTAAGGCGACACTAGAGGAATGGTCCATTTCAAGAGGCTATTATTACTTCGGAAGTAGGAACTTTTCTATGTGGGGGCTTTATTACTGTTTGGCAGGCCAAAGGGGTTCTAGTTTAGGGGTAGACACATACCACTTCCTTAGGCTGCATTCACACGGACATGTATTTCTCCAGTCCTGTATCTACAGGCTGTATTTCTGTATAAATACGTGACGTTTTTCATCCGTATGCAGCACGTATTTAACCCGTATTTTATACATGCCCATAGACTTTTAGGGCATACAGAACTGAAATACGGGAGAAAATAGGACATGCTCTATATTTTTATACGGCCAGTATACGGTACAGTACACTCCAGTGTCAAAAACGGCAATATAAATGGTTGGACGTATTGTCCATTGAAATGAATGTGGCCGTATGTAACCTGTAAAAAAACGGTACGTATACTGCCGTTTTTATACGTCTGTGTGAATGTAGCCTTATTGGCATCATTATTTTTAGGGGCGCTTTCAGCATGGCACTTGTTCTCATTGGTACTGGTATACTGTGACAGTATATTTATGAGAAGCATAGTAATCTCAGACTGTGGGGGGATTTATTATGCTGGTTGCACCTCTTTATTGGTGTGGGCTGCCATTTTTTTCTGCTGCTCCTCATGTGGCCAATTTATTACGAGTCAAGGTCACAAATGTCCTCTTTTTCCGATGTGCATGACTTTTACTGAATTAGTCCCTCAATTTGGTGCAGCTTTTTTTGCTCTTCTGGGTTACCAACATCTTTTTGTGTCGCACAGGTCGACCCACAAAAAGCAAGTCTACCAAGTTCTATGACACCTTCATGAATGTGGAGAGTCCGTTCAGACTCTTTATGCCATGTGGCAAATTATTGAGTGTCTTCGACACAATCTAAGATTGACTCTAAAGGTGAACAGTCTACAAAAACACACAATTTGTGTGCCAAAAAGCCGACACAAATAATAAAGATGTCACACAGCGAGTAGAGTAATAATGGCAAATGGCCATCAACAGACACAACACTGGAGTAGGATCGAAGCAGTTTTTGAAGTTAAAGAGAACCTGTCGCCAGGGACCCCCACAAACTACACACAGAACCTTCTAGATGTCTTTATTCATGTTCCACTGCTGCTTCTATCTATGCTTCTATCCATGGGATAAGAGCCACCATTCTTTTAAAAAAGACTTTTATTGATAACCTCTGTTCCAGTCATGGAGGTGAGGAGCTACAGTATACAGCCTGTATACCCCGCCTGCTCACTGATGCTGACACTTCTAACCCTGCCCCCTCATGAAAGAGAGAGACATGTGATTCTCTGAAGACAATTCCTTAGGGCAGCATGGGTTGATTTCTATTCATATAGCCAGGTCTGTCTCAGCCCCCACCTTTTTGAGGGAGTGGTTAATAATGTAGCAGTGCTAAGTCACACACAGCCAATGTCTGTGTGTGTCTCTCTCTCAACTTTCCAGCAATGGATTGTGTAAAATTCCCTAGCTTTCCTACAGCCACTGTAGGGGAAAGTAAATTAAACATGTTTGTAGCAGTGAGACCTGTCAATCAGGAAGAGAGAGCCAGGGCAGTGCAGTGATCACTGCATATGCAGGACCCCATTAATATCATTGGACTCAATTCAGGTGAGATGCATATAAGTTTACAAACTGATATTTTAACATTGTAGCTCCAGAAAGAAACTATTTAGGGATAAGGGCAATGTCTTTTAATCATTTTTCTTAATAAAGTATTTAGTTTGGGTGGGATAATTTGAATGGTAGGTTCCATTTAAGGTAGAGGCAGGAAAAGAGAGGAGCCTAAGATGAATTACAAGCTGTGGCTGAAAGATGTTGTCATGGTGGTCTGGGCCAGATGGAAAGAACCTGTAACCTATAATTTACAAAATTTTTAATATATTATATTCATTTCATTGGTCTCCAGGCTGCCTGTATGGTCAGGGCTGGTTTTAGACAAGTCAGTAAGAGGCTCCTTTATCCCTGCACAATAATAACACTTTGTAGTTACACCCAGTAGTAGGTAAGGCAATGTGTAATATGGGACTGTAGGAGAATGTTATAGGAGAGACAGATGATAGGGAGATGGATGAGAGAAGATAAATATGAAAGATTATATAGATTTATTGATAGATGATAGAGTTATAGATGCATAAATATAAAGTAGATTATATAGAGAGATGGATGATAGAAGATATATCTGAGAGATAAATAGATAGAAACAATAGAATAGAGATAGAAGATCAGTTGATAAATTGATAATACAAAGGAGGTAGATAGAAGATAAATATGAAAGATGATAGAGATTTATAGATGCAGAAATAGATGATAGAAGATAGATAGAATATCAGTTGATAGATGGATAGATCATAGATAGGTAGATAGAAGATATATAGATAAACAAAAGCTACATATAGGAAATAGACAAATGATAGGAGATAGATAACTAGACAGATCGATGATAGATATATAGACAGGAGATAGATAATAAGCATCTCCACCCGGGCATTCAACTAAGGGGTATTAAAAAAAGCAATACATCCTCTGCCCACAAATGTCCACTTGCAGGGGGCCCCTTTAGGACAGGGGGCCCTGGGCTAATGCCCAGTTTGCTGCCCACTAACGCCGGCCCTGTGTATGGTTACCATTATGTGGTAATACTGCTATACCTAGAATGGAAGCCCAGTCACATGTGCTAACCCCCTCCTTCCCCCCTGGTTTTGACGTATGGCATAGGCGCACTCTAATAGAATTCAATATGCGTTCTATCTACATAATATTCTGAAATCTATCTAACAACTAGTATTATTTTCCACAAACAAGGCTGACGCTCTAGGAGGAATACAGGAGGGCAGTTCCCTGTCTGCCTCTATATATCCTCCTGCTTAAATACAAAAGCCGTAATGCCGAGGCATTCTGAGGATGTATACAGACAGTATGAGGACGAGACATGGGTTGGAGCGTTGGCTGCTATTTATTATGTGTCTGAGGTGTTTAATAAAGGTGTCTGAAGGAAGTTAGCAGGCGAGGTTCATGCACTGCCTGTGAATTAATGATCTCTGGGGTTGTTTGCCTGCACAGGAGTCTGTGTTGGGACACAGTCGGCATTACTTTACTATATTGCGTGTCAGTTCTCGGAGCTGCGGCTCTCAGCTAATATTATCTGTAATCTGCCCCCACCCTCCTCGTCCGGGCAGCATTATTTATTAATGACGTGCTCACAGCTAATGTTTGGCCTGAATTATTTAAATGCATCTTCATTTATCAATACACATAAAATGTTAAACAAAGAACACTGATTGTAGGCATTATTTAGCTATAAGATTTTATGAGGCTTTTCCGACACGCTGTTCCTATTCTGATTTATTAACCCAATATATTTTGTAATTATTTTACTTTACCTCTTTTTTTTTCCACCCAGTGCACTGAGAAAACTATAAATAATAGGTGGATTTTTTTTCCTACGCACAAGCTGCTCGCCTCCGAAACGGAGAAACAAGCAAACATCATCCCCGTATATATATATATCTCGCTCCGTTACAACCGGATAAATCATTACTGATCTGTGTTCATTTTTACGCTTATGTTAATATTGTCTCTTTGAGAGCATTAAACGTGCATTGATTTTCTTTTCTTTTGCTTGTGTCTGTTGCAAAGGAGAAATTTTATTTTACTACCTATGGGTCAAATCATCAAACCGAAAACTGGCCTTGTTCTCTATAAAATATGCGCAGTAAAAAGAAACTCGTTTTAACCTCGGAATAAAGAGTCTCTTTATGACACCGAGTGATTTGTGCTCCGCGTTTCCAAAGGTGTCCTTAAACATTGTATTTTACACCAGGAACTTGGTTCCGATTTCCCTTTATATTTTATATGTTTTATCTTCCAATTGTAGGGAATGGGGCTGTTATATGGAAATACTCAACGCGCAACTGTTTTCTTCCACAACAAGTGGAAGATGAATGATGGAGATGCTAACAACGAGGTGAATGGCTTGGAAGTGCAACTACATATATCTTTTGACCAACTCCATGCATGGCTGAAACCTATTCTTTTATATTCCCCCCTATGCACATGCATCATCAGGTTGGCTGAGTATGCATGTACTATCTATGGGAAGAGGGGTGTAAGCTTCTAATAGACTCAAAAATAAGGACTCCTGGAGGTGGCTCATCACCTGTAAAATTGAAAAGGATTGGACATGTTTAAAAGCCCCCCACCCCCCACCCCCTCATACACATAAAATTGTTTTATACTGTTAAAATGGATAATAAAAAAAAAATTCCTTTATTTATATAGTGCTAACAGATTACGCAGCACTGCACAGAGTTTGCCAAATCAGTCCCTGTCCCCAATGGGGCTCACAATCTAATCAACCTACCAGTATGTTTTGGAGTGTGGGAGGAAACTCGAGGACCCAGTGGAAACCCACGCAAACACAGAGAGAACATACAGACTCTTTGCAGATATTCACACTGGATGGGACCGGAACCCAGGACCAAGGGCAACGCTATAGAGCTAACCACTGAGCCACCATGCTGTTCCTTGGTTTGGATTAAGTCGCTGTAATTTGGATAGGTATATACAGCTTGTATAGAATTTCAGGGTCAATTTCTTTTTTATTATTGCATTGCTTGTATTATAGGTTATAGGTTTTCATCAAAAGTGTATATTTTTTCATTCTCTTCTATGGTCTATATCTTCTTAGTCAGTGCAGGCTAGTTTGTACTATTAGCATAGAAATCCGTAAAAGAAGCAACTGTTGTCTCCTGAGGATCTGCTAAACTTGTTTAATCATCCTGCCCATAGCTGTGTAGCTGCTGCCCCAGCTCTTGGGTCAAATGAATACATAGTTAAGGGCCAGTATACAATACAATGTTTCCCGAAAATAAGACAGTGTCTTATATTAATTCTTGCTCCTAAATAGGCACTAAGTCTTATTTTTAGGAGATTTCTTATTTTTACATCAACAAGAATTTACATGCATTGTTGAACAAAAAAAATCAGCATTTAGTAATATACTGTAGTCATGTCACCAAAAACATCAGCATAAACCTCTGAATTCCATGAGGAAAGTCTTGTGACTATTTCCATGTACAACTATCTATGGCAGTGCAACAGTCAGCGATTTTATCCCATGGATTCTTCACCCATGTCACAACCTCTTGCAGAATCTACATGATCTACTACTACTAATGTACAGCATGGGGGGATGTAGCAATGCCTGTCTCTAGGTTTTATTTTCAGGTGAGGCCTTATATATATTTATTTTGACAAATGTGGGTGTTGCTGGAAAGGCTGGCTGGCTATATACTGGGGAAGGGGGCTGGGTCTGGCTATATACTGGGGGCTAGCTGGCTATATACTATGGGAGTGGTTATATACTTGGGCTGGCTACACACTGCAGGAGGGGGCTGACTATAAACTGGGGGAAGGCTGACTGGCTATATACTGGGGGCTGGCTATATACTTGGGGTTGGCTGGCTATATACAGGGGACTGGCTTGGTATATACTGTGGATAGCTATATACTGGGGTTGGGTGGCTATATACTGGGGTCTGGCTGACTATATACTGAAGGTTTGCTAAATACATTGGGCAAGGGCTGGCTGGCTATAGTGTGACAGAGGCTGTATGGCTATATACTGGGGGTACTGGTTGGCTATATTCGAGTATATATGGTACATATTATACTGCATATTGCACAGCACATTGGGTCAAATATCCAAATCGCGGAAAAACGCGATTTGGACCCTTAGTAAATGTGCCCCATTATGTATATAACATATATGTGATGCATTTATGCTGCAACTATGATGTATATATACTGTATGTGTATTCGGTGTATGGTCTGTGTATATACTGTCTATGTCTATATTTGCTGTGCCTTTGTATATAGCATTATATGTTTCTGTATATGCTCTATATGTGTCTGGATGATTGTATAAATATAACTTGTATGTGAGTATATGCAGCCACCAAATTTCCCCTTGGGGATAAATAAAGACTAATATTATTCTGATTATGTATAGAAATATGTATATTTTTAAAGTGGGAATGGGGGCCCCATTCAGTAGCCTGCTATGGGGCCCTGCCCTTTCTAGTTATGCCCCTGCCCTGGATAGATAAATCTAAGTTTCTTTAATTTCTTTCTCCTTCTCTCAAGGGCCATACATCTCTGACTGAGCTCCTCACCTCCACCACTTTTTGGAAAAGTGTCAAAAAGGGCCCTAAATGGCCTTTGATTCAATTCTGCCTAATTTTTATGGCATAATCAATTACCTATTTGTTTAGTTAAAATTAACATTTTTTATGCCATTTTTCGACCCTTTTTCTGATGGTAGTGATTCTCTAGCATCATCCTGTGGAGACCTGGACCTTGGAGAGACACAGTGATGGAGCAGGGGGCCAGGGTGCAGCTGTGAAGAAGAGGTAAATCTAACATTGGGAAGATTGAATGGGGCGCATTTAGTCTGACAAGAATTTTTTAGGATATGGACTTTCCATGAACTCATAAATAATTGTTTCTTGTAAACAGCGATTCTGCAATAATGTGATTTTTCACTAAGCATATTTTCAAGAAAGACTTGGTCACGGTCAGACACTGCAATCCACTTTGAGCCTTAGCTGATGAGACTATACATCAGGACGTCTATATTTTCTTCATTTACTATATTATGCTCAGAGGGTGAAAATTGTCATCGGCTTGAAATTCTGAAACGTTCATGGAGGGTATAAAGAGTATAGAGTATAAGCAAGACTATACGCGTTCACCCTCCGGTGTCTGACCTTGGGTGTGAGGGCACCTGGATTCCCTGGCACCGGAGGGGTTGGCTTGGTGCACGACCTAGCACTAGTCGTGTCACGGGTGGCTTGGTCCAGGTAAACATGCCTCATCCACTAGGGCAGTGATGGCGAACGTTTTGGGGACAGAGTGCCCAAGCTACAACCAAAACCCACTTGTATCCCGCAAAGTGCCAACATGACAATTAAAGCAGTAACTAATTGATTCCTGCTGAATCACAGGTTTTAAACGTATCGGTGTCCTGAGTTCACAAAAATACAATAGAAAGATGGAGAAATTTGGATTGCAGTCCCCACCCCCAGGATCCCCTGAAGAGGAAGAATCAGGGAACCCAGAGCAGGAGCTCAAATGACAACCCATCTCTATCCACACCTTCTGGCTCCTCATGTAGTCCTGGCAGCCAAGGATGTGGCTTTAAAATAGCACTGAGCATGGCATGTCCTGGACTGTATTGGACCACAGGAGAAAGCCTTGAGTCCTATCTGGCAAACTTTGTGTTGGGGTGAGGGCTTGGGTGCCCACAGAAAGGGCTCCTAGTGCCACCTCTGGCACCCCTGCCATAGGTTCGTCACCAGTGCACTAGGGGATACAAGAAAAGGGGTTGCAATGTAGTGGAGGGTTCTCCCTGGGGCACTCCTGGTGTACATGTAGTATGGGATCCCCAGGCAGATGGTGAAGGGGCGGCCCGTGGTGTTAGCAGCAGCTACCAGGGATCACACGTGGAGACAGGGATGATAAACATCATGAACATAAACTCAAACTCTCTTTATTTAGCAGACAATCCAATGCAGCAACAGATAACAGGCTGTAGTAGAGGTTCCTTCATGCCTGCTTCCACAAGACAGTTATTGGTTGGATTTGTAGTCTGCCTTAGAGCTGCTTCACATGAACATGTGCAGCCCGGCTCCATCTTCGGCTGTAAGAATGGGCATGCACCGTTCTTTCTTTTTGAGAGGGGAGGGGTGAGCAGCTCTTATCCCTCCTCCTCTCTAGCGTACTGACGTGTGCTCTTCCGGGCTATGGCCTTTTGAGCACATGTTTGTGTAAATGTACCCTTAGTCCTGTAGCTTCAGGCTGGATAGTAGCATAGGCTGCTTAGGTAGCAATCTGGTGCAGGCTCTGTGGAGTTTAAGCTCACATACCTGCTGGTCTGACGGAGGGGTATCTCTCTGAAGAGAGACAGCAGCTAGCTGTCAACCAATCAATGGCCTTGGCTGCATGGAAGAATAACATAACACTCAGAACAGTAACCATTCCAACACAGGCATATCACACATCAGCTGTTGTACCAGAGAAAGTCACTAGTGGTAGGATAGGATAAGGAATACATCCATTGGCAATAGGTAAAATTATCTAGTTTGACTAAACAGAGTTGGCCAGACTCCATTAGCTTACCAGGAGACCAAATGGAATGAATTGGTTTGTAATGTCCAGTCATGCGGGCCATTACACTATACATTAGACTGTAATGTCATAATTTGGTGAAACTAGCCAAACATCACATGTGTATGGTGGCCCCCTTACTCATTCCTGCATTTTGAGAGAGATATGGATGAGACTGTTGGATTTCAGCTATATAATCCCTATGTTTTCATTATAAGGCATCACCAGAGGTATCAGAAAGCAGCTTACATGCCCTTTCCCTTTCGCACCACATGAATATGTTGGTCAGCCAAGGTAGTTGATCTAAGATATATAGGGTGAGTCAAAAGTCAGAGGACACACTTTTATTTTGTAAATTAACGGGACAATTACATATGCGAAAATTCCCCCAAGGATCTTTTAGGCTTATTATGGAACAGAGCCACCATATTGTATTTAGGACATGTTTGTCCAGTGAGACGGTGATCATGTTACATATCAAAGAAGATCAGAATTGTGCTGCCATATTTTTTCTGGTTCAAAAGTTATCAACACAGAAGTTTACCATAGAGTCTCATGTGAACCTTTATCTTCTGTGTTCAGCACCATGGACAACACGTCACATCGCTTATGTTCTCCAAATTAACTTTTTATTTTAAATTTCCCAGTGCAAATGGAAAACCCCATACTACAACATGCATCTAATGGCGCCTAGACCGGATATAATTTATTATAGCAGACTCTCAGCTTTGACATGCATTAGGTTTCTGAAATATGAAGAAGAATGTTCTATTCCTTGACAGGAAGCTGAAATCATGACCCGACTATTCATTAATCTGTGATAAAATACTACTTTGAGATCTCCATTCACTCCCAGCATAACGAGGAAGTTAATTTCAATTATTTATGAAAAATTCCGATATCCTATAATGGGTAAAAGGGTTAAATCGCCCTCATTAGGCTGCACCTGTTGATACCCCTCTGGCACTGTAAGGGTTGTTGGTATCTTTTCTGTAATAAAGATGTTTTATGATGGCAATAAGGCCACTGCGGGGTGTATGGTTATCTCAGTGTAATAGAGCCCTGGGGGCAAGGCTCACACTTGGCTGTGCTTCATAACACCCAGTGCGTCTGTTTTACTCCTGATAACGGTGCTCCGTAATATGGCTCATTGCCTAATGACTCTCCCATCATGCGGAACGCTCATCCCTGGCCCTTCAGCGCAGTTTTACTGCTATCTCTCGCTGGCGGGCTTGGCAGCTGGTACAGCTTTCTCTTGAACCCCGTGTTGCCAAGTAGCTGGTTAAAACTATAAGCTATGTTCCCAAGAGAACATGTATGTTAGACTTTTATGTCGCGGCTCATCTGAACGCAGACAATAAAATGCACGATGACTCCTTTCTTTAATTGAAATCCACATTTAAGGTGGAAGCTTTATGGTCTTGACATGAATAAAACGAAACCCTCTAGTATAGAGGAGTCTTCCATATCTGGTCGAAGTCTTGTTAGAATTAATGGTGATGTATTTGGAGATGTATTTCATACTATTTGTTAATGTCTTTGTACTGTTTAATAACTATAATCAATACCGTGCCTTTAAGAACCAACAGGACTGTACCGTCTGATCCTTATTCAGCCATTGTAACAGCTATTACCTGGCATGTTGTAGGTAGAGGGAGGACTAGAGGTTATACAAGGACAAGTCCACCCTAGTTAGGAGTACAAGGACCCTCTATTCTCCACCTTCAGTCAATGGCGAGTTATAATTTGGGTGGCTGCCATGGCCTAAAACATCTTGAGTGGACTTTGGGTCCACCATTGCCAGGTCTGTAATTACCTTATATACTCGAGTATAAGTCCACTCGATTATAACCATAGGCCCCTAATTTTGCCACTTATTGACTCTAGTATAAGCTTAGGGTGGGAAATGCATTGGTCACAGCCTTCCCCAGTAATCAAATGCCCCATGACAGAGTCCCTAGTAATGAAATGCCCTACGGCAGCGCCGCTATTAATGAAATGCCCCATGCAGCCCCCCTAGTAATGCCATAATAATGCATGAAATGACCTGCAGCCCATTTGTGTATAAAAAAAAAAACTTGCATACTAACCTTCCGATGCTCCCCACTTCTCCTCTTCCTTCTTCTCTTCACTGGTAACAGAGCGGCCAGAGACGCTATGCCCGCTCTGTTACACGGGAAGAGGAGAAGGAAGAGGAGCCGCACAGAGCATTGGGGAGCTCTGGAGTGCATTTTCTGTGCTGAAAAACTCTGCTTATACACGAGTATATACAGTATTTAGCATGGGCAACTTAAAGATTATGAGCATGGCACAGAAAAGCCACGAGTCCCAGCAGAAGAGCTTAATGCATTTTATTATTTTGGGCACTTTATATAAATTATTAATGGGGAACACTGTACATAAATGAAGGAAGGAGCACTGAAATTAAATTAAAATCAGGGGAGCTGAATAACCGACACCCGCAACCTACTGGCTTGGAGATCATCCGTCCCAGTTGTCTAGACATCCCATAAAGGAGTTGTCCACTTTTATTAGGTAATTGCAATGCATGCATACAATTGATTATAAGTGCATACAGGCAGAGATACATTTGCACGCTCACCTCCCCTGCCCAGTAACATCACCCCCCCGCCTAACTTCAATCACCCCACCGCCTAGTAACATTAATCAGCCCCCCTGCCGAGTAACATTACCCCCGCCCAGTAACACCCCCTGCCCAGTAACACCCCCTGCCCAGTAACACCCACTACTGAGTAACAACACCTCTCCTGCTGAGTAACAACACCCCCCATTGAGTAGCAAGTAGCCGAGTAGCGGAGTAGCATCAAACCCCCCCCTGCCCAGTGACATCAACCCTCCCCCCAGTAACATCACCCCCACCCAGTAACACCCCTTACTGAGTAACAACACCTCTCCTGCTGAGTAACAACATCCCCGCCCAGTAGCTGTGTAGTAATGCCCATCTCCCTACCCCCACCAAGTAACAACTCCCCCCTGCACAGCAATATATATGTACAGCAACAGCACTAATAAAAATTATAACATTGTACTCACTTTCCCACGTTCCCCCACCTTGTGGCAAACTCCTCTCCTTTTCCTGCGGTGTCGGCATATTGTCGCAGACAGTAGCGTGCTGGACATTGGTGTAGTGACATTATACAATCTGCCCCATGTGTCAGGACACAAAAGTCCTGCGTGCTTCTGCTACTGTTCTGTTCCCTGCTCTGCCTCACACTAAAGAAAACCGGCAGACAACTGGATAAAGGGATAAGGGGATTGTGTGCGATTCGGGCGGCCATGTGATCTCCCGAATCACACACACTTGGTGGGCGCCCCCTTAAAGGCGAAGTGGCAGGGACCCTGGGGCGCACACCACACGTGCGCCCCTTTAATCTGGACCTGCTGCTGGTTATTTTATTAATGAGAGGAGGCTACTGGGTATTTTATTAGTGAGGGGAGGCTGCTCCTGAGCATTTTAATAATGAGGGGAGGCTACTGGACAATTTATTAATGAGGGGAGGCTGCAGCTGGACATTTTATTAGTAAGAGCACAGTATATATATGATATATGAGTATGGTGGTATGTGTATATGTCTGTGTAGAATATATGTGTATTTTCATGAGGGATGATGGCATCAGTGAGAGTTTAGGTATTTGGGGCCCTGATGCAAAGTTTGTATCAGGGCCCACTGGGGTCTTGTTTCGCCACTGCCTTTTAGTCACTGAGATCCTGACTGTTGCCCATTTTTCCTGCTGCCAACAGATCGACATCCAAAGCCAAGTCACATTGGTATTCACGTCCTCAGTAGCTTTAGTTTTATGGCTGATTGATGTATGCTATAGGATGAAGCTATCACTGTATTTATCATTTAGAGGTTTCCACTACTATATATTCCTGTGTGAATATTCAATCCATAGATTTATTTTGTTTTCAAAAGCATAAAAACTATAGAACTGATGACTTCTGGGAATAAACAATACTATGTATAAAAGCAGGAATCAATCCTGGCCTCTCATATCCCAGATCAAGCCTTTATTCATCAGGGCTTGCTCCATGGCTCCGTCTTCTATTAGACTGGATAAAAGCCAAGTGGAGCCGCGAGAGCCTTTATTTCTGAGGCTACATTGTAATTTCAGATGACTAGAAGCTATATTGTATATAATAATGGCATTGTGAGACAAAGATTGGTAATATTGTGTATTTATGTGTATTATTTTGTCAATTTGGGTATCTGAGCCAACAGATATTTAAGAAGTTTAAGGAAAGTACTTATAACCATATAACATTAGATTTAGTCTAATATTCCAGAGCAATGTATCATTACAGAAATGTGCAAGTCGCGATCCCCGCTGTGCGTTGTCTGACGAGGATTCGGGTCTTCCGCGATTCACTAAGATCGTGCGTCCAATTTCCTGCATCTTTCGCTTCCCCCGCTGAGGTCCGCCGGGGTTCACCATCTTCTTCCCGGTGCATGTGAGTGCTGATCTTGCGACACAATTTGCTTTTTAAATTCCGCGGTTTGTCCAAATCAGTCGGGTTGTCCGACGTCCACGCCCCGATTTTTGTTGCATGCAAGCCTGCGCCGATGCGCCACAATCGGATCGCGTGCTCCAAAAACCCCGGGGCAATTCAGCTCAAAACAGAAAAAGAACGCGAAACCCGACAAAAATGCGCTGTTCGGACCCTTAGTAAATTTGCCCCACTTTGATGCCATGTGGGTATAAAACAAGTATGGTGGTAAGAGCACTGTATAGATGTGATATTTTAGGCACAGTCTGGAAGTGTTATGTAACCAACATATGGCACTGATATTTGGGATGTGTAATGCTCATCATTGGGCAAATTATGAGGATTTATATGACCGTACACTACATGGTCGGAGCAGTAACTGAGCCAAACAACAACCAACAGCATTCAACATGTGACCAGCACTGACCCACCATACCCACACATCAGCCTGTGGCACACATCTACAGCCTCATCTACGCAATCTCATCACAGGCTCAGTAGGTCACATTTCTATCTATTTGTCCTCCATAGTAATATTGATCTTTAAGTGCCATTATTCCTGGAGATTTCACAGATTCTAAGTCAATAGGTCATCACCGGCCTAGTTACCAATGCTTACAGGAATAATGAGGTTCAAGTATGCTTTAAGGGTCAAAAAACTTCACACCAGTAGAACAACTGTCTGAACGTTGATGCAAGAGCTTGTGATCATCTGTGGCTGAAACCTTGGAGTTAATAATAATCATAATTCCTTTATTTATATAGCACACACAGATTACGCAGCGCTGCACAGAGTTTGCCAGATCAGTCCCTGTCCCCAATGGGGCTCACAATCTAATCAACCTACCAGTATGTAACTGGAGGATCCGGAGGAAAGGTAAGTGGTATGCCGGGGTAAAGAAAGGTGCTGTCACGTTTCAACTTAGAACATAGGTCTTCTTCAGGTACAAAAAAATTATTAAAACATTACAAGGCCTCCCTGCCCCTATGCTGCGCTTGTCAGGAGTGAAGCATAGGGTCTAGGGTACTCTGATCACCTTTACCGGCTCCAGTGACGAAGTCTTATTCTTTATGTCATCGCATCGCATCTGCCAGCTACAGAGCCGAAGTGTACAGCTGCCACAGAGAGGAGAAAATAAAAAGAAGGCTGCTGTCTCAGCGTGGAGAACAAAGGTGAATAAATCAAAGGATTTGATGATGGTATGGGGCACTTTGAGTATTGGCTGCTGATGTGGGTACATTCTAATTATTGGCTGCTGATGTGAGGGCACTTTGACTATTGGCTGCTGATGTGGGAGCATTCTAATTATCGGCTGCTGGTTTGGAGGCACCTTGACTATTGGCTGCTGATGTGTGCTGATTTCTGGGTCTATACCCATCCATTGTGTTATCACCCTACATTTGAATCTACACTCTCTTCTTTTTGTTTCCCTTTACTCTCCTAATCCAGGTCTACTGAACCACCACTTCAGATCACAACCCTACATTCAGAGTGATACTTTGGAATGGCACTCATGGACTGCTGTAGTGACCACAGGAGCAGACTAGAGCACTTCACAGTCTACAAAAGTGAATGATGTATAGAAAGCTAAAGCATCAGTCAGTGACAAGGGTAAGTCATGATCAAGAATGATTATTCCTAGGTCATCTGTCCAAAAACCAAACTTCATGAGCCTTACACTGAAGCACAGTCCGATGGAAAGTTGGGGTGGAATCGATTTCTTTGGATAGCAGTGACTTCTCATGACACAAAACTAATCCTTTCCCCAAAGTCACGTAAAACAACTTATTACTAATGTGTAAAAGGTCTTTACTTCAGAGGGAGGTCAGGAATTTGTGCACCTCTGTTAATAACCTCCCCTCTTTTAGATAAATAACACCAGATGACCACCAAAGCCCAAAAATCTATGAAACAAGACAAACACAGCAAAAAAAAGTTGCAAATGAAAAATGGTTCCACATGAGTTTTGAGTTTAGGGAATCGGTGCCAGATTTATCAATTATTCCAAAGCGTTTGACAAATGTGGTGCATCTAAATTTTGTGTCCTTATTTGCCCATTTGCTAATGCCAATTTCTGGAATTTTTTGAAAGGAAACCCACCATCAAAATCCATCATAATAAACCAGGGAATCCATGCACTCTTACACTGGAAATCTCCTATATTTGTTATTCCTGGCCTTCTGTTTTCTAATATCAACTAATTTACAGGCTGTTACAATGAGAATACATGTTACATGCTGTCACATAAAATGGGTTGCTGTGGTGGTGGTCATTTTTTAACTACCTTTCTCTGGTACCTTATTATGCAACGCCCGGGTGGGTAAAATTACCTTAATATTTATACTCATATTGTGTACTATTGAGTTGGATTGTACTTTGTACTTATAAAAAGCATGTATGTACTTGATTATTCGACCACCACCACACTTTTTGCTCTTGTGGCTTTTAGAATGATATGTTTTAGTGTTTATTGATTGCCATGTTATTTATAAATAAAGATTGACACATTTTTATGGAATTGGCATTAAAATTTTTGGTTACTTTTTGATCCTGTATACTTGTATTGGTACCATTAGTCTTTTCTGGCATCGCTGGTATAATTTTAAAATTTGATTTTAGAAGAAAGAGTCAGGGTTCTGGGTCTGTGGACGCTCTGGAGCAACGCGGGAGATGGTACTAGCCGACACCTGGGACCGGAGTCTAAGTCACACCTGGTCTTCGCCAGAGCCCGCCGCAAAGCGGGATGGTCTTGCTGCGGCGGGTGCCACCAGGTCGCTCCACAGGTGTGAGTAGCCCGCAGTGGCAGCCAAGGTAGATATGGAGAACACAGTCCGAGCCCAGGGTGACAGTGGGAGAACAGTGCAGGAAGGAACCCTGGAACACACAGCAGGAACACGGGAGCAGGCACATGGCACAGGAACGCAGGAACAGACTGGAACATGGGAACAGAGTCACAGAAACACAGGAACACGGAACAGAGGAGCAGGAACTGGAACGCAGGAACACTGGAAACACAGAGGGCCTTTTACTTCACAGGATATGGCTTGAAGATCCAGCGGGGAATGATGGGAGCTGTCGGATTAAATAGCAGACCTGGAAGTGACCAGCACCAATCATCTGTGCGCTTGCCCTCTGAGTGCCGGCGCGTGTTCACCCTTGGGAGCGGGAACACGCACGGGGCCTAGGCGGACGGGAGCGGGAGCATGGAGTTCGGAGAGGGACCAGGGGCATTGCCACGTAGAGGGGCATTTGTGTGCTCGCAATCCGTGACATGGATCGCAGGGGCACTCATGACAGAAAGGAGGCCATGGATGACAAATTTAAGAAGGCTGGTAGATTTATTGTAAAAAAACACCCATTTGATCTCTCCGTTTTTGCCAGGCTGATCACCACCACTTTCAAACCCAATTTTCAGCACATATCCTTATTTTTGTTAATTTGAGAACTTTAGAATCCTGCGCTGAGTCATCCACTTCCCCCATAGTATTGCTGTGTTATATTAAAGATAGTTACAGCTTGCATTATAAAAACGTGAAAAAAAATACTCTGAATACTCTTCAATCACATTACAATGCAGAATTTGTTCCGAAGAAATGTTCTTCGGAAGAACAATCTCCTGCCATTTGTATTAAGCTTTCCATAAATAACCTCTGCATAAATAACTTTGTATGGTTGTGTTCTGTATCACTGAAACTTAGTTGTATTTACACCACTTATTGACATCTGCATGTAAATTGCCCCACGCTATGTACATTCATCCCCATATATACCCTGTCAGTGACATACACAGTCTCCTGGGAAATAATGCAGTGACACTGGAACGGCATACTGAGAAAGTTCCTGGCTAAATTAACAACGCAATTACATTACACGACACGCAGGAAGATGGATGAGAAAAACTTGGCCTGGATCCTCTTCTGTTTTCAAATTGCAATTTATTTGAGGGCCTTAATGGATGCCTTATTAAAACATCCCAGCATTGGTGAGCCCAGGCGCGCTGTCACCGCCAGCAGTGATTGATGACATCCTGAGCTGCTTCTCTTGCACATTTGCTTGGGGGTTGGAAGAAGAGACTCGTGGGGGGGAGATGTAGAGGGGTATGATGAGGGGATAGATGGGCCCAGCTCTGCTTATTGCTATTGATCCCTGTGTACTACACAGACATTTAATTGCCGTGTATGTGAGTGTGTGCTACCAGATAGAAGGCTGGTAATATCTAAGGTCAGCATACCTGTGCTGTGCCAAAGGTGGAAGAAGAGGCCGCCATGAGTTAACACTTCCATACTAACATTATTCATCAAATAGGAAAAAAAAGTCTAGAAGTAAAAGACAATCTTATTTTCTACAATTTATGTGATTCAATATCATCAAACATTGAGCATCACTTGGTCCTCAGAAAGTACACGCACTACAATTATTTATCAAATCTCTCAAAAAATGAATTTTTTAACAAAACCTACCAAGTCTAGACCATCAGAACATAACGCATAGAAGGTTCTTTCTTGGACACTCAGGGCCTAGTGTGCATCTATAAGCCCATATCGAGGCTTCAGGGGTCTTGTGCACATAAACAAGTTTCTGTCTATAGCCTGAGGGCCTAGAGTGCTTCTACAAGGCCCCTTTTAGATTACAGGGCCCCAGCGCACACATACAGGGTCTTACCTACATCCCTAGAATCATGTACACGCTATACATAGCACCATCTAGACCACCTATGACCTAATGACAGCTAGAAGTTCTTATCTAGACCTCCCTGGGCCCTACACTTACACACAAGGCAACATCTAGGCCTCAAGGGCCTTGTGTACACTTAGAAGGTTCTGTCTATAGCCCCAAGACCTAGACTGCACATACAAGGTCCTATCTGGATCTCAGGAGCCTTGTGCACACATATAAGGTCCTATCTCGTTCCTCAGAATCTAGCACACATATATATGCCCATCTAGACCTCAGGACCTAATGTTCACATACATGGTGTTATCTATACCCACCAGACATTGCAGATATATACAAGCCCCATCTAGATCTCAGAGGCCTAGAATACACATACAGCATTCAAACTAAACCACTGGGTCTAGTACAAACCAATAAGGCCTCATCTAGACCTACTGTACCTGTTTCTCATATCCAAGATATTGGGGCTCATTTACTTACTCGGTCCATTCGCGATCCCGCGGCGCGTTGTCCGATGTTGATTCGGAGCTTGCCGGGATTCACTAAGATGGTGCGCCCGATATCCACTAGGTGTCGCTGCTGAGCCGAGGTCTGCCGGAGTTCACCTTCTTCGTCTTGGTGTATGTGAGTGCTATTCTTGCAACACAAATTTTTTTTAAAATTCTGCGTTTTTTCCGATTCCGGACACGCCCCCCGATGCGCCACAATCCAATCGCATGCGCCAAAAACCTGAGGAAATGCGCGATTCGGACCCTTAGTAAATGAGCCCCATTGTCTAGGACCCATGGACCTGGAGCATTCATAAAATGCCCCATATAGCCCCGAGGACAATTTCCTAGTTTCATGCTAGTCTTTGTTTATTGGCTTCCAGGAATTACAGGGCTTGTCAATAGGAGATGGATAAAGTAAGTATTGCATCTTCTATTGTTTTGTATTATAATGATCAACAGTTTACTAAAAAAATATCATTGGGTTTGATTATCCCTTTATAGGAGATTTAAAAAAATATTTATATTAACACTGTAAATGGTACATTCTCTACTATTCTGGTCCTGGCTGCCCTAGAAGTGAGGTCTGGATTATATTTATTTTAGTCGATTAGATAAAAAAGATTAAAAAATTAAAATCCCCCAAAAGAAATTGGGGAAAAGCCTCACAAGATGGTGATGGAATATCTAGTAAATGTGATGATACTTGTCTAGACACAGAGGAATTGGTAAATATGCAGTTGAACTGCTCCAAAATGTTAAGCCCTAGAGCTCTTGTTGAGGAACAATGGCCTTTGAATGACTAAATAAGGTTCTATGTGAAAATTGATTCCTAGCAAGTAAATACTAATAAGTAATGTTACACTGTGTAGGCCACCTTAGAAGTTTTCTAGATATACCTTTAAATAAAGAATGCCTTAGGCCAGTGATGGCTAACCTATGGCACTGGTGCCAGAGGTGGCACTCGGAGCCCTTTCTGTGGGCACCCAGGCCATCACCAGAGATGACTCCAGGTATCTTCCTGCAGTCCCAGACAGCCCAGGACTTGCTGTGCACAGAGCTATTTTAAAGTGACAGCTGTACCTGGGACTATTTTCTGCTTTATTGGTGTCCTCAGGTGCTGGTATCAATGAAAGCTGTGACAGAGAAGGGAGTATAAATCACAAATTAAATTTCTGTGTTGGCACTTTGCGATAAATAAGCGGGTCTTTGTTGTAGTTTGGGCACTCGGCCTCTAAAAGGTTCGCCATCACTGCCTTAGGCTGTATTCACATTAACGTGTGCCCGCCGTACCGTAACACGGTGGACACACGTCGGGGCGATGGAGAGGTGGAGGAGGTGAGTGCTGCATGTGTGCTGCACCGTAACGCCCCCCCGTACGGCACCGCGTGCCCATTGCCATGTGTAGGGGACGTATATACGTCCCCCATACGTTCGTGTGAATGTAAAGGTATTTCTTTTCAAACAGTGTTTTAGAATTCCTTTATTATTCCTCCTAGTAATATATCAATACATTGACAAGTGGGTGTTACCAATTGGGGGTGTTTCTATGCTCCCTGTAATATGGTCCAATCACTGCTTCCAGATTAAAGGGAGCCTGTCACCATATTTTACTTCAGTCTCAGCTAGGGGGGGAAATGTCCTTTATAGAATTCTGTGTTTTATGTGAAATCTCCCTTTCCTTTAAAAAAATCTCCTCCAAAATCATATGAAAATCAACAGAAAAGATGGGAGTTATTTTTCATTGCTGTTCCTGGGCTTTTTTGGCGTAAAAAAAGTCTCAAAGTAGTCACATTGACAGTTTTTTAGACTTTTCACTGCTAAAAAGTCTCACAGGACTATATACACCTCTTCATTAATGTGGCCTAAACATAGAACTACTGCTAGTGCAACACCGGGCAAAGCAGAATTCATGACATGAGACTTTTGCAAATAGTCTCATAAAAAGTGTCAAACTTACTCCAGTCCTGTTCTTGTATATGAGCTGAGACTTTTTATGCATTTTGAGACATTTTTTTGGACGTAAAAAAAAAAAATTCCCGACAGAAAATAGAACATAAGAACATTTATTAAAGGGCCAAAGACACTTTAATGAATCTGATGGGCAGCGGAGCTCCAAAAATAGACATAGACCTGTCCCAAGTAGCCGCCTAATGATAAATAACCCCTGGTGAGTCAAGTTTAGAGGCTGCAGGGAAGAGTCGCTTAAAGGCCCCTATGTTTGGATATGTATAACTTTGAAACAAGATTTTGTATCATATTAAAGATAACAATGTAATATTTAAGATTGCAGGTTCAAATCAATTTTTTTCTCCTTCATCCTAAGGAAACATTGGGCGAATTCACAACATGCCCTTACAATGGATGGCAAAGAAGTATCCCACTGTATGTACATGCAGCGGGATATGTCATCCTGGTCCTTCCCTCAGACTTGAAAGTGGGAAAAGGAGTAAACATCGTCAGCAGCTGCATGTGTGTTTATAAATGCTGTATATTTGTATATATGCTGTATGTATGTATATGGTACTGTATATATATGTTTATGTGATGTGTATATGATGTATGTCCGTATATGGTACTGTATTTATGTGTGTATGCTGTATGTGTGTATATATGCTGTATATTTGTATATATGCTGTATGTCTGTATACGGTACTATATATATGTGATGTGTATATGATGTATGGTGTATATACACTCACCGGCCACATTATTAGGTACACCTGTCCAACTGCTCGTTAACACTTAATTTCTAATCAGCCAATCACATGGCGGCAACTCAGTGCATTTAGGCATGTAGACATGGTCAAGACAATCTCCTGCAGTTCAAACCGAGCATCAGTATGGGGAAGAAAGGTGATTTGAGGCCTTTGAACGTGGCATGGTTGTTGGTGCCAGAAGGGCTGGTCTGAGTATTTCAGAAACTGCTGATCTACTGGGATTTTCACGCACAACCATCTCTAGGGTTTACAGAGAATGGTCCAAAAAGAAAAAACATCCAGTGAGCGTCAGTTCTGTGGGCGGAAATGCCTTATTGATGCCAGAGATCAGAGGAGAATGGGCAGACTGGTTTGAGCTGATAGAAAGGCAACAGTGACTCAAATCGCCACCCGTTACAACCAAGGTAGGCAGAAGAGCATCTCTGAACGCACAGTACGTCTAACTTTGAGGCAGATGGGCTACAGCAGCAGAAGACCACACCGGGTGCCACTCCTTTCAGCTAAGAACAGGAAACTACAATTTGCACAAGCTCATCAAAATTGGACAGTAGAAGATTGGAAAAACGTTGCCTGGTCTGATGAGTCTCTATTTCTGCTGCGACATTCGGATGGTAGGGTCAGAATTTGGCGTCAACAACATGAAAGCATGGATCCATCCTGCCTTGTATCAATGGTTCAGGCTGGTGGTGGTGGTGTCATGGTGGGGGGAATATTTTCTTGGCACTCTTTGGGCCCCTTGGTAACAATTGAGCATCGTTGCAACGCCACAGCCTACCTGAGTATTGTTGCTGACCATGTCCATCCCTTTATGATCACAATGTACCCAACATCTGATGGCTACTTTCAGCAGGATAATGCGCCATGTCATAAAGCTGGAATCATCTCAGACTGGTTTCTTGAACATGACAATGAGGTCACTGTACTCAAATGGCCTCCACAGTCACCAGATCTCAATCCAATAGAGCATCTTTGGGATGTGGTGGAACGAGAGATTCGCATCATGGATGTGCAGCCGACAAATCTGCGGCAACTGTGTGATGCCATCATGTCAATATGGACCAAAATCTCTGAGGAGCTTCCAGCACCTTGTTGAATCTATGCCACGAAGAATTGAGGCAGTTCTGAAGGCAAAAGGGGGTCCAACCCGTTACTAGCATGGTGTACCTAATAAAGTGGCCGGTGAGTGTATACTGTATGTGTGTGTATATGTGATGTATATATACTGTATTTGTGTGTATGTATGCTGTATGTCTGTATATGGTACTGTATGTGATGTGTATATGGTGTATGTGTGTAAATGATACAAGGTGTATAAATAATGTATGTGTGTGTTTATATCATGTATGTCTGTATATGGTATTGTATGTATGTGTGTATATATGGTGAGTATTTACTGTATGTATGTGTGTTTATGTTGGATGAGTGTTAATACTGTATACATGTCCATATACTGTATGCATAGTAATATGATGTATATATACTATATTTGTATTTTGTTTATTTGATGTGTATACACTGTATGTATAAGTGTATAAATGTATATAGTGCCTAAATGTGTGTGTGTGTATGTTAATGTGTGTGTGAGTTTTTTTTGTGTTTGTATAAACATGTGTGTACAGATATATATATATATATATATATATATATATATATTTAAGGGAAAGGAGTTCAGAAGTCTATAGGGCACAACCTCTTCTAGTTCCGCCCCTGCTTATATGGAAAGTGACAACTCTGGGGATCTCCCAGAGTGTATGCTCAGCGTAGGCTGGGGGGAGGGTACAATACTTTGCATCTGTCCCCCATTGCCTCCAAGGGACTGTATGATATATACAGTGAAGTAAAAAAGGATGCCTATATATGTCTCAGCAGATACATAAAACAAGATATAAATGTAGCCTAATGTGTACGGCCTCCTATAGACCTGATGCACTATTTTATCTGCTGAGCACTTCCTAAGAATACCCCCCTCCATACATATGACAGCATAACCATTTTATTTCACTGTTTTCAAAGTAAATATTGTAGCCCTGTATTCTAGGAAATGTCGTAGCCCTGTATTCTAGGAAGTATTGCAGGGCTCATGTTTTAGGCAATATCCGAAAGCAGCCATATCATCCAATCTTGTTGAATACTGTATGTTACATTGTTTCTGCTATTTTCAGCTCTTTCCGAAGCAAAGGTGTTAAAATAATAAAAAACAAACAAGATAGAAAACGTGAAAGGGGTAGGAAGGGGAAGAGATATAGCCAGAGGCAAAAAGCAGTGTAAAATATGTATGAAAGCAGAGAGAGGTTGGGGAGGGATGAGAGATCCAGCTCTCAAACTGTTTGCTGAGCTGCAGGCTGGCTCCTTTAACCACTTAGTACAGAGGAGTCATTAATATTGTATAGACCAGGCGGGATGGCTGCTATGGTAAATGAGCGGCCCAAACCCAGGACTGTGGAGAGCCAGGAGCTTGGGAGTGGAGAGCACAACAGTAGATAATATACAGCAATGCCTGGAGGAAAGGGGGGTGCCTGGCGCCCTCCAGACCCCTCGGCCAAGCACTGTGAGATATACACTTTCACAAGTCTAAGGGCTAAATAACACTGCCCACCCTAGAACAACGTACATTGATATGTACTGGGAGGGTGAGGCCGAAAAAGCCTGTTTAGAAAAGCTATATGCATCTGTATCTGGGCAGATGAGAGAAATGATCAGAACCTAATCCCTGGCAATGATACGTGCAAAGTAAAATAAAGATAGAAGCCTGTGGACTGGGAGATGACAGCTCATTACACACTGGATATATGTCTGTAATGATAACGGATGGAAGGGACAGATTATTAACCCCATGTTACAAATAGTTAGGCCCGGAGACCAAGAAACTGCTTATCATGGAAGATAGGCTGATGTGATAGTTATTACAAAGCTCAGACTGGAGCACAAAGTTGTGGCATTGAGTATACAGAGAAGACTGCCAGCAGCATGTTATAGAGCAGGATGAGATGAGAAAGCTCATATATGACAGATAAGCAGCAAAAAAATCACCAAAAGTTGGGTTTTTTAAAACCATGACTTTAAGTCATTAAAATGAAAAAAAACACCTCTAATATAGAATCTACCAGTCACAATAGATGAAATATGATGCAGTACCTACACCATACACAATGACCACTGTCACATAGCATTACCACAACAATTCCCCAGGGACCTGAATGATCTTCTCCAGACTATATTCTATGCAGTGGTGGGTACGCCAGGCAGGACTCAAGGCTTCCTCCTAAGGTGTGGTTTTCCTTATGCCATCCTGGAAAACTTTGCCAGAATCCCCTAGTGGAGCATCCATGGTTAGAAGACTCAAAACGCCTACACAGTGGCCTTATTTGGCAGTCTCCGTAAGGAGAACTCTTATTTCCTGACCCTAGTCACAAGCCTCTCATTCAGCCAAACCAGTTCCCTACACTGTACTGAAGAGACAGAGCCAGGTTGAAACAGTGCTGTTTACAGTTGGGAGTCTGTTCCTTCTGGAATAGATATATTGGTTTGGATTTAATCCTGCACAATGTCATAAGGCTTCCTGAGGTTCATGCTTGATGTTGAGGGAGCTGCCTAACAAGGTAGCTAAAAGAGGTGTGGTTATCCCATCCTGAAATCCCCTATTTTCCCAGAATCCCCTAGTGGAGCATCCATGACTGTAAGACTCCACACACCTACATGGCAGCCTTAATTGGCAGTGTCCGTGAGGAGAACTCTTACTTCCCAATCCTACAGTCCCAGGCAGTTAAGGATTTGTTGTGTTCCTCCCTGGTTGATTGGAACTGCAGGAGGAACAATGAGGTGAGGACTGAGCTGGGTCAATACTGGTGCTCCTGCTGTAGGCTCCTCGATTCTTTCTGTTCTTGGAATTATGGAGAGAAGCTACAATGATAGACTGAATTTCTCAGTTTCTATAGACCATATTTGTGTTCTCGGTACACTGATACAATTGAAAGCTGTGACAGAATAGGGACCAAAACGTTGCCGCTTCAGGTGCCATGTTGGCACTTTGTGAAAAATAAGAGGGTTTTGGTTGTAGTTTGGTCACTTGGTCTCCTAAAGGTTCCCTATCACTGGTCTATGGGATGTGGCTGCTGTAAAGCATATCTCTAAGTGCTGTTAAAAGCTCTGGCAAAAGATCTGAACGTTTAAAGGAGTATCCGCATCTCATAATGTTATGTCCGCAACATGGCTGCTCGAGGTTTTGAGTGTCAGAAGAAATCCTAATTAATTCTCATCTATATAGTTCTCACAAGCAAGATACTGCCCTTCTGGCTAACTGGTATTCATTGCATAAATCAGTGGTTCTTAATCTTGTTTGAGGTATCCACCAGTTTCATATGCACATTCACTGAACCCTTCTTTAGTGATAAATGAAATATATGTGTGTCTTGACCTCTGTTGCAGAGACTCCACTAAACCCCTAAGACCGCCTCACCGGACCCCTAGGGTTTCATAGAACCCTGGCTAAGAACCACTGGCACAATATGATGCCTTATACTGGCCTAGGGGTCAGTTCACATTTCTGTTATTTATTCTGAGATGCTTTTTTTTAGGACCAGGTCACATTTCCTTTCTCATCAGTTTTTTTTTACATCCGTTATTATGAGCCAAAACCAGGAACAGGACTACACAGAGATAAGGTATAATGGAAAGATCTGCACCTTTTCTGTGTGTTTGACCATTCCTGGTTTTGGTTTTCCATAATTAATGCAACAAACTGATCAATTATCTCAATTAGGGTTTTATATTATTATCAATAGGTCATTATTGACAACCCACTTTATACACTAGGGCATATTTACTACCTCAGTCTAAAAGTAGAACAGTGCACAGTGAGACGAGACAGCCTGATAGTACTCCAGTGTCTGGATGCTGGATGATAAGTGTGTTGCTTTATGACTGTCTAATCCAACATTACACCTCTTATTAGTTAGTTTAGTTTGAGCCAAAACCTTTGGTGCATTTGTGAGTACCTGTTGTCAAACAGTGAACCAAAACCCACAATGTTCAAATCTGTGCTGAACAATCTGGGTTTAGTGTCACCCAAACTCAGACTTCAGTCAGGAGGTTTTGGGTTTGGTTAGGGGTTCGGCTCTCCCTCTGCCATTTAACATTTGCACACCATGCATATATCTCATCACATGAATTCCCAGATGTACACCACGCATATATCTGATCACATGAATTCCCATGATGCCTCCACGGACTTCTACTCCTCCCATCCTCCGTGCATACATGCTGTAACTTCATGTGATCAGAAATATGCATGCTAGAAGACTAAAGGACCTGAGATGATATCACCCTGGTCACAAGACATTACTGCTGCATGCTGGCAAAAAATTGTTTCTGAGGAAAACAATTTTTAGCTAAAAGAAGATTGTCTGTTAGTTAATATGGCTCTATGAGAACCTGCCACTACTAGTAGCTGTTTTTGTTTCAGGCTAGCGGATGTGGATCCTCTGGACCACTGCAGACGATGACACAAGCCACTACCTGGGACCGGAGTCTAAGTGGTACCCGGTTTTCACCAGAGCCCGCTTCAAGGCGGGTTAGACAAACTGCGGCGTGGTACCACCAGGTCGTTCCTCAGGCATGACTTGTCTGCAGTGGTGGCCAAGGTCGAGGTACAGAGACGGTAGACAATCTCGAGGTCCAGGCACAAGGGCAGGGCAGGCGGCAGAGATGCAATGTCAGAGTCCGATCCGGGGTCAACAACGGGAGGTCCAAGCAGATGGGTACGGGAACACCTAGGAGGCAGCGATTCTGGAACGGGGAGAGGTGAGCTGCGCCGGCACCGCGCCTGCGAGCCCCGAGGAGAGCCCATTACGAGCCCCGGGGAGAACCCATTACAGTAATGGGTTCTAAAATTTGCATCATATACTTGGGATTCCTTGCATCTTATCAATCAAATGGAGAATTTAGCTCTTAACGTGACTGATGGTGAACTCGGCATTGTTTCCATGGACGTTGAGTCATTATACATGAAGTGAATATCAATTCCATAGGCTAATTTTTTGAGGCAGGCTCAGAATGGGAGTCCATTCCTTTTTATTTGAATTGTTGAGTTTCATTCTTGTGGGACTGCAATGGGTGCAAACTGTACTCCTTCATATGGCAACTTATTTTCGCTGAGGTGGGAGGAGACCAGCAACCTTCCAGCCTTCCAGCAACATGTCGGCAGCTTGCATCGCTATATTGACGTTGTGCTTTAGTTTTGGAGGGGTTCCCTTGAGAGCTGTCAGTATTTTGTTATAGTATTTAATTCCAATTATTGGGGTTGAGAACATTTTTCTAATAAACTTCATGAAGAAATTCTGCTTAGTTTGTCTATTGTTTATCCAATTAAAGACAGGACTCTCACTTCCTCTCTGATTGTTTATGTGCATACACAAGCATATTAAAAATGATCTCAATGATGTTTTAACATGCAGATTTTAGCCTGTGCAATGCTAAATAAATGTATTGGGATACTACGTCTTTTTTTACATTAGAAACAAACTTCTCTATAGGCAAAAAGGGACTATAGATAGAAAAAATAGATCTTAAATGGATAGATACATACAACAAAGTATCCAGCAGCACCAGACAACTACATTTGGTGCACACCATGGCTGTGAACAACCAGTCAACAAAATAGCGTCAACAATGGCAGCGAACCAACATATTCATTGCAAAAATGTTAGGTTACTTTATTCACCCAAAGTGCAAAAAGCCCATGTTTTGGGTCCTATTCATGGAGTAACAGTTCTCTTTACGGAAACTCTACCAATTAAGACTGCCTTGCAGGGGTATGGAGACTGATAGCCTTTGATGCTCCACTTGGGCATTCTGAGAAATATGCAAATATATTTTCCAGGATGGGACAAGGAAAACAACTCCTCTTTTGCTACTTTGTAAGGAAGCTGTTTGGGATCATAAACTCAGGAATATTTTAGGGCTAAAGGAGACTGGTTTAGTTTCTGAATTTTTAATGCCACCAGGTGAGTTCACTGCAAAGGGGCCCAACGAGGCTCTGTCTCCCAGGGTCCTATTGAAACCTAGAGCCAACCCTGGATAGATAGATAGAAATCTGTACCAGGCCCCAGTCTTCTCATATGGAGAATAAAACTCCTTATGGACACCCTCTGCAAGCTATGGGGGTACTGAACTGGCACTTTTAGGGCAATTCAAATACTAAGACTCCATGTATTATGAGCCCCAAGTCCAAGGGTATATGACCGGCCATAGTAAATGTGTGCATTGGTAGTGGCTTGTTCTAGAAATAGTTTTCTTTGTTTTATATAACTACGATGTGGTGTGAGATATAGATATGGGGTATCTCAGTTTTCCGCTTTCTTGTTCCTACCTGTGTTTCTTTCTTCTCTTTCTTGCTTATCAAGGGAAGGATGAAATGGAAAGGAGGTTTCGCCTAATGATCTCCAATAAATTCAGCATTCTTTTGAGAAGAATACAATACTGTATTTTTTTTCCTTTTTTCGGTACCTAATATCCTTTTGGCACCCCCCTCTGTGACCTGTCGGTCCAGCTTTGGAAGAAGACTATCCCCCCAGCGGGAGGGGCACGCAGCATCCGATGTGCTCCTCTGAGCATTAATAAAAGCCCTCCGTTAGCCTCATCTCATTACTCTACTACAAGTATTGACTTTGGCCTGCAGTCATGTATAGATGAAATGAAGATGGCTTGTCCTAAGTGATTACTCAGAATTACAAATCATTTCACAAGTAACTCTACACCACAGCCGGCCTGGCACCCTGCCCCTGCACCCCCCCACCCAACTGTATAATAACACAAACATATAGCAGCCACCACACCATGGATGTGATCAGAATCTCTGCACAGTTCAACTTATATTTACCAATAGGAAGTGAGAAAAGCGAGGGTTTTTTTCTCAGCACTTTGGTCCCAGAGGAGCCAATAGATGAATGTGAGTGTTTATGTGCAAGAAGCAGAACAGAAAAGAATCCTAAAGTATAACAATGAGCAGAATTTTCAGGCTACTGTCTCTTGATATACTGTATCTTTATCCAGAGATAGATATTTTGTTACAATTCTAAACTAATAAATAACTAATGAAATAAACCCCTCCCTCCCCTATATCTCAACAGTCCCGGATCCAGCAGGACAGTCACAGTTTTTGTGCTATGACCTGCTGTTCCACCCAGCGACAGGTAGCTGATTATAGTGATTCGGCAGCTCCCTGCACTATCACTGTGTCTCTGTTTCTACTCTGTGAGGCAGAGGTGGCAGACACCATGTGACGATGTCATCTTCCTGTCATCTTCAGAGCCACTTACAGCAGAGAAGCTACCACGGGGGAACAAGGAAAGGTGAGTATCTGTGTTTATTATTTTACAGTGGGGGCACAATAAGAGGGGGAGCTGCAGGAGGACACAACAAGAGGGGAAGCTGCTGGGGGACACAATAAGAGGGGGAGCTGCTGGGGGACACAATAAGAGGGGGAGCTGCTGGGGGACACAATATGAGGGGAAGCTGCTGAGGGGCATGGTAAGAGCCTGTGTCTTACGGCGGCTGCATGGGAATTTGTTCCTTCTGGAATAGATATACTGGTTTTACTTTAATCCTGTATCATGTAATTAGGCTTCCTGAAAGTCAAGCTTGATGTTAAGGGGGCTGCCGTACAAGGAAGCAAAATAGCCATTGTTTTCCATATCCCATCAGGGAAAACATATTTGCATATTTCTCAGAATCCCCTACGGCCTCCCCTGAAAATAAGACCTAGCAGACGTCACTATTAAAGTTGCCCCCACATAGGCATTAGTAATCATTTAGATACCGCAAGATGTTGTGACATGGGTGTAAAATTCATGGGATTAAATCACTTGTCGCTGCGTAGTAAATACATTAAGAGTAGCTACCCAGACAAAAAGTCATCCTTTAAAAAGAGTGCTATTGCATTAGAGATTGGGGCAAATGATTCTAAAGGAAATGGAGTCACAACAAATTCAGCATTGAGCACCGAATTCATCGGATGGTCCAACAGCCAGCCCCCTGATTTATGTTGCATGGAAAGCAGCACCGCTGCGCCAAAATCTGATCACATGCGACACAATCCCCTGCTAAATACCTGTCCCAGCGGCGCAAATCCAGAAAACCATGAACAGTCCGACGAAAGTGTGATCCGCAACCATTAGTAAATAAACCCCACTGTCTTATTTTTGGTATCTATGGCTATAGCTTTTCACCCATTTACATGTTGGAGATTATTGGCAAAGTCTCCATAAAGAGAACTCTTACTTCCAGACCCGATTTCAAAAACTAAAAGACTGGGCAGTTTTTTTTTTTACCAAATCAATTCAGCCACAAACACATACGTATATCTTAGTAGTAGCCGCAGTCTAGCCCCTGCCTTTGACTGACTCTTACCCTGCAGATAGGACACTATGTACAATCTCCTCAGCTCCTCCTGCTCTATAACATGCTGCCTGCAGATAGGACACAATGGGGCTCATTTACTAATGGTCTGTGGTCCGCACTTTCATCGGAATACCCAACGATTTTCTGATGTGCGCCGCATTTGGAAAGGGTTTTTGGCGCATCGCCGCTGGCTTTCATGTGACACAAATCGGGGGGCAGGCCGTTGGACGATCAGACGGATTCGCACAACGCGCAGGATTTAACAAAGTAATTTGTGTCACAAGCCAAGCACTTACATGCACCGGGAGGAAGATGGTGAACTTGGGCGGACCTGATTGGGGAAGCGACACATGCAGGATATCGGGCGCACGATCTTTGTGAATCGCGGCAGATGTGGATTCCGGCTGACAACGCACCTCGGGGATCGTGCAGGGACCAGGTAAGTAAATGTACCCCTATGTACGATCTCCTCAGCTCCTCCTGCTCTATAACATGCTGCCTACAGATATGACTTTTTCCTGGTCTACAAAATGCTGCCTGCAGATAATACACTATGGGGCTCATTTACTTACCCGGTCACTGGAGTTGACCGAATGTCGCTTCCCCACTCAGGTATGACAGAGTTCATTTCTTCTTCGTGGTGCAGCCAGGGCTTGCGACACATTTTGAATGTTAAATCCCGCGCTCAATCCAAGTAAGCACTGCCCCTAAATTGTGTCGCAGGTAAGCCAGCGCAGTTGCGCCAAAAAAGTATCGCCTACGCCCAAATCTCAGCGCAGACGCTTCTTAAATACCTGCGCAAGCCGTGTAATCCCCTAAAAAGGTGCACAGTCCGATGAAAGTGAGCAGCACGACCCTTAGTAAATGAGCCCCTACGTACAAGTTACCCAGCTCCTCCTGCTCTATAATATGATGTCTGCAGGTAGGAAACTATATACAATCTATGCAGCTCCTCCTTCTTTATAAAATTATACCTGCAGATAGGACATTATGTACAGTCTTCTCAGCTCCTCTTGCTCTATAACATGCTGCCTGCAGATAGGACACTATGTACAATTTGGTCAGCTCCTCTTGCTCTATAACATGCTGCCTGCAGATAGGACACGCTTAACTCATCCTGCTCTATAACATGCTGCCTGCAAGTTTGCAATATGTCAGGATTGATTTGGCAAATAAATACTGGCTTTTTAAATTGCTTTGATGTTTGGAGTCTGTTTCTATCCCTGGGTCATCCCCTCTTTCTCTGACAGACATGACAAAATTCTGGAAGAGCAGAGGAAACTGAGGCTAGAGTGTGCTCCGATAGGAATATATTCCTCGGAGCTTCGGTATTGATCACATAAGAGTGACATTACCATCCCTAGAAATATCCCTGGAAGCGATGATCCTGATAAAGAACCACTGATGGACTATGTGTCTGCACTTGGGACCGCAGGGCAGGATGCAGGGAGAAGATAGCATCTCCTCCAGCCCAGAGAGGACTTGTAGGCTGAATGAAAATATTCATTGATAATTTATGGAGGAGACGGATAAAGTGAATGTGTAGTGTGTGTTTTCCTTCTGCTCTGCTCACCCTTCATGTTTAATTAACTCTTTAACCACTGGATAGACTTTATTCACAGGTTTATGTGTATTTGATTGTACAGATGCAAATCCAAGGACGGGAACAAGGTAATAGGAAAACATTTTATTTGTTACTCTAGTATCTGCACCTATGCAGGGCCTAGGTAATCCCAATGTAACCCTGGCTACATTACATAATGGTGGAAGCAAGAATACACCTCAATGAATTCTAGAATACAGCAAGAAACTGAGACAGAAAGTATATTGGAAAATTATACATTGGAATATTTTGTATGGACATCCCCTTTAAATATATGACTATTTGGCTTTGTTATCGCCAATGTCCTCTTTTGCACTTGAGTTTGAAAAACCTATACATTTTTATGTTTTCTGCATAACAAATTGTACTTCCTAGTGTCTGTATATCTCCCATGCCCTGTATCGGGAACCTGGAAAAAAATGGTGGAATGGACAAAAACTAAGAATTTGCGCCATTTTCTTGTGGGCTCTGTTTTTTACGGCTTTCACTGCACTCCAAATGATGCCTCCCCTTTGTTATTGGGGTCGGTACAATCATGTGGATACCATTTATACAAGTTTCGTTATGTTGTACATTTAAAAATAAAAAGTCTTTCATACAAAAAAGAAAAACTTTTTTTATACTTGGTACACAGAGCTGTGGAAGGTGTTATATTTGGTGGGACGAGATGACATTATCATTGCTACCATTTCGGGGACTGTGCACATTTTTGATGGCTTTTTATTCATATCTTTATGTGTTACAAAATAGTAAAAAAATGTGGTTACTATTTTACGTGATAGTGTTTATTGCCAGGAATAATTGCGTATATATTTTTAGAGATCAGGCATTTTGTGAGGTGGAGATTCATAACATGTTTATGTATTCATATTTCTCATCAAGGGAAAGGGGGGATTGAATTTAACTTCTTGTAACTATATGTTAAGGCCCCTTAGGGTACTTGAACCCTAGGGGACCTGATTGTTCATACTATATACATTAATACAACAGTATATGGGGAATTTGCTTCTAATTTATAGCGGTCTCTGACAAACTGTAAAACCAGGCATCAATTGAGAAGCCTGTGAGTCTCACTGAAACTTCCAGCTGTCTTGATAATAGATCTACACAGGGGGCGACATTCCAAGCCAAGATGGCAGTGTGCATGTGTCACCGGCAGCTTTGCCCACAGCATTTAAATGGTTAGCAACCACAATTGGTAGCAGCACCAAAACTGGAAAAGCCATAGATTTTTCCAGGCTGATCCTATATAAATGAACTGTTTAATAATAATAATCCATAATAATCTTTTTTATATCAAATTCCGTAGCGCTTTACAGATTCTGGGGAAAATATACAAATAAAATAACCTATATACTTGAATATAAGCCAAGTTTTTCAGCACAAAAAATGTGCTGAAAACCCCCAAACTCAGCTTATACTCAAGTCAAAAAAAAAAAAAGAAAGTCTATACTTAGGCCCCTTTCACACTTGCGTTTTTCACGTGCGTGTTCTGCGTGTGCTTTTGATGCACAGAACTTGCATTGCACTTTGACCCATTGTAATCAATAGGTTTTTTCAGACTTGCTTTATTTTTCACACACACACGCAGGTTTTTTTTAACAGACGTTTAAATCTCGACATGCTCCTCTTTTGCAATTCAAGCGCATGAAAAACGCACCATACAAGTCTATGGAGATGCACCAAGAACGCATAGACCACAGTCCTGAGGCTTTTTCACATGTGTTATCTGCTTGTGAAAAACACATTGTCACACAGTCTATGAGGGGGTGACACAAGAGAAATAAGAGCTTGTATAATGATCCAGCCATTTATATAATGGAATGGAATAAAAATAATTTAAAGGGAACCTGTCACAAGCGACAATAAAGACAATATAATTGTCTGTTATAACTTACCTTGCACCCTGATAGAATCCTCTGTTAAGTCCTAGGGGTTGGGCTTTGGTTTGGCTGCATTTCAAAAAACATGTGACGTGTCACATCAACTCTCAGCCCCCACCTTTGTTCTCCTGTACAACTACTCCCACCCCCACTGATGTCACCAGGCTGTGAGCTCTGTGAAGGAGCAGGAGGGAGGAGCTGTATAGGAGCACAAAGGTGGGGACTGAGAGTTGAGCAGTCTACAGCACAGATAAGTCATGTGTTGTTTTTTGAAATGCAGCCAAACCAAAGCCCAACCCCTAGGACTACACAGAGGATTCTAATGCAAATGCTTAGAGAAAGCAGAAAGGCAGATTTGCAATGCAGGTGTGATGGGCTTCTGCAACCTGTCTTTAGTGCAAATGAGGTCCCTGATCACAGGTTCCATTTAATAAATGAAAATTCTGCTGCCTGAACCAGTCATCAACCGCCATCTTATATACAAAGTCAATGAGAATGCAGAGAAGCCTGGAGCTTGGTACCTGGTAATTTCCAGATAACAGACAGGGGGAGTACTCAGAAATGGTTGCTAAATAGAGAGCTAAAGTTGCATGCAGTTAGCAAGTGTGAAAAGGCCTGCCTAAATAAATGGGTTTTAAGAGCACATTTGAAGCTTTGGAGGATGAGTATTAGTCTATTAGAATTGGTGCAGCTCAGGAGAAGTCCTGGAGATGTGAGTGAGAGATTCTAATTAAGGTAGAGATTAATCTTATATCACTGGCAGACCGAAGAGCACGGGGTGGGTGATACACTGAGATGAGAGGAGAGTTGGGGAAGTGCAGCATTATGCAGAGCTTTGTGGATGAGGGTGATTAATTTAAGCTGATTTTGGAAGGAGACGGCAACCAGCACAAACTGGAGGCATCTATGTAGCGTTCGGTCTGAAAGATGAGCCTGGCTACTGCATTAAGAATAGATTGTAGAGGAGAGAGTTTAGTGAGTGGAAGACTGATAGAAATACAGCAAATGTTTCCGTCAGGTGTAAATGAGCATTTTACAATGCAAGACCAGGATAAGGTATTAGACTCTCAGATTTATTTTATTAACTACATAGTTATTCCACATTATTTTGATGCAAATGAAGCCGATGCATAGATAACCTGTACAAAGCCCAAATTAGCAATTTGTATTTATTGTACATCACATAAAGATTAAGCTATCATTGTATTGCTCTATCCGCGGTCACTAGGTCACTGTTCATTACATAGGAATTAACATTGCCTAGGGGTGTACTTTCCTAATACCGAGCAGTCACAAGAGCATGGAGTAGTCTGTCTCACCACGAGACGCCACACTCCTGTCATTCCATTGAGGCCAGACCATGTTGGACGCTGTCCCATACCCCGTTATGACATATACATATTCAGTGGCGCTGTAGATGATTTATCATCTGCTCTCCAGCTGTTCATCAGCTCTCCACAACATACTCAATAAGTGGTGCTGAAAGCCCCTGCTGACCGTGAAAACATGTGAATGTCCTTACTGGATGTTCTGTAAGAGATGGACAGGAGCCAGCAAGAGTAGTTGGAAAAGTTTTTTAAAGAGTTGGAAGAATTTTTAAAGAGAACCTGTCACCTAAAATTTCAGCACTAGGAGCTGCTTACTAGTGCTTGAACAAACGCCGCAGTGTTAGAGTGATATCATTACTGGAAACCTCGGGTAACGCTATCTAACACTGTGGCGGGGTACAATGTAATCATCGGACCGTTCGCAAAGCGGTCCGATGTATTCATGAGGGGGCGGGGTAGGGGCAGTGACTGCCGCATGACGCGCGGCAGTCAGCACCGGTCTATGGAGTGAGCGAGAGGTCCGGGGTAGAGGCAGCGCCTCAGACCACTCCTCATGAAAACATTTGACAGCTTTGCATTGTACCCCGCCGCAGTGTTAGGTAACGCTATCACTCTAACACTGCGGCGTTTGTTTACGCAGTTCCTAGTGCCGAAATTTTGGGTGACAGGTCCTCTTTAAGCTATTCTTTTGGTGGATGTAGAGAAACTTCTCTTGAAGACCCGTTATTCAGACCGGATTTTTTGTGATGTTTTGTGATGTCTTCTATGAGAACATCCCCGCCACCCCACACAACACACACACTTTTTATGCAATTTTGGGTCTCGTCAATGCACAATAATAAGGCACATAGGCACACAACTAATAACTATGGTTTTTGATATCCCTTGCCGTCCGGAACTTAAAGTGACAGTACTATATGTATCCGATGTAGCGGATGCCATCACTATTTCTCTTATCGACCTTATGTCAGCCTCATATATGTGTCATATCTCCCCCATCTTTACCCCCCTCATTATAAAATGCCCCCACTGCTTTAATTAAGCCCCTGCGGTTTGCAGAAATGTGTCTGTCTGGTGTCATTATTTTCCCGGGGGATCTTTATAATTACCCACATCCATCGCTGGATGCCTGCAAGCTGCTGCATCCTTATTACCAGCCCGCTAATCGTTGCGTCCTCAGGAACAGCTGCTCTGCAAGTTCTATGCAGAAGATCAGGAGGGGGTCCCAGGAGCTGTCACATCTTCCCTCTTCTCATTTCAATGCATTTTAATGGGCCAGAATCCATATCCTGTTTTTTATAGGTTCTGGTCCGATGTGTGAATGGGTACAGTAGAACTGTACTTTAAAAAAAAAAAAGATCTTTTTTTATAATAATTGGAAACAGGGAAATAAATCGTGCGGTTGGAAATTTGTAAAGGCCAGAAGAAAAAATCAATGGAGGCGAGAGGATCTGATTTGCTTATCTCATTATAATATAATAGCACAGAAGAAATTGTCATATAATAGAGGGAGATGTGATGTCATTGCATCTGTGAGGAGCAATGCCAAGACCCTTTGTTTGCATATGGAAATCATTTTTGACATATGGTTATAATCCTTATAATTTGGGCAAAAATTATTTCACTGCGAATACATCTATTTTACTCTCCCCATCATCATAATGCACATTGTTAAGAAAATGAGAAATACTAAGCAAGATTTATTAAGAATTCTTTCCAATTTTACTTACTAATTTTAATCTACCATCAAACTCGAGCATGATAAACTCCTAGATCCAGGCACCGTGACTGTGGCAATCTTTTATATTTTATATCCATAGTCTCCTTCCTTCTAAAATAAAGTTTTGTAATTATGCCAATGAGATAGAAGAGGTCTGGGGTATTACCAGAGCCCCTTCATGCTCTGTCTTCAAAGGATGTTACACTGTCTCCCCTCTCCCCTGCTCCTGCAACACTTTACCTCTTCCTTTGTCTGCTGTAATCTCACAGAGTTGATTTTAGAAGGAAGGATGCCATGGATAACAAATATAAGAAGATTACCGCAGTCACGGTGCCTGGATCTATGAGTAAGTGTCCCTGGTTCATCATGATGGATTTAGATGGTAGATTTCCTTTAAAGGAAATCTACAATTTGTTTTTATGCATTGTGAATCAAACATATCTTGAGAATGCTGTAGCTACACTGAAGCAGAAACATATCTTGTTTAATCCCTGTTCCATCAATAAACAATTATGAAACTCAGGACCTTGGGTAAGCTGGGCGAATACTGGCTGCTGTGTTTCATGGAGCTTCCTGAACTGTCCAGACAGGACTAATCAACCTGAGCTGGATGACTTATACACAGCAGCTGGGGGATGGTGAAGCAATTGATTACTTCTGCCTGTCAGGGACAACACAGTGATGACGTATTCTCGGCTTTTGCTTGGTAGGACAAGGGTAGAATAGTGCATAATTAGGGTAAGAGGAGAAGCACTGGAGCAGCCACCGGAGCGACAGAGCCTCGTTATCATATATATATAATAGTTTTTATAGCAAAAACCACTCAGTTCAGTGATTAAACAAGATATGTTTCTGCATCAGTGTAGCTACAGCATTCTCAAGGTATGTTTGGTTCAGAATGCATGAAATCAAATGGTAGCTAAACGTTTTAAACCATTTCTAGACTCAGTAGTACGGGCAATAATAGTAAACTTTATAATATACATTAATATAATTTAATACTAAAGGATAATCTTTGGTCTTTATTTTTCCTCCTTTTCTTTCTGCACTATTTCATCCAATGGTCGTCGCTTCACAAATAATAATTCCATGAAATTATGATTTGAAATTGTCCCAAAATATCTACATAAAAAGATTGCTCTGCCTTTATCTGGTGTCATTGAACATGTGTGGCCAATATTGACTAAAATGTATAGGGCTGTAGAGTGACATGTTTGGACACCAAACTATTGTGTATCACCGTGTAGTCGTGTAGTCAGGCTCCTCCATATGTTCTTTATATTGTGGTGTATGCTATATTTTAGGAGAGAATTGTTGGTTTTATGCTGTTTGTTGGCATTTATATGCACTTTGGATTTTTTTTTATTTAGTTTACTTACTTTTATATATTTACTAATTTGGTCCTTTGAGCCTTTAAGACCATAATCCCTGCAATACTGTATTATACCCTCTATGGATAGGAACATGTGTAGAAGGTTATGATAGGGGCTGAATACTGCCCCTGACAGCAGCGATTACAAAGCATTTCTCACCAAAATGTGCATACAATAAAGTTTATACATCCAACGGATGCCAAAGCTTACTCGCCCAACCTTGGGTTTTGCGTAAAAAAAAACCTTCTTCTGGGGCATCTATTCTTTCCCAAGTTGGTGGATCAGGCATTGTCCGGTTATTGACATGTAAGTGGACCTCACACCCAAAGACACAGGGAACCATTGTCTGTGTCCCCTGATAAGGCTGGGACCCAAAAGTCAGCATCTTCAGCACTAAAAACCACCACATAAGGCCCCTCAATTTCTTAACCCCCACCACCACCTAACTGCTACATGCTACAACCAGTTGTTCAAACTGTCCACATCCAAAAACGCATCACGTTATACATGGACTTCTACGTGTGCCGGATACATAGAACATTTTGAAGATAGATGACAATCTATACCTTACCATCACATGTTGACACAGACATAGAGTCCTGTGTAAATGGTATAAAACACAGAAATAGCGGCACATAGAATAATGAATACAAGATCACATCTCTAATCCACTTTGAGTTTCTCATAGCTTTACTTCCGTTTGATATTAGCTGGTAAAATCTCCCCCCGGCCAGTGACTGTTTCTCAATTCTAGAAAGTGCATTTTTGACAACAGTAATATAAATATCCATAATTCTCACACATGAGAGAGTGAGGTTTACAGCTTCTTTATGGAACTATATTTTATTTATAGGTGCTCTGAGCTCTGCTGCTAGTGCAGAAATCAATGGTGCTGATTCACACGAGGATGTGTGAGCCACGGAAGGCAAAGGGGGGGATGAGACAGGGAGGGTGCACCTGTATTGATAAGGAGACTGCTGGGAAAATATTGGGGGTGAAACTGAATGGGCATAATACAATAACTAAATATTAAAGAGGCATTGCTTTCCTTGGCAAGTGCAGCCTCCTGTTCATGTAAGAGCCTGCAGTGAGTGTTAATAGATAAATGGGGGGTTTCAGATGTATGAGTATCTGAGAATCTGAAAAATGTCACCATCCAGACCGGTAAAATTCCCTCCGCTAGCGGGCAAGCCTTCAAATCCATTAAGAAACTCCAGCCTCTTATTGGATAAGGCTGCAAACTCTACCAGTTCAGAGCTTGTAGACCAGGTCTGGCGGGGTTATTTGCTAAAGTGGTGGAGACTATAGTAAATGTGGTGGGCCGGGCACTCACACTCGTACTCATTAAGAGACTCAAGACTCTTATTAGATATGGCCGCAAACAATGCCAGTTCCAACCATGTAGATCAGGTCTGGACTGCCGAAGTTATTTGCTAAACCGGCAGAGACTATAGTAAATGTGGCGGGCCGGGGGCTCATGCACCTGTCCAATGTGTGGTTTGGAAAAGCTCAAAAACTGTTGGGGAAGGGGAGATCCATTTGCTTTCTCCACCAGAAAACTAATGGAGAAGGCATATTAATATATTTAAACAGGCACATAATGAAAGAAATGTCTCAAATTATAACCCATTCATGTTTACACAATAAAGATCATTTTAATCACCTTACTTTAGAATTTTTACGCAGTTTTATTGCTGTTTTAGCTCAGTGATGGACAGTGTTAAATTCCAGAGTGTGGACGGGGACGCTCTAAGCAGACACATTATAAGCCCTGTAGTGCTGTGAGATACAGTTAGCTGACAATGTGCTTAGATTATCAGGGTCCAGGTTTATCTACACTTTTATTTAGCTTCTGAACATTCTTCTAAGAGAGATGACACATAGATCAGAGATGATGACATCCATGAGATGGATATAACATACAATGACATGCTGCTAACTCACCTATAACACACACAGTCAGTTCTGCTACATGCGTCCTTCTCCTGCTATAAAGATTTTATCTGTAGCTTGTAGAGTAAGTCTGTGCCCGCTGCTTGCTGGCAGGAAGTGTCTGTAACTGTCTATGTGTGCGCTCATTTTGTAATGGAGGGGAAGGAGCACAATGAGGAGCTATTCATGACAAGAATCTGTCCTACCCGACCATAAAAATCAGAAAGTTTACGGTCAGATCCTGGGGCAACTAAAATTGTAAACACCAGGACTGATAGAGACAGGTTGGAATTATATCTGTTAAATGCTGTATTTTTGTTATTAACAGTGAATCAAAGAATGGGGCAGATTTATAAAGCTGTCTAAAAGTCAGAGGGACTCATTTACTAAGGGTTTGCGGACCGCATTTTCGTTGCACTTCCCGACAATTTCCGTTTTGCCATCGGACAACCTGACAGATTCGGACAACGTGCAAGATTTAACATTTAGAACTGTGTCGCAAGACACGCACTTACAAGCACTGGGAAGAAGCAGGTGAACTCCGGTGGACCTCAGCGCAGCAGCGACAGATGCAGGAACTCGGGTGCATGACCTTAGTGAATCACGGCAGACCCGACTCCTCGTCGGACAACGCACCGTGGGATCGCGACAGGACCGGGTAAGTAAATCTGCCCCAGAATGTTCTTAATTGCCCATGGCAACCAATTACAGCTCAGCTTTTATTTTACCAGTGTTCATAAATATTTTAAAGGGAGCTGTGATTGGTTGCCATGGGCAATTAAGAACATTTTGATTTTTAGACAGCTTGATAAATCTGCCACCATGTGTTATTTTGTCATCCTGAGTATCTTGCAGAATAATAACTTATACATAGCTTCTACATATGGTGGCAAGTTCTACAAACTAAACATGGTTTTTTTAAAAATAAAAACGTTTTTGCTTAATTTTTTTAATTTAATTTTTTAACTGAAAAAAATGTTGAAAATGTTCAAGGTCTTTAAACACCTTCTCTACCTGACCATTCCTGATGGATTTATTGTCAATGTGCTATATGTCATAAAGTATTTATTTTTACAGTACATTTATCAAATCTGTGCTATTTTATGTTTCAGCCCTTTATAAGCTATAACTATGGATTCCAGCTGTCAACCTGACTAAAAAAGACCATGGGTCCCGCTACATTATACTCTCCTTTTGAAGAGCAGTCAAGCCGCTGGAGGATAAGTGGTAACACTTTCCTTTTAACATTGGCCTTTTGCCATAGTTTTTCCTGAATCACTAAAGAAAAAAAAAAACAATACTATTTAATACTATTTAATCTAGAAGGATTGTGATTCCGCCCCCCTTGCAGTACATGTTATAAGACGAAACAGACTATAATTGTAGGAAGTAGGGAAAAATAAAGCAGTCACTATATACACAAGTGTAACAAATGTATTCTATTACAGGCAGTCCCCTACTTAAGAACACTCGACTTACATACCCCTAGTTACAAACGGACCTCTGGATATTGGTAATTTATTGTACTTTAGTCCTAGGCTACAATAAACAGCTATAATAGTTATTAAATGTGTCTACAATGAAGCTTTATTGTTAATCCTGGTTCTTATGAAAATCCAACATTTTTAAAATCCAATTGTCACAGAGACCAAAAAAGTTCTGGCTGGGATTACAATGATAAAATATACAGTTCCGACTTACATACAAATTCAACTGCCTGTACTGTGCTGTGTTAAAAATTAAAAATGATAAAAAATATCAAATACAATTTAATGTTTCTTTTCTTTCTATATGTCCAGTGCAGATCTATGTCTCCATGGTAACAGACAACAAACAACCTTGATTGTAGTCTGATCGTGTAATCATCCTCCCTTTATCTGTTTGCTAATTCTTTCTTGTCTATTGGAAACATGATATAACATATTGTTATACTCATCAAAATATACTTAAAATTGCGAATTATTCTATACAAATTTGGCCTGCTTATAGACATTTATCCCCTATCCATAGAATCAGGGCCGGCACCAGCACTGGGCATACCAGGCCAAGTGCTGGGGCCCAGGGCTGCTGGAGGGGCCCACATAAGGTTGTAAATGAGGACTCTATGGCAGTGAGGGGGGCTGTATCTAATGAATCCATAGGGGGCAAGGGGGCTGTATATAAAATAACCATGAGGGGGCTGTTTGGTATGATAAACTTAGGAATATTTTAGGGAACAGGAGACTGTTTTAGTTTCAGGGGCCTACTTAAACTTCGAGACAACCAGGCAAAGGAGGGCGTCTGGCATCTAGAACCCTTGCTGATCAGCAAACCAGTTGAATGTCCTGTGTTTAATTGAGTTCTTTTAGGGTGCGTTCACACATTCCGTTTTCAGATGCAGTTTCCGATGTACAAACCATAAAATAGGAGGATGATATGATATATTGGGGCACATTTACTTACCCGGTCCTGTCGCGATCCAGCGGCGCGTTCTCCGATGAGGATTCGGGTCTTCCGGCGATTCAGCAAGCTCCTGCATCCAACTTCCTGCAGGTGTCACTGCTGCGCCGAGGTCCGCCGGAGTTCACCATCTTCTCCCCGGTGCATGTAAGTGCTTGATTTTGCGACACACTTTTAAATTCCACGGTTTTTCTTAATCTGTCAGGTTTTCCGACGGCCACGCCCCCCAATTTCTGTCGCATGAAAGCCGGCTCAATTGCGTGGAAATCTGATCGCGTGCGCCAAAATCCTGGTGGAATTTGGCGCATAACGGAAAGTGCGGCCGCAGAGCCCTTAGTAAATGAGCCCCATTGGGGCAGATTTACTTACCCGGTCCATTCACGATCCAGCGGCGCATTCTCTGCGGAGGATTCGGGTCCGGCCGGGATTCATCAAGGTAGTTCCTCCGCCGTCCACCAGGTGGCGCTGCTGCGCTGAAAAGCATCGGATCGCACTGGAGTTCACCGGGCCGGGCTGAGTGATAGTAAGTGCAAGCTCCGCGACAGATTTTTTTTTTTAAATGCGGCGGTTTTTCCCAATCCGTCGGGTTTTCGTTTTCCGTCGCGTGCATACCTCGCCGATGTGCCACAATCCGATCGCATGCACCAAAATCCCGGGGCAATTCAGGGGAAATCGGCGCAAATCGGAAATATTTGGGTAACACGTCGGGAAAACGCGAATCGGGCCCTTAGTAAATGACTCCCATTATGTTCATACTCATTATGATCCACACCTGCTTTTGTCTTTGAAAACTGCTTCTGAAAAACTCAACGTTTAAACGCACCATTTAGGGACTTCTAGGATGTCTTACAAGAGTGTCTGCTGTGGAAATCCTATTATGAGAGGAGCTTATTTATTCCAGAGGTCGTACTTCCACTATTTAGACATTTATTCACTATCCTGATCTACCATCAAAATCCATCATGATAAACCAGGGACACTTACTCATAGATCCAGGCACCGGGACTGTGGTCATCTTCTTATATTTGTTATCCATGGCCTCCTTTCTTCTAAAATAAAGTTTTATAATTATGCTAATGAGACAGAAGAGCTCTGTCCTCAAAGGCTGTTACACTGTCTCCCTCTCCCCCCTGTTCCTGCAGCACTTCTCCTCTTCCTTTGCCTGCTGTAATCTTACACAGTGGGAGAGGAAAGTATAACAGCCTTGTGAAGCTACAGTACAGAGGGGCTTTGATAATGCCCCCTCAGAGCCCTTCTAGCATAATTTTAAAAGTTGATTTTAGAAGGAAGGAGGCCATGGATAACAAATATAAGAAAATAACCACAGTCATGGTGCCTGGATCTATGAGTAATGTCCCTGGTTTATCCATTTTTGATGGTAGATTTCCTTTAAAACCATTAATTGTCATATTTTATAAATCGTTAGCAAGCTGCAAAATGTAAGGGTCCTCTAATGTGTAGTATAACTAAACCCACACTTGGGTTGCATTCCCTACAGTCATGTCTGTCCTTCCCCTGATTCTGTCCCATTTATTTATAAAGTGAATTTTCCAAGTGTAAAAGATACTTCTATATTGAACGTAGCTAACTCTTTGCTGTCCTAGTGTGGAATACAAACAGCAGAATCGTAACAATTATCATACTAAATTTGGGGAATTTTGAAGTGAATTCTGGTTGAACTTTATAGAATGTCATCCTTATCACACTAATAGTATATAGCGAACTTATATCACTACTAACAGATCCCTTGTTGCTGCAATGTTTCCTCCAGAGATTGTATTGAACAATAAGATGTGGATTTTTATTGCCTTGTTCCTTTTTTTTTTTCCTATCGTACAACATTTCCTCCATCCGAATCCCCTGGCAGAGCCATGATAGGATTAACAACTCCATTACATACTGGTTAGATTTACATAGCTGCAATAAGCCTATTGATGTAGATACAATGGGACAAGCCAGAGGGAAATTGAGACTGACAACATTTCCATATTTGCTCCAGTATATATTGTGCCAGGATGTTTTATAGCTAAGTGCAGCGGCTGAAAAAAATATATACACATATATATAAATATTATACCCGGAGCAAGAAAGCCGTTCCATCTCCCAGTGTCTGATATATTGTGATCCCAGAACATGAGGTCTGGGCAGTACAGTTGTAAATTACTTTTGCAAATGAGGCCACAAACTAAAATGTTGCTGAAGGCAAGAATCATATATTGTGGGAATAATCAGCAGAAACACAAGAACAAACATTGATGTCAATGCTCAAATAAGACGACTGGAAAAAACCCAAAGTTGTTCACTATGCAATGGTCCTGTTGTATGATACATATTCTTTATGGACTAGTGATGCCAATGCAGAAGGTCTAGACAGAACCAAAAACTTTGCTGTGTATATCACAGACAATAGTAGGAGATGAAGGTTCCATCATTGACTGAAACAAGGCAGTTCCAATTTATTCCTATAGGATTTAATTTTGTGAAATACTAATTTCTACTTTTTTTGGAGATGACACTACTGGAAATGGATTGTATCCATAGACAGTATCATCAATCGTATATGGCGTATTATTGAACTCGAAACCAAGTTAAAACAAAAAAATTTTGTGCCAGAAACCTTATACCTAAAGTTTTGTGTTTGGGTTATGTTTAGCTGTAGGTCTGGAAATGCACCCAATGGCCAACATTTATTAAAAATAGTGTAAACAGATTCATAAATTGTGGCGCCAGTTGTTCATGAATCTGGCGCCCCCTGCACTGCTCCGACAGAGTGCGACAACTTTTTTTGGTGCACCTTTAAAGGAAACCTACCATTTGATTTGATGCAGTATGAAGCAAACATACCTTGAGAATGCTGTAGCTACACTGATGCAGGATCATATCTTGGTTAATCCCTGAGCTGAGTGGTTTTGCTCATAAACAGATATAACATTATGATAATAAAGCTCTGTCCCTTCTGTGGCTCCTTCAGCACTTGCTTCTGCACTTCTTCTAGCACGTGAGTTTTTCTCTGCAGGAGAGGATGATGCAATCACTGTTCTCCTTGCCAGACAGAATAATCAATTGCTGCACCATCCGCCAGCTGCTGTGTATGAGCGATCCAGCTCAGGGTGATAGCACCCAAGTATAGCACCCAAAAAAGGCAGTTTTTCAGAAATTTCAGGATACCTAAAGAATGCCTACTGACACTCTTCCTGCAATGCTCCTGTATTTCCAGGTTTATGGCCCTCCACCTGGCCAGAAGTTCATTGGACCAGTTTAGGCAAATGATTGGCCTCCTCTGACCACGGGACAACACTGCCTCTGACAACATGAAGTCACTTATTGGCTGTAATGAGTCATATGACCTCCCAGAACTTCCTACCAAGTGCGGGGCTGAACTCTGTATCGGAGCAACAAGGGAACCTGGAGCTGGAGCACGGTAAGCATGAATTCTTTTCTTTTGCCATCCAAATGCTAATTCATCATTATTGGCCAATTATCGAATGTTTATGGAGGTCTCCTGATTCATGCTGACAATAAAATAGAAGAATAAGGAAGGCGAATTCCAAACATGCCCAGAGTGTATACCCGAGGCTTATTCTACTCGCCCCACTTACCACATGCATAATTGGCTTAGCTGAACGTGCTTCATTATGAAGGGTGGTTGGGTGCAATAATATTCTCCAATGACAGAAATGTAACATGTATCGACTGTTATACAGAAGAAGAACGATGGAGTAAAGCAGAGTTTATGGTTGACCAAGACGCACTAAACATTTACAACTACATACAATGGAGGGAGATTTAATCGGTAACATTTACACCAAATCTTGGTGATTTTTTGGTGATTCTCCTATTACTTTGGTGATGAGGAAAGTAGTTGTAGTTTGAGGGGCGAAGCCTCTTAGGGCCTGACCTTTTTACTATAATTCACTAAAAATTTTGAGTAACCTTATGCCTGCTCATACCTGATACATACCGTACATTTTTTTGTTATTACCATGTAAAACTTTGTAGTGGAAAGAAGATTCCACTCTCCATGTATGAAATCCAGTGCCTCCATAAGGTATATAAAGCGGTAACTAGTTGGAGGGCTACCTTGTACAGTAACCGGTGGTCTATATAGTCAGCCTTTCCTTGACAGTAAATTTTGACGAAACACAAGTAACAAAATTATAGTTCATTTTAGGATTAACCCATAAAAAATATTATCTTCAATCTATAGAATTTGAAATTCCAAATAGTACTGGAAAAAAAATTGGTAATCTCCTTGTCTCACATTGTAAACTATTTGACTGAGGACATGGATAAAAGCAGATATCTCTAAAACCCAATAAACATAACCTTGCAGGCTCCTTGTGTATATCTGACTTGGGCAGCGCCGTCTGAAAGGACCATGGCACTCTAGAATTACCCTAGGTATATTGGCAAGCTTATGCGGCATTTGTGAATACTAGCCCATGTCCCAGGCTATGCTGAAGTTTATCTATCCTAATGGAATTACACTGAATCGCTGCATGAACTGTCACTGGGAATCCAATTTCATTTTAAGCAGGGTTTTGATGATGATGCATGACTCTGCCAGCGCTGACACATCTGCTTAAGTCCTGGGTGATTTTCCCTGTACTGGACAGCAGCACAATAAGAAGATGAGGTATTCGAATTATTTACCATCTGTGACGGAGCAGCAATCTCTGGATGACAGGACGGAGCCGGATAATGTATGCAAACAAACTCAACAAATAAAAGAGGATAGAGGAAAGTGAGTTAGAAAATTGCACGAGGAGTCGGAACGTGAACGCAATCCACCGCTCCGGGATTAGCGTAGCTCCAAAAAGAAGACTGGAACAATGGGGAGTTGTTTTGTTTCTAGTAAATCACATTAATCATAAAAATAAATAATAAGGACAATAATGGACAATACACAAAGAACGCTGTAATAATATATACATAAATATTCAAGGGGGAAGATCTTTCTATCTCTCTCATCAAACATTTGATTTGCCTTTTTGTATAATTTTTGAGACTGTTCATGCTTCATTAACACGATGTATGCCCACCATACCGTACCATACATCGGCATCGGGGAGAGGAGCAGGGGATGAGCGCTGCTCTTCCCCACCCCTCTCCATAGGAATATACAGCGCACTGCGCCGTTTGCCGCAGAGAGATAGGACATGTCCTATCTTTCTATGGTCTACGGAACGTGTGCTGCAACGTACCGCTCCCATACAGGGTCGTGAGGCCATAGAAGTGTATGGGGGACGTATATACACCGTATATACATCGGCTGTATATACGTCCCCCATACGTTCGTGTGAATGTAGCCTAAGACAATCTCTCCTTACGAAGTTCGCCATTGTCTAGTTTTCTGCAGTGCTCCCTGAGTTATCACCTGAATCCACAGGTGAAAGTTGCAACATTTTTATAACAAAAACAATTTTGCCGCTAATCTAACAAATTAGCTTAGAACAGATTGCGATTTAAGAGACTTCTTGCAACTTTTATTTTAAAAAGTCTCAAATTTACTAAAGACCAAACGCCACAAGTATCAATAAGGAAAAATATCTAAGATAAGCCTAGAAAATAATAAAAATTATCCTTATATATACAGCGCCATCAGATTCCGTAGAGCTTTACAAATCATAGAGGACATATACAAATATAATATTACATTACATTACAGTACAAACAGTCATATCGGAGTGAGGGCCCTGATCACAAGACCTTAAAGTCTATGAGGATGAGGGGGTGACACAGGGCTTACAATCTATTGAGATTAGGGGGGGACACAAAACTATTACGAGCTATATGTATAATGGTCCAGCCATTCTTTATAAGGGAACAGAATTAAATAATTTAATAAATAAAAGTTCTGCTGCTTGAACCAGTCATCAGCCGCCATCTTATATACAAAGTCCAAGTTGAATGGGACGCCTGGAGCTTGGTATCTGAGGGTTGCTGGATAACAGATGGGAGGAGGACACTGGAGGGGCAAGTAAAGAGAGTTGGCATTTCATGCAAGAAAAGTCCCAAAACACAGACGGACAAAGCTTGACTTACGATACATGTACCCCAATGATTAATAAAGTTTTTAGTCATTGGACTCATCACCTGAACCATTGGCCAAGTATAACTCATCAAAAAGGAAAGTGTTTAAGGCTAACATGAGCCATAACTGATGATGTAGACTTTGATTTTTCTGCGCTTGCCTTTAGCTTCTTCTTGGCACACATAGCTGGGAATTTATCAAAGCCTAGAAATAGTTACAATTTCTGGCCCAGATTCAGGAATTGGGACTATTTCCCCATTTACAACACCTCCTTGCCAAGTGGGCATAGTGGAAGGTGAAGTGGGTAGTCTTTGGCTACAGCTTGCACTTGCACAGTTATAGCACAATTCTACGCCTGGCAGGACCTGGCATAGGATTGCCTGGCTGCACACCGTCCGCCAGATATATTAGAGAGGGCAGGGTTTAACTTCATGCCAAGTGGGCGTGGTGGTATGTTTTTTTTTTTAAACACATTTTATTAAATTTTTCAACATACAGGCGGTCCCCTACTTAAGAACACTCGACTTACATACGACCCCTAGTTACAAACGGACCTCTGGATATTGGTAATTCATTGTGCTTTAGTCCTAGGCTACAATAATCAGCTATAACAGTTATCACAGGTGTCTGTAATGAAGCTTTATTGGTAATCCTGATTATTATTACAACCCAACATTTTTAAAATCCAATTGTCACAGAGACCAAAAAAGTTCTGGCTGGGATTACAATGATAAAATATACAGTTTCGACTTACATACAAACTCAACTTAAGAACAAACCTACAGACCCTATCTTGTATGTAACCCGGGGACTGCCTGTACATTTAACTTCATACATAACAGGCATGTGGTAGTATGTTAAAAGTGACATCCAGGTACACAGAACGCACAAACACAGTTGCTATATATAAACCCAATTATACGCCAGGCAGGACCTAACACAAATTTACCTGACTACACGCCGCCCCTCAGATGTATATCCGATGGGGCGGGGTTTACATCAAGAATTGGTTCACCATGTGCCAGAGTGAGATATATGCCCCGCACCATGTACTTTCATAATGTACTTTTTCCAAAAGATTATTATCCAAAACTTTTTAATTTATTTTTTAGATTTTTTTTTTTAAAACTAGAACTGGAACTCTGGTTATACATTTGGGTTGTCCAGATTTGTATCTATTGGGAGGTCTGTTTGTAAATTTGAGAAGCCAATGTCTCCCAGGACTGCTTACATTGTATATATTTAACACTATTTTATTGTTTACATTATAGGAATAGATGCTTCTCCTTTGGATATTTTAGTCTATTTTAGGAATGATGTATGTAGCTGCAGAATTGACCATTTTATCGTTTTTTAGCTTGATGCATGGATAAGAGATAATATATGTACATTAACTCATTCATACAAAGCCTCGCTGACAAACCAGTCATGCATGAGCTTCAGTAGCTGCCTCATTTCCTTTCCTGGCCGTCATATGGAAAGCATGCATGATGACAGTGTTATTACATGGTACGCTAGAGCAAGGCTGGCAAAGCAAGTGTGAATAAATAATAGTCACTATATGGAGAGGGCTATACGGCGCCATTATCTGCATGAAATTAAAGGGGTTGTCCACTTTACGTCATGTTTTTTTGTAATATGTGTGTAAGTGTGGGAGGTAGGATATTAGGCAATTTACCAATAAATTACCAATGGCACATTGTAACATAGCAATGATTGTGACTGGGGTCTAGTGTATATGAAGTGACACATCAGAGGCACCTGACTAATATCATGCACATCAGAGACGCCACTAATATCATACACATCACAGGGGCCACTAATATACACATAAGAGGCGCCACTAATATCTGTCATAAATTTCATGGGTATTCCCGAAACCCATGTCTCAGGTCACGGGCTCAGCCGTGCCCCTCTCCGTGCCCCAGCGTCCCACAACTCTAACTTTCCTGTCCCTGCTTCTGTCTCTAGTCCATCAGCCGTGCGCGCGTCCCCGTCTCCTAAGGCGCGTGCGCACCGGCTTCAGAAGATTTGAAGGGCCAGTACACCGGTAATTGGTGCTGGCCATGTCCCAGAATCCCTTATAAACTAGCCTCTCCCTGCACACCCTGCCGGATCTTCATGCCTTGTGCCTTAGAGAAAGCTTTGTTCCAATGCCCTGCGCTGTTATTATGATTTCCTGTTGTGACCCTGGTTCTGTTATTGACTTCGATCCCGTGCTGTCTGTCCTGACCTTCGGCTACTTCCCCGACTCAGATCCTGTGCTGCCTGTCCTGACCTCCTGCCTGTCCCCAACCACGATCCTGCTCAATGTCTCTGTACCTCGCCTTGGCTGCCACCACGGAAAAAATTCGCACCTGTGGGATGACCTGGTGGTACCACGCCGCAACAAGTCCAACCTGCTTTGCGGCGGGCTCTGGTGAAAACTGGGTGCCACTTAGATTCCGGAACCAGTTGGCGGCTTACGTCATCGTCCGCAGTGGTCCAGTGGGTCCACTACCCCTGGAACCTGACTGTAAGATTCAGCCATGGATCCCGCCAAGGTCCTGCTACAGAAACTGTCTGATGTTACCACCGTCATGGTCCAGCAGTCCCAACAGATTGCCACGCAAGGTGTACAGCTTGGTCAAGTCACCACCATGTTGCAGCAATTGATGGCGTCTCAGCAACAGCACCAGGTTCCTGTGGCTTCTCCTGCTACTCCGGTTTGCCTGCCTTCCACTGAACCTAGGCTGAGACTTTCCATGCCATCGAAGTTTGATAGGGACCCCAAATTGTGCAGGGGCCTTATCACCTAGTGCTCCCTGCACATTGAGCTTACGCCAACACAGTTCATCACGGAAGTTGGCATTCATCATCAGTCTGCTCTCTGGGAAGGCCCTAGCATGGGCTACTCCCCTCTGGGACAGAAAAGACCCGGTCACAGCCACGATCACCTCCTTCTTCACTGAGTTCCGGTCTGTCTTCGAGGAGTCGGCACGGCCGTCTTCTGTAGAAACGATTAAAGACGCACTGGCTGCACGTGACCTGCCATCGACGCTGAGCGCTCTCATCACTCTGGCAACTCAGATTTATGTATGCTTTACTGAGCATTCTGAGAAGCAGCTTCTGGAACGACTACAGGTCAGGGCTTCAAGTTTGCCCCGCCTGGCTCCTGTTTTTCAAAGACCCTGCCTACCACCTTCCGTGACTACTCCAGAGAATCGATGCAGATGGATAGATCTAGTCTGACCAACCAGGTGCGTTCCACACAAAGACAGGAGAACCTCTGTATTTATTGTGCCAGCCCGGAGCACTTTCTTGGGACTTTCCCTGTCCGTCCTCAGCGCCCAGGAAGCGCACGCACCTAGGGTTCTTGGGACAAGCGTCCCTAGGTGAGAACAAAGCTTCTTCACGCCTGAACATTCCCGTTCTGCTATGCTCTGGAACAGGTATCCTGTTCCAGGTTTCTGCCTTCTTGGACTCCGGTTCTGCAGGAAACTTTTTGGATGCTGCTCTGGTCTCCCAGCATCATTTCCCTGTGGTCTGCCTCGAGAAGCCCCTGGTCATCTTCTCTGTCAGTGGCCAAATCCTCTCCAATCCGTTCCGATACCGCACTGACCCTTTGTTCCTGCAAGTCAGAGCACTACAAAGAGACTGTCTTTCTATGTGAAACCTCGGTCCACATCTTCCCTCTTGTTGGGTCTTCTGTAGTTGCAGCTCCACGCACCGGTGCTTAACTGGAAGACGGGGGAAATTCTTTGTTGGGGACCTGATTGCCAGTCTCGCTGTATGGTGGTTCCTCATCCAGTACCTGTCATGGTCTCTTCCGTAGTCGCCAAGCCCTAGAGGGTCTCCCAGCTTCCTACCAAGACTTTTCAAAGAAGCAAGCAGAGACTTTGCCACCACACCATCCCTACAACTGCCCTGTGGACCTGCTGCCGGGCACGTCTCCTCCACGGGGTCGGGTGTACCCACTATCTGTGCCTGAAACCACAGCAATATCGGCCTTCATCAAAGAAAACCTGCAGAGGGCATTTATATGTAAATCTTCTTCTCCGGCCAATGCAGGTTTCTTCTTTGTGACCAAAAAGGATGGGTCACTCCATACAAGTATAGACTATCGCGGTTTTAACAAGGTAACCTTTTAGAACCGCTATCAATTGCCATTGATGACTGAACTGTCCGCACCCGCCTACATGGAGCCAAGGTTTCCTCCAAACTGGACCTTCATGGGCCTACAACCTCCAAATCCGCAGGTGACGAGTGGAAGACCGCGTGATGGACACTTCGAATACCTGGTTATGCCGTTCACTCTGTAATGCACTCGCCATCTTTCAGGAACTCATCGTCGACATCTTCACAGACTTGCTTTATACCTTTGTCGTGGCCTATCTTGACAATATCCCCTTGTTCTCTATGGACCTTGAATCCCATTGATCCCACGTACACCAAGTTCTCACTCGTCTAAGAGCCAATCGCCTCTATGCCAAACTTGAGAAGTACCAGTTCCATCAGAAGAGTCTTCCCTTCCTAGTCTACAGATGGATCCTACCAAGTTGTCTGCAGTTCTTCAGTGGCCATGTCCAGTAGGACTTGCAATACAGAGATTCTTTGAGATTCCTTGGCTGTGCAAATTACTAACGGCAGTTTATCCCACACTTCCATTACAGGTAAATCAGCCAAGCCTAGTG